>CM049373.1:9888836-10383836 GCA_026937815.1 Etheostoma perlongum
AGGAACAGTAAATGTTTTTTCCTTCATTGGGAAAACTGATAAAGTACATGCTAGATAATGATATCATGACAGTACTTGATATTAATTTTCCTAATACTATAACATACATGCTGACTTCTGGGAAGAAACCAACAACATAAGGGTTAATCCTCTGGGCATTATGAATATTTCAAGGTCATTTCATTTGTCTTTCATAAGCAAGCATTTCAATGACAGGGATATACAAAAGTTAAACATTCAAAAGAGAAACCAAACAACTATTGCACACAAAAAAATGTATATCGCAACAAATTTACATGGTTCTCCATAAACTATATCAACTGCATCTTATTTCTACAAGTTTAGGCTTGACCGTATACATTCTTAGGGAAACACTTCTGTAGTGTAGTGCCATCATAACAAACACTGGACAATTTCTTCTTTTCTGCCTTTTAGGATTTTAATTTCTTACTCATTTTATTTAACTGATACCCACAGAAACAAAGGTTTTAAAAAGAAAAAACAACGTTAACATTTAAGAGTGGAATTAAAAGGGTTAAACAGTCTGGCTGCAGTGCTGCCTTCCAGACTCTGTGGAGCATGTCTATTTTAGAATAAGGCACACTTACAGCTTTAAACACACATATACACACACACACACCGAGGTAATGGAGGCATTACTGTGAGTGATGGGCCACGACGGGCTCCTCCACTCCATCACCTACCCATCTCGAAGACATCTCCATTAGCTCACCACACCTCAGCAATACTCGTACAGTGAAGAGAAAACAGAAAACGCTTGAACAGTGAAGTATTTTGAGTCCACAACTATGGCCAGAAGAATTGAATGCAAAGTGTATGCATTTTTTGCTATGTCATATTCTTCAGCCATCTATTTCTTAGATATGCTAATCCAGTATCATCCCAGTCCTTCCCAGTCCATCCCAGTCCTATCACCTGACTGACTGTCTGTCTGGGCAGGCACCACAAACACTGCTGGCTCATCTAAAGCCTGCATGCATTACTCACTGCCCAACCACATCAGTATAGTGTCCTGTAACACTTCTGGCTTTCTTTGCGACAAGAATCCATCTACACTAACATCAGCCAAATAGCTTCAGAAAACCCCGAAATAACCATACTGCCTACAGCCATCAGAAACAACTTAAACCTCACCAAATGGCCTGTCCAGACCTCCCAATAAACATCTAACCATTTGAATTGTGTTATTAATTTAAATAATGAAACCAATAAGCACCATGACATGTGTGATATAAACAATTGTATTTGTAGGTATTGTATATTACAATGTTCAGGCTCTACACAATACATTAATTTGAGAAAATAAACATATAACACAACATATAAAATATAAAATACATAACAACAAGAAGAAGTGATCATGTGGTAGAGGAAAAGTAATGTGGTCAATCAAATCAAAGGGGTGCATCACCATGGCGATACGAATGTGCTTATAACTGATGGTGGTGTATAAACGTGTCTAAATAAAATCACTCCCTGCATAGTTACAGTACAAGAAGTAAAAAGTTCGGTAGAAGTAAGATTAGTTTTAAGTAAGATTGGGTTAAAAGAGTGTGTTGCTAATGCAATGGAGTGTGCAAATGTTATTGTAGAGCAGTGGGAACATAAATAAGTAAGTTCCTTCTGTCCATACTGGCAAAGATGATGAATCCTAATACTTTTTGTGGATTTGGCCTTCCCTCTAGTTCCAGCATTGGGCTAAATTGTCCATGTGTGCACCAGAAATAATATAATCTAACTGATGCAGATGAATAAGGGCCTTCGTGCTCCCTGTAGGCTCTCTTTGCATTTTTAACACGACCAAATGGGTAAATCTTTTTTTTATTTTGTACAGAGCACATTCATTCTGGTAAGGCAAGTACGTGCATTTGGTCAGGATCAGGGTTAATGTTTTCCAGAATGAGTAAAACATTAAAAATAAGAAATTCACACACAAATAAGTGCCCCCACCCTTCCAACCTCCCCAACCTCCCTCCCCGTACTCACATGTCTCTCATGCACCTAAATATTACGGCATCTCCCCCACATTATTTTTTGCAAGGGGATTGTATTTCTTTCACCTTTCCTACATGGAACAGCATTTTAAGACATTTGAGTGAAATCACTTCAGTAATTTTAAATTAGATTCAGAAAGAGCAGGGTGAAATCAACAGAATACTGCAGCATTAGCACTTCCAGTGAGGAAACAAATCTAGCAAGTATATGATGGCTATATGGTAACAGGCTTAATGTACATTACCGGTCAAAAGTTTGGGGTCACATAGAAATTCCCATTGCACTCCATTGTAGACAGAATGCCAGCTGAGATCAGTTGCATTGTTTTTTTAACCAGGGCAGCCATTTTCAGATTACATTATGTGCTTACATAATAGTAAAATGGTTCTCCAATGTTTTTCTAGTTTTTTATTTTTAAATGATAGATTAGTACACAGAATGTGCCTTTGGAACATTGGATGAATGGTTGCTGATAATGGGCAATGTAGGTATTGCATTAAAGATCAGCCCCCCCCACCCAAATTAGCAGGTATTCTGTCTATAATGGAGTGGCATGGAAATGTATAAGTGACCCCAAACCTTTGACCAGTAGTGTATATATTATTTATATATTTATTCATAATGTATTACATGGGCACTTAAAAGACCAGTCACAATGCCCTACGGCCATACATGGCTGTGCTGATATGCTGATATGGTGCATCATACCTTGACCAGGCATGAGACATTTCTTATTAATGCCCTTATGATGCAATATATACTTTATGTAGTGGAATTGTTTTCTCCAAAAATACAATTGACAAGAACAGTTGCAGGAATAAATAAAATAGGATTTCTTTATCATGGCAGAGAGAGGGCCTTGCAGCGAGCAGGTAATCAACAGTTCCGTGTCTTTCACAGCTATACAGGAAACACAGGATTCCTAACAGGAGAGGCATTAAGTAAGGCTGCGCTTTTGTCTCAGTAAACACAAGAGGCTTAATGGGATTTCACGATTATCCTCCAAGGCTAGATATTGCAAATCTACCACACATCCCTGTGTACAGGTGGAGAATTTTAATGAAAACTAGGTAGGCTGAAGACGTTCACTGCAGATCTGGTCAAAAGCCACATGTCTTGCTGCAGACACGCCTGAAGAGTCAAATTCTCCTCACTGAACAAGAAAAGAGAAGGTATTTAGCTCAACTAGGCCTCATAGAGCTTTTGATAACATTATCTGAAGACATTGAGAGAGACAGAAATAACATGTAATAATATGTAATTACCCTCTGTGTTGGGCAGTAACCCATTAATGAGTTACTAGTTGCAGATTTTTATACATTTACAAGTAGTGAACAGGATTACAATTTGAAATTCAGCTATTACTATACATTACTATTACTATTGTGGATTTGCACTCTGCATCCCTCAACCTGGCATCTGTCATTCTATCCTCCTGGACTGTCATCCAGCTATGTGCTGAGCGGTGTGCCCTCTTTTTTTATCTGCCTGTGTCAAGTGTGATTCCGTGTGGGATACCATATGTCTATATAAGTGTATCTTGTTGATGTCACACTGAAGCAAATCCCTAGCAACTTAAGGTATTGAATCTTGAATCTTGATTACTGCGCTGTACATTCCAGTTACAGATCCAAGTAAGCCTCTGCCATTTGGCCATGTTGCAGAGACCGCTTGTTGCTGTAGAGGTGGGAATTATAAACCACTCCCCTGATCATCCTGGAGCGATGTGAAAAAGAGTGCTGCAATCCAGTGTAAACAGCTGTTTCTACATGCCTCCCCCCCTGCTGATTTTGAGTGATTTTTTTGTGAATGCCCTGATTAATATATGTAAACAAATAATGCTTTGGTTTAATTACAGTTTGGTTTTAACAGCTTGCACCTAGCCTTGTCCAATCTGCTTCAGGCTCTGACCTGTCCTCTGGTCTGACACAAATAATTCCAATGTAATCCCATCCGTGGCGATATTTCACGCTCTGGGTACAAAAACAGGACATGAACCCCAGTCTTCTGGGTGAAAGTACTTTGGTGTTGGACCTATCCACCCCAACCTGCCTCTTTATGCAGATTTTCGTCTTTCACACTACTCGCTACTGTTGTCTCTCTTCATACTACTTCATCGTACAGCACTGCGGTTGAGCTGCTGCTGTCCTGCCCGGTGTGTTCCATACAGATGCTGGGGTGATTTTAGCGTTGGTATCTGATGCTGAGAGCCACTGACCAAGCGTCAGTATGTGATAAGTTGGGCATGAGAATGGATGTAAAACCAGTGTTAGTGTGCATGGAGCAGACTTCTTTGTCAACCACATTGGGAATCAGCTGGTGCACAGGAAATGTAGTTGCTTTTCAGGAGCATATTTTATTTATCACTTGTTCTGCACATTATTCAGTGTGGACAGAGAGTATCCAATGCAACGTGATAGACGGACGCTTGCTGGCTATAGTGTCCTTAGCATCAGCATGTTGGCATTGTAATTGCGAGCAAGCAAGCATGCCAACTACAGCATGTAGCTCAGAGCACCACTGTGCAGCCTCACAGATATGGCTGTGGAATCTAAGGACATTCTATTTTCACCATAACAACCAGCAATGTTCCAGAAATTTGGTATTTTCCTGACTACATTTGCTTTTCCTCGCTGTGAGGTATTTTTGTGTACCACTGGGTGCTTGGTGCACAGGTGGGTGGAAAAGTGCCAGCAGGTAAAAAATTGTTATTCATTCATATATTTAATGCAAAGTGAGTTGTTGGTATTTTGGTGGATTTTGGGTATTTGACTTTGCACTGAGAATTTCAGAACCTGTCTGTTTCAAATCTGTTTCAGTCTCAACGTGATTTTGCTGGTGATTTTATTATATCATATTTGGTGCAAATGTACAGTAATGACAGTAATGACGGTATTGACGGTATTAACTAATCACTTGTAACGCTGTAGCTGCGTTAAAATCAGCATACGAAATTACTTTTAATAAGCGTCAGTAAATCAGTCTGCATGATCTATAAATAAATAAGGATGCTTCTTACAGTATCTGTTGTCCGCAGTTGCGTCATACTGTATGATATGTTTCTCCTTTAGTTCATTAAATCCCTGCAGACATCAGAATGCAACAGAACACATGTTGATGAATGTACAGCCTCTGATTTGAGTGCTGCATCAGAGCACAGTGACATTACGCAGTGCATTGTCCCTCACTTCATTATATGATACCAGACTTGTAGAATGAGCACACACACTTCTACACACACTAGACTGTTCTACTTTGCATGCCGGAATACAGACACTCTCCAATTGAGGGTGTAATTTCCCCTTCCAATTTTCTTTTTAGGAAAAGTGGCATTTGATTATTTATTATTATTGAAATCCATAATGGTGTAACATGGTCAAACAAACAGCTTCTTCAATATTGTTTTCATGTTTCATGTTTACAATTAAATTAAAACATCCACACCATATGCTTTTTTTTTTTTAGGTGCATCATCCAGACACAATATTGATTTCCTCGAGAAGCATATTTCCATTGGTTGAACTATTGTTGTTATGTTTCATGTGATTGGCTGAGCGGTTTAAGCGATCCATCCCTATTGTTACATGTGCACATATTGGCTTCTGTGGGTTTTGTGTAGGCTCACAATCTTTGTACACATTGGATTCAAATGTACACATTGGTATAATTGCTTAAACCTTCAATGAAGTTTGTGTTGCACTCAGTCGCACATAAAAATGTGACAAATGATGCAGTGAATTAATAATAGCTTGTGACAAAAGTTTATATCCTGCCTACTGTCACACATCTGCACACCTGGCCAGTAGCTTCATAAAGGGGGCAGGTTTGTCAGATTGTTGGTTTGAGAGAGTAACAAAAGTTGTTGGATGCAGTCCCCAAAATTTCAGAGTCAAACAGTGGGCGTACGCAGGGGTTTCAGACGCTCTACGAAAACCTCACATCACTTTGTTTGAAGAGGGTAACCTTCCTAAAACCTTCAAATTGTAGCTGGCTGCTCGTTGAACCACACTGTCTCATTTTTTACATCTACATGTGTACATTAAAGCTGAGTTTGGAAAAGTAAAGTAAGCAATAATGCTACTAATTACTATACTTCTGCTGTTGAGTAAAGAGTAATGCATTTACTTTTGCAATTACTCATAATGAGCAATTTATTATATTATATTAAGCAACTTTCCCAACACGGGTTTGTTATAACCAAAGATTTAGCTCTATGCAGAACATCCAACTTCATCAATGGAATATTCCCGAATAAATACCATGCATTGTATGCGCAAAACATGCAGGCACTCGAATCACAGTAATAAAAACAATCATAACCATACCATATGACCTTTCAAAGCTTTGTTACACAGTGGTGCAACAAATGAAATAAAGTAAAAAATAAAATGTCTGAGACAAACTGAGAGAGATCGACTCAAATTGGGCTCTCAGATTGATCTGTTTATTAATCTCATTCATTCAGCTTGGCTGATCTGATTCTTCAAAGCCATAATTTACTTTGCTAGAGGATCCACACAATGAACACTGTTAGTCTGTGAGCAGCTGACCTTCAGCAGTAGCAGCCTTGATAATCGATTTTAGCTTCACCTACATTCAGGCATTCAATGGCAGCTCTGGCAGGTTTTTGTGGGCAGATTCAACAACTACAAAACTAAACATTTTGGAGACTTCTGAACCATAGATCAGTCATGCTAAATGTCTGTCATTTCATTTAAAAACTCTTTGCAGGTAAATGAAGAAGATTCCGATATAAGCCAAAGTATATTGGTAGTACGGTTTTGTTGGAGATTAATTCAAATTATGTTAAGTGCTAGTTATCAAATGTTCTAACAAACTAAACTAACACGGTGTCCTAACAGCAATTGACGCAAGTGAGCATTCAAATTAAAATCAGTTTAATTTACAAAGACTTAACAATTCCAGTATTTCCCCCAAAAGCAAGCATTTAGTGTGACAGTGGCGAGGAAAAACTCTTTTAGGGAGAAACCTCGGACAGAGGGTCTTGGTAGGCGGTGTCTGACGGTGCCAGTTGGGGATGTGATGAACAGTGGCATTTATAGTCACAGTAAAGATAATGGAACTATGACTAGAAATAACAATATAAATCAAAATGAGAGCAGATGTTTGCTATCTTTACAGATGGCATATTGAACCCAACTGTTCGTGAGCTGATACATAGCTGACACATAGGATTATGCTTGCTAAAAAGGTAATATAGCGGGGATTTTGAAAATGTCAGAAAGTGGTGCTGGCTGCTTAGATCAAAGTTCTGTATACGCTGGCATTTCCTTGTTGCACTGGGATTAACCGAGGGAGCAACTTCTGGAGGGGCTGCTGTGTTATGGCACTTTTACCCTGCCGCAGCTACTTAACCCTGCTGAGTTTTCAACAGAGTTGGGAGTCCAATGCTGGATCTCCAGCATATATCAGGTAAATTGAGTTAATGGCTTTTGCAGTAGCAATCAAGGTGTCATCATCGAAATGTTATAGAGGTTAGGCCATTCTGACACAAAATTGGTTTACACATACATCAGTGCACAATCAGAACAATACGGTTTTTGAAAGCCATTTGGGGATAAAAAAGTAAAAGTCCTTCAACCTAATTAATTAAATAGGTTCTGGTCCTTTCAAAACAACTCATCAGATTATCAAAGATCAAAATAAATCTTCAACCCATAAACATTCTGATTTGACACCTATATCTGTAGGACATCTCCTTTCAGTACATCGACTGTAAAAATAACAAAGCTTCCAGGACTGAAAAGTGAAGCCACTGCGGAAGTGCCTAAAACCTGGATTCTATCACATTTCCAGCAGGTTTCAAAAAGAAGTCTTTGGGGAAATTACCCAAAAGACCTGTCAGTCAGGACAGAAGTTTAGTACTATTAACCATGGCACTGTGTACTGTGTACATTAAAATACCAGAACTTGTATTTAGGTGTTGTTCATGTTTCCATCTTATACTTTGACCCTCCTACTGTGTATTTTCACTTCATCAAAGTTGATTGGAACATTTTGGTCACCTAAAAATGTCAGCGTTCCGCCAACCAAGCTACTGGCTACTGCTAGCATTAGCTGGCAACTTAAAGGCATATTTCACCGCTGGCAAAATGAATAAGTTATTTAATTGGGTCATTTATGTAAAAGAAATGTGAATTTCTTTTGAAGTTGGTGTCTCCTAGACTAAAAAAAGCCAGAAAATGTATGTTTGGCTCATGTGTATAAAAGACAACACACTCCCAGAATGCACTTGCTTTACTTCCCTATAATTCAGTAGTGTGAATACACATACTGCACATACGTTTGCTGCTAAAAAGTGAAAGCCTGTTAGCAATGGGTAGCTTCAAGATGGCTGACATTTGACTTGCACTGTCAAATTGCTAGTGCTAGTGACAGTCCCACCCTATATGGGCAGGTTGAAAACATGCAGAACTAGCTGGCTGTAGTTCATAGCCTCTGGGCAAAAATGCCTCCGATGACGCTAAATGACCATCAGAGGCATCATCAGAGGCTTTTTTCCAGAACCACAATACAGAGACATCTAGTCTCAGGGGGACATGATGGAGGGAAGCACGGTCAGCTTAATGCTAATTGGTGAAGTATCCCTTTAAGAGAAAGTGTATATTTTCTATTCTGCCATACATTCAGATGTACCATACATGCAACATTCCCCTTTAGCGTTTAGCTTAGCACAGCGCCATTGCAACCATAAACCACAAACACTAGCTTGGTCGTGTCATACTACTGTCACTGCCAGATGTAAGTCAAGTGCAGATTTGAGTCGTGCATGCCAAACTCAAGGCTTCAAAAAAGTCCACAAACCAATGGGTGACATAATGGATGCTACGTCCATTATTTCTATGATTCTTTTCCAAACAAACTGGAGTGTAGTGCGCTGATCTGGTTTGTACTATGGTTATAAATATATATTTCAGTTAGCATCACAAAAATCTATATGGGCATTTCTATAACTGCTCTTGTAATCTGTTCTATAAGTGATGCTTGTACTTATTTCAGAACAAGGCAAGGAGCGGCGGTCTGGTGTTCAGACAGGTTTAGTCAGAAAAGTTTAGCATCCAGTTTCTTTGGAAATAAAATTAAGTGAGACCCATAACATCAACATGTGAGTGCATACTGCACATTCTATTATATGAGGAACAAGTCACACCCTCTTTTAAAATGGTTAGTTTTACCATGTTTTTACCATTGCGTAATTCCCTCACGCTGTGACAGTGCTTCATTAACAAATCAATTTTGCTTGCTTATTTCGAGGATGCCTAAATCAGTGAAACTCCATAACATGTTTTCACTGCTACCTTGCACCCATGCAGATTCTCACATATAGTGACAGAGTGCCGTGGTTTGAGAGAGAGATGGGAAGAGAAGGTGGAAAGTGGACTATTCCACACAAGTATAGCCAGATAACATCAACTCTCAAGGCCATAGCCAGGTTGGTCCAGACATTGAATGGAGCTTATTTACTGCATTTCTGGACGAGAAAAATTCATTCCAAAATGACAACTACAAACACACACACAAACTCTGTAACTATAATTAAATAATGAGCCAAAAAAGTATACAATACTTATCAAAATGAAAAATTGTTACAGTTTAAATGTTAAATATGCAAGGTGGACCATGTTTGTCACCTGTAGACTTTTCAGGAGCTCTGCTTGAAATCCAGCCAGTGCTATTGAGCTGTGTTTAAAGTATTAAGTAAAGCCCTTTGGATCAGTCCACTGTGCAATGATTCCCTTTAATTAAAGAGTGAACTGAGCCGACTGGAGGTCTCAGGGGAGAGTCAGCTGGTCACACTCCGCTCAAAAAGCCAAACACTGCCACAAGTCAAAGATCCGCTTTAAAGCTCATTAATCTAGCCCAACCAATTCACTGGGAGTGCCCTGGGGGACCCAAACGGATTTGGGCTGACCAGTACTCCCTAAAGCAATATTGAACCGGAAATATTCACAGAGAGGTAGAGCTCCTCTTGACTCCAATATCAGCTCCATTAAATCACCAGGTGATCTCTGCATATAGCCTTTCAGGGTTCAGTAGAGTGATGAAGGCTTCATAGTGAGTGAGCGCGATGAATAAAAAAAGGCCCCATTCCTACAAACTCAATATTAACAATATACTTTAGATCACTATGCAAAACCTTTTGAGCTGTCTTAAATAACTGGGAGAGTAAGGGTGATTTTTGGCTTTAAGAAATGTGTTGACTTGTTTTTGTACTTAAGTTTGAAAGTAGGAGTAAATTTCATGAATTCTCAACACCAACTCTCTAACATCTTGGTTGTTGCGTTGCACTTCCAAAGTGTTGTGAGTACCAAACATGACTATTAAAAATGTTTAATCATGCTTTAGTTGTTATGATACTACAATGCTATGGATATTTTATTGCAAGAGAAAATGTAGATGTAGATGTAAATGCATTTTCTGCAAAAAATGTGTGAGAATGCTCGTATTGATATAAAATGTATGTGTAAAAATTAAAAACTGTTGGCATATCAGCGATTGAAAAAAGTGGTTTGATGTGCCTTTGTGTGGAAATGTCAAGGATGTTTAACATGGGCAGTGAATGGAGGCAGATTTGGAACTGTTGTCATTTGGAAGCTAACTCCTGCTGCTTAAATTTTTCAAAAAAAAGTTTGATTGGTGTCTGTAGGTGAAAGTATGAAGTAGGAGTAGCATTTTAAAGTAGAAGAGGATTTGAAGCCTGCTCACATTGACTTTAATTGTGAAAAAAACTTTAATATGAGCTTAATGTTTTAAAAACTATTAATAGCAGATCAAATGTTGAAGAATACCCATTGTATGTGTGAACATTTTTATATTTTAATGTTGTTTGTAGCTGAACGTATGCAGAAGTTACAGACGACCAAAGAAAGTTGAAGAATAAAGAATCGAACAACAATACTGTGAATGCTGCTGAATTAGCATTCACACAATATGCTGTCAGTGAAAGCTTCACTGATCCTTTCAGGATCAACATTTTACAATTTGTCAAATTATGATTAGTAATTATGTTCCTTATTGTGTTGATTAAAAAACGTATTCCAGGCAACCTTACCTTTCTTACAAAACATATATTCTGTTGCACATTAGTATGTAAGTATTAGAACAGCATTTCTAAAAGGATATTTGAAGTCATTAAAGTACTAAGTCAAGTCAGGTTCCAAGGCACAGAAACCAACTGAAATCTGATGTATACTATATATTACTTTTAATTAAGAAGAAATTCAAATTGTGTCTAGATGAGTCCATTCGTACCAGGGCTCCCACATTCTGGCAGTAACTTGGAGAAAACCTTTCAATGTTATCAGAAAACAACTCTTCAGATGGGTGGAGAGGTGTTGTAATTCAGTCTGAGGTCTGTTAGAGTTATCTACACTGTGGCCCTGCTGTGAGACACAAAAGGACAGGAAACATGGGAGAGACACAAAGACATCATGCGAGGAGAGAGAAAACGAGCAAATGTGTTTTTAGAGGGATGAGACGTCCTTTCCTCTGAAGCGTGATGTGAATTTGTCAGCTGTTTGGGCGGAGTAAGCAACTCCTTATGCTGCATGGTTTCCAGGAAAGCTGCTCTCTGTATCCTTGCTCATAGCTCCTTTAGAGATCCCTCCTCCATCCTCCCTCCTCAGGGTAGAAATAAGAACTTTGATCCAGCCTTCACAAAGCAGGGCCAGAACTTTCTTTTCAAGGAGCGAGGAACTATCATATAAGGGAAGTAAGATCCAGCCAGAGACAAGAATGGCAGATTTAGTCAGCATAAACTCATCAACCCTCGGGTGATGGATAAACACCAGATATCATTGTCTCCTTCATCCCTGCCCCAGCATCAGTCAGTCTGTCTGTCTGTCTCTGTGTGTGTGTCCTCCAGAGATCGTGCAGCTGTCACACAGTCTCTCTGGAGGCCAATTGCAATGATGTGACCTTAAGAGAGTAGATTGAACTAATATGTCAGCTGAGGGCCGAGCGGGGATTTCACCGTCCAAATGGAAAGCTTCCTGAGAGCCGGCTGAGTGATGGCTTGACGTAAGGTGCCACCTATTTGGATTAATAAAACCCTGAGACATTAGGAATGAGGCTGATAGCCTCTCCTCTTGTGTACAGCCGTCAGCAGCAGCCACACACACACACACACACACACTCAAAGCCTGAAAGACACCAGACCAGTTTTTACAGTTTTTAAATCCTATACCAATGTAAGTTGTCGCAATACACACATAAATTTCACACAGGGTTTGCTCTGAAGACATCAGAGCATTCTCAGTTTTACTCACAATATACTTTAATATACCAATATACAGTTTCCCCTAAAACTGTACAGAAAAAAAAATGTAATGCCAAAGATAATGCAAAATATCTGTTGCGTTCCCCTATGTTCATTCTGCTGCGTCACATTGCCGTGAGTCCATGACTGAGGCAACTGTCTGTGGTTAACCCACGTCTGTAACAGCAGGCTATTTGAATTGCTAAAGTCAGCTGACCAGGTGAAGTGAAGATGCCGTTGTCAGTAGCCTACCGGTTCCCAACAGGCTTGGTGATGAACGTGCTGGCGTAAGTGATGTGTTTCAGCCCAGTTTAATGGCAGTTTGTGAAATGGTCAAGTTATTTAAAGGTGCTCTAAGCGATAGGGTAACGTTACTTCTTGTTGGCGTTTGAAGTATTTTCAAACAAAACGAGACTAGCTTGCCCCTCCCTCCTCCTCATTCGGGCCCCTCCCTTCTGTGCTTTTGCGCACTAATCCCCACTCCCAAATCCTTCTTGTCGGTTATTGCTTGGAAAGCTGGAACACTGTTTGTGTATGCTTTATGGTGCAGGCAGTTACAGTTTGTTTATGTTGCCGTTTGTAGACCCTGGGCTGTCTACAGAGGCCACGTTTTTCAGTGTGTTCTGGGGACAGGCAGCTAGCAGATAGTGAGGAGATGTTTGCTGAATGTGACAACAAATGTAGCCTAAAACACATGTAACATTGCTTAGAGCACCTCTAATCTGATTTGTGTGCATGTCACGTAAATGTTGTTTTTGTGTGTGTTGATTACAAATTTTGAAGTAATGTATTTCAGTGGGAAGCCTATTTCGTGATAACAGCAAGATTATGGTATTGTAGGGTTGGTCGGGGTGGTGGATGGGTCAAACATCCGGGGATCGCGTCCCACGTGTTGCAGTTCCTTTCTGCGTTATTCTCTTTCTAACCACAACCGTCCCGTTGTTGTCAGAGTGTCTTGCGTGTGACGGTTTCTTTCCCCGTTCTTTTTTTCCTAACCATAACCATCCCGTTGTTGTAGCCCGTGTGTGCCGTTTCATTTCCCCGTTGTTGCGGGGCGCCCAGAGCAGCCTAGTGTCATGTTTGAAAATAGTGACCTGTACACAAAATAAATGACTTTAACGTGACCTGTACACAAATCAATGAATCAAAATAACGTTACAATTTTAACGAACTGGCGTGAGACCAGGTTGTGTGTTTTTAGCTGAGCTGTTCCAGAGAATACTCTTTCTCTCTCAGAAGAAAATAGTCTGGTAAATGCTACACTGCTTGTAAGGAAATAACGGGAGCAACAGGAAATTGACGGAATTTCAATTAAACTTTGGAACACTACCAACCTTTTTACACATTTGAAAATGTACTTACTTGAAAGTATGTGCAAATACTTTATGCTAGAGCTATATTGTTCATCAACATAACAAAAAAAATTGTGTTGACCAGTGAGTGAAATGGGCCAGTACTCACCAGTACTCTTCAGATGTCTCTTACTTTTAATTGCTGTTAACAGTATTATTATTAGGCTGATATGTACTGTATACCAAAATAGGCTATATTTCATGATTTATTGAGAAAAAACAAGCAATTATATGTAAAATCAGACATTCAGCACACCCCATATAGCCTGAATTGAATAATCCTTTGTTTCATAATCACATGTTCAGACACTGCGATGATTAGACTGTGACATTGACAGTCAAATCACTCTCCATAGATCAAACAGTCAACTATTCTGGGTCACCCCTACGTATGAATAAAACTATAGCCAAGATACATGCGATGATCATGTTATGCAACTGCTGAATAACCATTTTAGGTCCAATTCAGGCACTGGTTTCAACCTCAAATCCAAACTATTAGGAACAGCATATCAGTGTTTCATTACATCAAATGGTTGGTGAAATACTAAGAAGTACCCGCTTCTCGCTTTAAAAGCACATTCAACATCCGCCTCAACACTTCCTGCTTTTACAACCTTCCTTACAGTTTCTTTCTGATGCTATGGTACTATTCACACAAGTAAGTGGGAATATTTCACTACCTTAAGTACAAATAAACCAACAGATCATCAAAAAAAGTACCTCTTTTCACAACTCTATGTACATCAGACATTGACTGTGTACAAAAAAAACATCAAGAACGACCACTTTCACTATAAAATACACCACGGTCATACAAAGTATGCATAAATTTGTGTAGGATTTTATTTTTTATTGTTAAAATATGTTTTACTAACACTCATTGTTCATAACTGAACTGTCAATGAAACATTTGCCTAATATACTGTATGTATGTTTTTTTTAATTGCCTATTATAGTCCGATGCTAAACTTCAGAGTCACCACCCTAAGATGGGAGATTTTATGTGACCTCAGTGGGATTTTAACCCACAACCTTAGTGTTGGTAATTTATAGTAGTGCTCAAACCACCAGGGACACAAAGAACTGCAAGTATTACAATGTGTACAAAACAATAATGTGGATAAGGATTGTGATGACATCACTGCTGACCAATGTCTTGGTTTCAACATTTAAGAAGATTTTGCATGAACTATGAAAACATACATTGTGATGAGGGCTAGAACTTATGGCCAAATCTAGAAGACCAAATTGATGCAGATTACTGTAGTGTGTACTACAGAAAAATTTTGCAGTATTTATGGTAAACAATTTCCATTCTCTTTCATGTTTTTAACATTTGATTAGACAAAACCTTACATAATGTTCCAATACAGTAAACATTTGTTGCATCAATGATTGATCACTTTTATGATTATAGGATAGGATCTATGGAAATAGTTAGTTGTTGAATTCGATCGGTAATGTACATTTTTGCCTACTGTAACGTGAAAACAGTGAAGCAAACAGATCATATTTAGCACTACAAAGGGTCATTTAGAAACAACAGCATTGTTTGGTCTTGGACTAAGTGGTGAATAACTTAACTGAAAGAATTGTACTGTGATATGTTTAGGTGACTTATCAAATTTACTTATTGTATTTCACCAGAAACCCAGTGGAAAACATTGGTCTTGCAGTGAAAAATGTTGCCAAATAAAAGGTGAATCAGTTGCTTTGAATGCCAGATTTAATGACTGTATGACAGTATGATCAGTTGGGAGTCTTGTACTTAGAGATTTGAAACACTTCACTATACTACTGATAACAGTACCATAATGATGAAAAAATCTGTAATTCAGTGAACTTGATGCAGACATTTCAGTGTGCTTTCCTGATTTCTCTACAGCACAAATGTCTTTGGAGTCAATGTGACCCATGAATCGGCCGGAGGAGACCCGAGTAGCACGAGCAGCTGACACTGCAGTCTCGCCCTCTAACTGACACCCAGCTCGTTTCCAGTGACAGGTAGAGCACCGAGACAGCAATCCATCAGCCCTAATAGGTTTGACTCACCCGATCAATAGAGGCGTA
The DNA here is from genome assembly GCA_026937815.1 of Etheostoma perlongum. Lineage (NCBI taxonomy): Eukaryota > Metazoa > Chordata > Actinopteri > Perciformes > Percidae > Etheostoma > Etheostoma perlongum. The sequence continues at coordinate 9,904,557 of CM049373.1, forward strand.
CAGTATATGTGAGCTAAGAAAAGAAGCTCTTAAATGAATGCAAAGCAGACACAAGTATAACTGCCTGGAGCAAAGATAGGTCTCCCCGCTATTAATATAAGCAAAGCAGACATCTCAAGGAAGAGTCTATTTAATTTATATCTTCTGCTTCCAGCCATTATGAAACTCAAATCTAGAGGGAAATAAAAACCTGGATGGTGCTGACTGTAAAATATATTGATGTCAATACAATGACTCTTTTTGCAGCTATAATGCTGAAGATCTCTACAGAGCTTTTTGCTTTGGGGCTAGGTAAATCTAGTCTTCCATCAGGGCTGATGATGTGTTCCCAAAACATTGTGCAGTAAAGCTATTTGAAGCCTCTTCGTAATGATAAAGCAAATGGCTAATGGTGATTGTGACGGCATTACCCGCAGTCCCACCAATCATAATCAAGACGGCGCTGATTAACATGCTGTGCTCCTGCATAAACAAACCCTGGTGTTGGCTAACGACAGAAAGAACTCTGCATTAAATAACAATTATACTCACTAGGATTAATTCAGCTGCTGTGCTTCATGACATTTTTGGAATTTTAAGTTAGCAGGTCTATTATATTTTTGTATCAAACCAAATTGTATTCTTGTTTTTACTCTTTTTGATTCTTCAATTGACTGAAAACATTTTACTCTTGCTCAAGTTCATGCATGATGGATGAGCTGCATTAAATCTGCTGCAAATACAGCCTTTGAGAGGATTAGGCAATACAAAAAAAACAGCTCAATCTGACAGCACTGTTCACTGTTGAAAAGAAATGACCTTTGACCTCCATTTTAAGTCAACTATACCAACACAATATCACTCTTCCATTGTGTAAAAAACAGGCGATTGATCGTGTGCCTTTGGCGTTTGCTATTCACGCTAAAACTGTGTGCTTTGGCGTTTGTTATACATGCTAAAAGTGCGTCCTTTGGCGTTTGCTATTCACGCTAAAAATGCGTCCTTTGCCGTTTGTTATTCACGCTAAAAGTTGGGACGTACTGACTGACATGCAGGGTTAGAAAATGTATGTTTCTGTGCCATGTGGGACAGGACAGGGTACATGAAGCCCGGTCTCCTGGGTAAAAGTTTTTTGTTGTTTGACCCATCCACCACCCTAACCAACCTTTTTACTCTGCATTTCGGTCTTTCATACTACTTTCTTCTGTCTCTCCGAATACTACGTCATCTGCCTGGTGAGTACCATATAGACGCTGAAGAGTGCTTTTTGCGTCTTATCTGGTGCTGAGAGACACTGCCCAAGCGTCAGTATTTTACAAGTTGGGAGTGAGAGCGGATTTGTATCCTGATCAGAGCAGGTGAACAACAACAACAAAAAATAAAACCCCGATTCTAGAATGAATCTGGATATATGAACTACACATACAGCATATTGTCATGCTTGAAGAGTTGTAAATAGAGGCACCTCTGTACTCCACTGTCTCCCAGCATTACCACTGCAAACTATTCTAGTCTTAGAGCCATTGTTCAAACACGTTGAGAATCCCATATGAGCATTAAATTGAACTGTGTTTAAAGAAGCATTGCTTTCTATATGCTGCAAAGAGTGCTGCTGAGAGCGGTAACACACTTAGCCTAATACAACATTAAATGCATTACAAACACAAATGTTATACCTTACATGAATTATTAATGATAATGAACTCCTTCACAGAAGAGACACAAATTTGCAGAACGCTGTACACAAAGGTGCGGGAAAAGAAAGGTTTCTGGTTATGCTAAAAGTTAAGGAAAGGTGGACACTAACTAATGCAGTAGCAATAACTATTTGCATATGTTACACTTGACATTACCTTAAATGCATGTTTCATTCCATTACCATATTTTCCCAAGAAGTTAAGGCAATCTGTCCAATAATTTTATGTGTGGTGGTTTCATTCTAATAAAGCAGCACAAGTTTCTAGTTTGGCGTAAATTGGGTCTCTGTTAGAAATCAGTCTGTATTGATTTTTAACATGATTAACATTTGTGAATTTTACAGTATCTGTTGTCCACAGCCTTATACTTTATGATGCAATTATATTATGCTGTTATTTTTTCCCATCTTGACTACAGCAATCCTTTCTTCCTCAGTAAGACTTCCCTGAATCGCCTACGAGAGTTCTAAATGCTGCTGCCAAGCTTTTGAACAAGTCTTCCAAAAAGTCTCATGTATTTATTTTCATTGTACTTACTGTAAGATAGCAGGTGTTTGGTAATGCCTACTCAATCTGTGAATCCAAGACCAATCCCAAAATAAGATGGCAAATAAAAATATAAAATTAGCATACCAGAAATACCAAGAGCATTCAGGTTGTTATTGTCTACTTGTGCCTGATGTTCCCCAGGGTGTAATACTAGGTCCATTGGTGGTCATTTGCTTCTTGCATGTTTCATTGTTCTAAGAAACTACTGTTACTTTATTAATGGGTTATTTTGTTTGCAGCAATTGCATTTAAATATTTTTACTTTTATTCCTTTATAAACTGGGCTGCACCCTGAAATGCTACCGTATGGACTGATTTGTTTAGACAGGTTTTATCTTTAAGGACATGGACAAGTTTAGTGAAGAGATGAGAGACTTGAGTTTCTGTACTTTTGTCTTCTTTTCTTTATATACAGTACCTGCTTATAGCATTTCATTATGTAGTTATTATTGGCACTATTGATATTACATGTTAACTCTGGTTATAGTTTGGTTGTCTAATTGCTTTTCTGTGTTGTTCTTTGAGGCTTATTTACTGTTTTACAGCTCATTGTCCTATGAAAACTTATGGTACAAAATTTCTATGATGACATCAACAATACAACGGTATTGCAGTGCTTTCAAAAGTCCTCCTACTGCAAATGATAAGCGATAGTGACCCAGGTGAGACAAATCAGTGGCGTGACTCTAATGACATTTTAATGAGAAACAAATGGGGGTTTCTGCAGACAGACTTCAGTGGGTTCAGTGTGAGTTCAATGAGCCATGAGAAAGAGGCTAATTGCTGCTTCATAAAGGCAGTGTATAAAAACAGTTATTGTTCTGCTCGGCCCTCTCTGGGAAGTATTTTGCAGTGGGTTGAGGTTTTATGCTCGTTTGTGCCAGTCTGTGCACATGGATACCAAGATTAAAGTTTACTACATGTAATACAACAATTGTGTTTAATGTTTGTGGATGGTGAGGCAATTCTAAAACCATTTTAATAACCAGCTTTTCATCTTGGCATTAACACGTCTATTTATAAGTCTATGTTATGTTGTATCCACTGAATGTAATACTTTCATGTAAATTGCTCAATAAAATGTTTTTAAATTAGCCTTTTTTAAATTTCCTGGAAAACAACAGTTTTGGATATACAGTGTTTACCTAACTGCAATCAAATGAATGAAAAATTTTTATTCATTTGATTATGAAGAAAAAGTTAAATTTGTTTGAATGCGAGGATTAAAATTATGATTATGAGAAAGTGAATAATATCCGTAATGGCAGACACTCAGAAAAAAGTAGGTGGCTGTTTCAACTTCCTGTCGGATGAAATTTCCCTAAGGGATGGTTTTTCCCACAGAGCAGTATTGAGTCGGAGGGCTCTATTTTGGGGCCTACCGTGAGAAGTGAAGCTCAATAACTCTTTTATGACCATCTATTCCAACTGTCAAATCTTCGTCCAGAAACTTGACATCTTCTTTTAGGAGCATTTGAAGCTGCTGTATTTTCATTTTGCAACTTTGCAGAGTTTCACCTTAGAAGAAACATATTATTGTTGTAATGTGCAAAGGATCCCCAAACTGCATTATGAAATGCAGAGCCCAGAGGGCGAAAGTAAGAAATGTGATTGGCCATCGTTGTTACAACCTGGAACACATTGGCTGACGCTGTATCCATCACAGGTCTGCTAGGCCATTTCATTCTCATGTACAGGTTCATATGATATCGCACAAAAGGTTATGCAAAACAATGATATCCTACAACTGCTGGGCTTCCAGTGTAAACCTGGGCTGTAAACCTGGTACAGTGCACTACAAGGTGCGGGACTTTTCAGTGGCTGATGCAGTTAAGTTTAGCTGACAAAAGGCGACCGTCTTGCAGCAACAGTTATGTTTAGGAACCGAAATGTTAAATACCGTTTTTTTCAACCTGGACGCTATTTTCCAATGTTATTGTATGTTAGTAATTGATGGGAAGCACAATCTTTGACGTTGGTCCAGTATTAAGCAAGATCGCTGCAGTTGGCAGTGGCGAAACAAGCTACAATATTGATAGGGCAATTGTTGCCAGATTGCTCAGATTAATATTGTGTCTAACAACATTACACAAAAACATCCATTAAACTGTGTTCGCTAAAGCCACCAGACTCCATGTAAATAAACAGTAATTTTAGCATTGTAAAATACAATTCATTCAAAGTAGACAGACACAAAATGAAACTATGGACCAATATCAAAGATTGTTGTTCCTATCAGTCCCTTAAACACAAAAACATGGAAAAATAGGGTCCAGGTTGAAAAAAGCGTTACCCTTTAAGATTAAAAAGACTCCCGGGAAATGAGCACGTGTTTCCTGGATGGAAGTCTTGTATTTTCCACGGGGCATGAACTCCACTCCCCCCCTTGAAAGCGAGCCAGGCAATTTTGCAGTAAAATGGCCCTTTATATTCAAAGACAAAGTCATTGCATTTTCAGAGGTACACTGATTCTTCCAGTCAGACCTCAGTAAGCACATCAAAACTGAAAGTCAGAACATTATTCTTACAGGCATGTTGTACATAAATAGTCTGGCTCACCAGACCATGCCAAGCTCAGTAGATTTGAGAGTGAGTGTTGGTCTGGGGAGTCTGCTCTGTATTTTCTCTGCACAATAGGCATGACCAAATGGCATTGTTCAAATGACTCTGTACGCAATTGGAAAATCCTTCGACCAATCAGACCAACGATCTGGGGGTCGTAGAAGCAACAGCGGCATCAATGGGTCGCTGTGCTCTGCTGCGGTTCGGTGACGTTTGGTGGCCGCCGCTATGTTGAATATAAGCAAGAAGCTGCTTGGTCACTTCTCTATTGTCATCGTGTTAAATCCGCCAATAGCACGCCAGGTAGATAGGCCAGTTTGTGATTGGTCCTGAAGCAGGAGAAGTAAACAAGCAAGTTTCCAGACAGAGCTGCAGGGCAAAATCAAATCACCAGCAGAGTGGGCGGGGTTTACCCAGTCTACTACAGAAAAACATTAAAACTGGACCAGTCCTGTCATGTCTAACTAGATCCAGCACTAGAATAGTTATTGCTCAATACCAATGTATCTCAAGCACAATGCAGTTTTGCTGCAAGGTCAACATGGAATTCTAGCATTCACTGCACAGTCTGTGATAATCCCCTTTTCTGTAAGAGGTCAGCAGGTGAAGGAGTCCCCAGGGTGTGTGTGTGTGTGTGTGTGTGTGTGTGTGTGTGTGTGTGTTTGCTGGTGTTTCAGCATTCTTTTATTTTCTCCAGCCGACCAACAGAAGTTAGCATGGCTGTTCTGTCAAAAGCTTAAAGCTGTGTGGGGTCAGAGGCCAGGCTGCGCGGGTAATGCTGCTCTAAATTGCCTTTCCTTGGAGATTTGCCCCCATCGAGACACCTGAGAAAGGTGGGAAGGTCACGCTGTGAGGAATAGGGTGAAGGAAGTGGTTGGGAGTCTGAAAGAAGCACATGCAAGGCAGATAACATGTCCACTATGCTGACTATCACCCCACTTACAACCCTTGTGACAATGAACTGTATTCGGCAGGCTGCGCTATTATCTGCTGTGTTCCATTCTCAAACAGAAAAGTAGGCACCAAAGCCTTCAGAAATGAAAGAAATGGTCTTTGAGGAAAGAACCGTGAGGAGAGTAAACATTTTCTAATTTGAAGTTCAGCCTTATATAAAGTCATTAAATTATGACATGATATAATGTATTTGCTTGTTTCCTGTGATATTAGAAGTCATTTGAACATAATTTTAGGGGGTTTGTTAGGTTTTTCCTATTTTATTAATCTTGAGTGAATCACTTGCATTATGCAATTGAATTTTTAACATAGCCAAATTACATTATTGGCAGGCAAGCAAGCTCCTAAGCAACACTACTATACTCCTGGAGTTATACTACTAAATTGTATTCCCTTTTACATTTAAGAACACATAATTATAATAATTACTGCCCGGTGGATGGCGGGCATATAAAGCATTGAAACCAGAGTCCTGTCTAATTTACGGTTAGGTCTCATGCTTTAAGTCACTGTTGAGTATTTTTCTGTGTTCCATGATGAACCCATAAACATTACATTATTTGTATTTATTTATATTTATTATAAAAATGGTGATATGACCGTTTTAAAATACTACTCCCCAGATACAGCATTGCACTTTAATAACACTGTCCGACTTCAAATAGACAGCTTAAAAAGAACATAAGGGTAAAAATGTATGCAGCAAGAAGAAATATAGTCACTTTTATGGTTGCGTCAAGAAGGTAAACCAAGAGAGTCCAAACACTCACGAGATGGTTTTTAGGCATTGGCCGCTAAAGGTTATTGTTACGATAGGTTGGCGGGTTGCCAATAAACCAGATCCCATTTTTCTCCCATCCCAGAATGCTGTATGGATTTGCCAGACCTTCCCCCACAATGCAAGACTACTATCTAAACACAACACGTTTTAGAACAAATTCTCAGTCGAAGATAGTGCTAGCAGCAGTTAATGTAGCCTGAGGCTCCACAGGTCTGGTAAGCCCACTTCTTTCCAACTACACACCTCCAGATTAGTTGTTATAGTTGTTTAATTTTCAAACTTGTAGTCTTCAACCAATCATGTATAGAGTCCTCTTACTCTCGCGTTGCCAGACCCATGTCTATAGTACTATGGAGTAAGCCCTGGCTACAACACAGATGCATTCTGGGATAGGAGAAAGAATCACCCTGGGTTGCAAAATAGTCTCTGGAAGGAACTTAGTGGAACATTTGCACCTCGAATAAAGACAGAACCACATTCAATATTAAATTAACTGTTCACACAATGTGGTAACGTGAGCTATTAAAATTAGCTGGATACATGGTTAAACCTCATTAGCTCTTACCAGTATATGTCCCCAAAAGAACCATCCAAATTGTGCACCGTGTAATTTTAGCTTGCTTGCTCAGAGGTTGATTTTGTTGTAAAAGGGCCTAGTCAGGCTTATCCTAACAAGGTATGTCCGTTAATCCAGACTACAGTTAAATTTGAAATTGACTTCAATATGTACGGATGATAATTCTAACCATATATTGCATGTGTACAAATTGTATACAATGTTTTATTGAAAATAAGGCAGAGCAGAGTGTAACCTTGCTCAGTGTATGTTGCCTCTGCAGACTAGGCACTTCTCTCTCCAGTGCTCTTGGCATTCACTTTGAAACTAACAGAATCAGGTCTACACTGTTAAATATTTGATATTACCATCCATGTTACTGAACCAAAGGAAAAGAAAAAGAGTGCATTGAGACACCTGGCTGATATGCATTAAAATCTGGTTGAGGCTGCAGTGCACTGCACCAAACCAAGAACGATAAACATGTGACAAAATGCACCAAGGAATATAAAGAGAGAGCAGCACTCTGTAGGCAAGTGACTTGTATCCACATTTTCATTGAATACGCAGAGATGAAATGATGATTGGCCTTGTACTCCATTCCAGATTGAAGACTTCAATAGTGGCTCAGGTGAAAAAAAGCCCACGGAAAAAATACCTCGGCAGTTGACCTCTTACATGTGGAAATGAAAAGCAGACAGTGGCACTGATCCATAGTGTAATTTGTTGGGGTCTACACATGCGAGGGTTGAAGAAGAATGACACTGAAAGCACCTTCCATCTGCACTACGGAGCAGAAGCCATTACTGGCTATAGTGTTGTCAGCCGTTCAGCACCAGCTCCTTTGAGAATGAGGCTTTCAATCAATGTATGAAAAGCTAGTATCTCCGTTAAAAGAATGAGCCAGAATAACCCATAACAGGGGCAGCGGCAGCCGTCGAATGAGTAGGTGTTCAGATGCAATACGACGGAATTGTGTGGTTTTTATCTGTGCCATCAGCCTTGCTGCATAGTTTGTGCTAATAATGGTTTTCTTGGCTGCTGTCAGGCACATTTACAAAGATGACACTCCTGAGAGAAGTTAGCGTGACTCGTGTTCCATTGTTTCATTCTTTCTATGACAAACAACGCTGTAATTTTATAGGTTTGTTTCTGCTTTGGTTATGTAAATATTACCTCAAATTCCATGATCCATAATTCATCATAATAACAAATAACATAATAAATGTTGTTCATGTCCAAACAAAGTCAAATGTTTAATTCTAAACATAAAAGGACCGTAGCAGTCATTTTGCAGCTTAACATTTATTAAGTAAAAGAAGTAAAATAATAAAATATGTGTATCAGAAATGTAGTTACCTTGTTAACAAAACTTTAGGGGAAATATTTACTATACAATATTCTCTTACATGCTGTAGCATTGGAAGTTGAATTAATAAGGCTTATCACTAATTACTGTAATATATATATATATATATACTGTGAAAATACTGTGTTATAAGTAAAGTACTGCATTGATAAAGTTAGTTAAGTAAAAGTATGCAAGTATCATCAGGAAATGTACTTAAGTGTTAAAAGTAAAAGTACGCAGAAAAATCCTCACATTTTGGAAACTCAAAACAAGGAAAACTGTTCTGTCAATCAACTAAGTGTTTAAAGGTCCCATGACATGGTGCTCTTTGGATGCTTTGATATAGACCTTAGTGGTCCCCTAATGCTAGGGATGAGCGAGTACAGCATTATTTATGTTAGGCAGCACTCTCTGGGCATATTTGCACAGCACAGTCCACCAAACACTCTTTAATAAACGCCACTTCAGAAAATAGCTTACTGTTTTTGCCGATTTTGTGGGATATCACAAAGCTGGTCTTGAATGCTGGATCCTTGGATGCCTTGTTGCTTTTGCAGCTTAACTAGCAGAGCTTCAGATGTCCATGCCTACTCTATATCAGTCAAGTTGTTGTATTTCTCTGCGTGTTTAGTGTAGTGGCGATTCAAATTATAATCCTTTAACACAGTGGTCTGTTCTTCGCAAAATAAGCACACAGCTTAACTTTTGACTTCAGGAAATAAATACTTGAGTACTTATGTTTGGTTACAAACTCACCACTGTATTAACCTCTTTTTATTTCCCATGAGCTGACATTTTTAAGGGATAACAGTTCATTCACGTTCACACTAACATCTCACGCTCAGTTTGTGGCTCGCGGACACAAGGGTCCGACCATAGACAGCAGTTCTTTTTCTACTTCTTTTTAATTGTGACTTGCAACTAGGGAAGAACAAGCTGTAAAATGTTGTCAAAAAGAATGCCCAGGTCTGGTGTAGTTGTTCCGGGCACGTTTTTTTCTTCTTCTCGGTAACGGATAGGATTTGTAATGTAGCGAAATACAAAACTTCACTCAAAAAGTTATCAAGTACTTGAAAAATACAAAATACACAACAAAATTACTCAATACAATAACAAGAGTAAATGTATTCCATTCCTTTCCACCTCTGTCAGCTAGTATGTATTATATGCAGTAAGAAATTTACATTTTTTTGTCCTGTTTAAACTGTATATTTTATTTTCTCTCTGACAGTAATATTGATGTAGATGCTTACACATTTCACTGTTAAAATTGTCAAAGTAACATATCTACCTCATTCATATTTCTAGTTTGTTCTTTTAAAGCACCATACGACTTTTACTTATAGTAATATATTTAAAAATACATTGTATTGGTCTACTTTTCCATGCATGACCCAGGTAGATGTGTGACCATACCAGGTTCAGCTGGAGGAGTGATGCCTTCAGCGTGATGTATGCTTCTGCGTAAAAGACGGCGTGGCTACTAACATAGGAACATGACTCTGCTTTCAGACTTTCTCCAGAGGATTTGGCTTCTGGGGGCTGGAGATCACCAGAGGTCACTTCCCGACAATTTTAGTCAACACTTTCACTCCCAACTCGTAAAATACAGACAGAAAACCCTTTTAAGGAAGCAGGTTGGGGTATTGGGTTGGGGTATTGGATGGGTCAAAGAACACAGGACTTTCACACAGGAGACTGGGGTTTGTGTCCTGTTTGTGTCACTGAAACGTATATTCACGTAGAGCAAATGTTGCCAAGAGTCCCGACTGAGCGTGTCTACACATGATGCCAAAGGGCTTAACGAGAGTCATGAGAGCGTCAAAAAGTGACGCCAAGAATCTTGACCAAGCGTGTCTAAATATAACGCTACAGGAGACTTTTGGAGTCAAACGCTAAAGGCACCTGACTAGCATTGTTTTTTGCTGTAATTGTAGTAATGGACCAAAATAAACAAAGAAATCTTTTTAAACGACTCTTTTTAGTGTAGCGTATGTACCAGGTCAGACTGTCAAACGTACCAAGTGCTCACGAATCCCTTACTTTTCTAACTCATATTGCTCATGCAATACGCTGTTATCGTAGGGTACTGCTCACGATGCCTCCTACGGTGGGGCAGTCGCTCCAAACATAGGAAGCAGGCCAACCAATGAATGAATGGGTATCATTGTCTCATATGTCATTTTTTAAAATCCCACATGGAGTCGGATTAGATCACAGTAGTGTTGGTCGCGTGATTCCTGCAGGTGTCCCGCGGTACGGTAGTCAATCTCACTGTTGGTAACGTGATAGGGAGGAATAGAGCATTGAAATCAACGGGAGAGGGAAGGTGCCGGAAAACTGGCGAGGCATTTGGTTTTAGAAAAAATTAAATAAAATTAATAAATCTAAAATTACACAGTGTCATTATTGAATCATAGAGACTCAGTTAATGCTATAATAGACCTATTTGTTGTTAACTCAGCTGCAAAATGCAGTAATAGATTGCTATCTTTGGTTTGTCTGAATTCCTGTCAGGTCTACTTGGCAAAGCTGAAACTCATGTGTTGTAGCTATGCCACCTGGGGAAACTAAGTGGCGTGATATCCGACTGTTAAAAAGCGTGTATACTAGTTGGGTAGTAGTGGGATGAGTCGAGTCCATTCATGATGTGGATGAAATAAGACATGGAAAAAGGTGGGCAAACAACGACAATACAGGATACTATTTTAAAAATCAGCGACAAAGGAGACAACGGATAGAAGATAAGATACTAATCCAGTCTCTCTCCATCAATGGTAGGCCTACGTTGATATTTTCCACAAATTGTGCAGCCCTATTACATTTGTAAGAAAACTCAAAACTCTTCTGGGACTCGGGCATTAGTCTTACTTTGCAGATTTGTCTGAGTGCAGACTCTCTAGGACGAGCCTTTGTCATTTGTTTCACTCTAGGCGCTGCTCTGCAGCTCACCTGACAACTCCTGTGGCAAATAATGATGCAGCTGATTTCTTCTGACAGGAGGCTGTGTCTTTGCTCTGCATTTGCATGTTTTATGTTTATTACTGCTGAAAGTAAATGTACTGTCAGGGGTATTTTATTCGGTCAGTTCATTACTGACCCCACCCTTCATTTTTATGAAACAATATTGAATTTATGAGTTAAAATTTACCACAAAAAACACCATTATAAAATATCTAGGCTCTGAATTAATGTTAACAATATAATATATACCAAACACATCCAGCTCCTCAGTCTGCACATTCAGTATTGGGGGGTTACAAGCCTCCCCATAATCTAAACTGTGTTGTTGTTTTTTACCGAATGTTATGTTCCTTGCTGCCGTGGTTCCCTTGTCTCTGGATTTATTTATTTGCTGCTTTACTGTTTTTGTAAGACTCTTTTTGTTTGGATTGAAATTGTATATTTTTCTCCTGCAGCATTCTCCTTGCCTTCCTGCCCTTGGATCCGAACCTCTTTTAACCTGACAAAACCACCAATTCCCCACACCAACCATAACACAGAAGTTTTAATTCCTTTCCTAAGGTTTTTTTTGCTTTTTTTTCTAGTTTCTTTTGCCGCTCTTTTTCAACATTTTTTGTTGACATTTTCAGTGTCTTGTCGCCGCTTTTATTTTTTTGACAAATTTTTGGTGTGTTTTGGTGCCTTTTTTCAATTCTTTTTTTGGACAATGTTTTTGTTTTCCTTTAGAAATTGTTGCCGCTATTCCAACATTTGTCGCCTTACCACGTTTTATTGAGCTTTTTCGAGTTTGTTTCGACAATCTTTCAATATTATTATTTTTTAACACACTCTCAAGAGAAAAGTCCTTAATTGGGCAAAATGGGAGCATGACACCATTTTGCACGTCAGTGTGGATAGGATTTTTTTTTCTCCATATGCTATTGTTTTTCAACAGCATTCATGTCATGCACAGTTTATAGAAAATGGTTTGGCTCATTATTAACAGCTTGGTTGTGATCATCTGCAGTGCATACTGTACTAATGACAGCATTACAGTAAAGCGGCACACCCCGGGGCATCACACATATCACCATTCCACATGCACTGTACTGTAATCAACAGGGCTGCTCAGTCCCCTCACTATTTTACACTGTATGAATCAAATCTATGGAACACGTAACCACTACATATCTGAACTTGTCAACACATATCTATGCAATCATAATCTATGTAGCCCAATATAAGCTATTTATTTGATAACAAAGTGTAAAACTAATGCAGGCCAAAACTCAGTCCCAGACACTGTCTTTCTCGTGTTGACGTTCTGACAAAATCTATTTTTAAGTCTTGGTACTGAAGTTAAATCATGTGAACATTGTCAACATCCAATGTGTGCGCTCCCTTCAGTACCATACAGGAAGCAGCAAACAGCTGGAGATAGTGTTGTTTATGGTTGCTATGTTACTAAGCTAAGAGCTAAAGAGGGAAAGTTGAAACTTTCAACTTCTTCCAACATGCCGGTCTGAAACCTGCCAGGTCACACCAATGAGACGAGACAGTGTATCATCTCCATAACAACGTCTCTTTGTAGGCTACTTTTGTTCGAATTTCTAACTTTTAAACTTGTTTGTAGCTGGATATATCATCATTTGTTTTATGTAAAAATAAATGTGGATAACGTTAGTGATAGTGAGATGCTTGCTACAGTTGCATTTCTTGTGATGAATAAGGAAAAACATGTTTTATTCACTACTTTGTTTTAACGCCGCTGGCCGCTCTTTCTTTCACTCTAGCATCATCGCACATCTCGCTTGACGTATAACGTTACCATGCTTTCGAGCACTCGTTGAGGCTCTGTCTAAAACGTTTTCAGCTTAGCATTACTGGTAGGAACCACTACAAACAAAACAACCTCGCCGTCCTCTGCATCCGATGGACAGACACACTTCATCGGCTTAGAATTACAGTAGGAACCGCTAAAAATAACACTACCTTGTCGTACTCTCCACCCGACTGAACACACTTTATTGTCTTAGAATTCCTGCAACAATCGCTAAACACACTCCAAACTCACGGTCCACTCTTCCCAATTTACACCCACCCCCCCTTGGCTTAAAAAAAAAAACTTGCCGTTGTCGGCTACGGCCGCTGAACAGGCTACACAGTGTAAACAGCCAAGGCGGTAACATTAGCAAGTTTAGCATGGCAGCGTTAGCGACGACCAGTCAGGCTCACTTTACTGGCTGTGTCTCAATTGTTTTTGCGAGTAACCAACTTGAGTACTCTAGCTATATAATTCAATGTGAGTACACAAATGTTGAAATTACATATAATGCCCGTCCCTTGTAGCTGTGATAAATTAGCCTGAAGCTAATGCTTAGCTACCTGTTCAGGAGGAATTTAGCCAACTCTGCATCCTTTTGGGCTCTAAGCTGCCTCCATCTTTCAAATACATCTCAAATATTTACCCGGGGTTTGTAACATCTATGGTCACGCAACTGTTAGAAAACTGTTTAGGTTGGGTATAATCTCCATTAATCCCATTTGTTTGGTTGCTGCTTTCATGGCTGTACTAACATCACAGCTGTAGTGCGCTGGGTTTGTGTTTTTACAGATATATCGGACAACCTGGCTGTCAAACTAGGCATTTAATACCAACACGCAGGCCAAAACACAAACAGAAATTCCTTCACGGAATGTAAATTTCAAAAGGAGTAAATCCTGGCATTAGCATTGTTGTCAGAAAAGACAGTATTTACACTTGCCTTAATATCTGATGTCTCATTAGGGTAATTTTTGGATTTATTACAGTAAATACATTACGTATTGGACTTTTAATTAGAACTTTCACTTATCTGTACTTATTTCTTTACTTACTTTATTGTACGTTATTTATATTTCTGGAAACTTTCACTCTTACTCCACTTCTTTTTCTAAATACTTTTACTTCACTACATATCCCCTCAGTGTCTTTGTTACTTGTTACTAGGGATGAGCGAGTACAGCATTATCTGTATCTGTTTACCACATGAATTATCTGTAACTGTATCTGTACTCGGACTGGGCGGGGCCTAACCCGGAAGTGGACAGAATTTAACCCGGAAGTGGGTCGGGTTGTCTTGAAATGGGTGGGGGGGCTTTAACGAGTATGATATTTTAAGTATGCAATTGATATGAGTTGATCAGAAATTGTTATATTTATTGCTGATTAGAAAACTATTTACATGACAACATCGAGCTTCAGATCAATGGTGTTGTCATGGTAACAAATACAACACATGCGGTTGCAATTATGAAGTAAAATGTAATGAGCAAGAGTTTTCATACTCAATATAACTTTCTTTTTTTAACTTTTAATTTTTTATGATCAGTGTCATTTTTATTTTTTTTTTATTTTTTATTTCCACACCAGGTATGAATGAGTGAGTGTGTGTGTGTGTGTGTGTGTGTGAATAAGAGAGAGACACAGAGAGAGAGAGAGAAAGAGAGAGAGGGGGCAGGGGGGGGGGAGCTGACAGTTAAAAAAAAAAAAAATCTCCGACGGCAGAGACGCAACGGGAGTTGCATTTAAACCAAGCAGCATGTCTGAAACCCCACGTTCACCAGAAATGTACTGGTTACTATGTGAGTACTACAAACCAAAGTTAAAAACAAACCTGAAGAAACCCTAAACGTTAACGGAAAAGACCCGCGGCCCCTGAGTGTCTGAGGGAGAGGGATAGAGAGAGGGAGAGTGAGCGCTGTTCTCCGTGTTCTGTGTCTGAGTAGCAGAGCGTGTGTGTGGGGGGCGCTGTGACTATCACAGAACGCAGCCATGGTCAGCTGAGGACTTTTATTCAATCCAAGCACAGGTATTGACTCGTATTACTCGTATAGTACTTGTACTCTGCAAAAGTGCTTTATCCGTACCGGATACTCGTTTCAGCCGAGTACTTGTACTTGTTACTTTCAACACATGGTGTTGTATATTGAAGTGAACACAAAAGTAAAATTCTGTTTCTGTTTTTCTCTTTGTGGATGTCAGATTTAATGTAAGATACTTGTACTTTTACTCAAGTATTGCGGTTAAACAAAGAGGCTATTATGAAACCAAAAAAAGTCAATTAGACAATATACTATACACTAATTGTTACAGGCCTATTCCTCCCTAATCTCTAAATTTCCCTGCTAGAATTCAGCTGAGCTAGGTCAAGTTGGCTTATCTTTGGAACATTGAGCTTATAGAACTGTTCATTTGACGTGGACAGTAGGAAATCACAGCCTTTCGTAACACATGTTAGTTTTCTCTCTTTCTCTTCCTCACACACACTTGGACTTGGACTTACAGAGACACAGTCAGAAAGAGCAACTTCCTTAGCTGCCACGGCTGAGCATCACAGTATGACCCTCCACCCCTCCCTCACCCAAACCTCCCTGCGGATGTCAAGCGGCAGTCTAAAAGAGAGCCAGGCCTGTCAGAGTCCTAATCACTGTGGAGAGGCCCTTGGCTCTGTATGCACAGCAGACGCCAGCCCCAATTACACAGGTGAATACAGTCTGCCAGGATACGAGAGGAAAGCGGACAGGCCCTATCCTCTGAACAAACACTGGTTCTTTCAGCATTGCTGCTGGATCGATGCGGCTCTGAGAGCTGAGTTTGGAGGCTGTGCTGCGGGCGGCTGTGCTGCAGCTAGCCCAGTCTCATGGTAAAATGGTGATGTTATTTAATCTATTGGTTTGTTTGGAAGCATCTTTCGTGATAACAGCATGGTTATGGTAGCTAGTAGTACTGAAAAGCCAAAAATCCTTAAAACAAGGTTGGTTAGGGTGGTGGTTGGGTCGAACAACATAGGACTTTCACCCCTTTCACAACCGTCCCGTTGCTGTAGAGCGCCCCGCATGTGGCGGTCTGTCCCGTTGTTGTTTGTGGCGTTTCATTTCCCAGTTGTTGCGTCCCCCAGAGACCGTGGCTCGTGTCCCGGCAGGCTGCTGCAGCCCAGTCTCATGGCAGTTTGTGAAAACGAGAAAAACAGTCTCTGTTGACGAATCAATAGATCAAAATAACGTGACCATTCCACGAACTGCAGTGAAACCGGGTTGTGCGGTGGTGGCTGAAAATAAGCCTGAAGGACAGATGAGATGTTGACAGAGGAGGAAATGAGATATCGTCAGGGAAATGAGGAGCGGTTGATGTCGATTACAAAACCCAACTTGTCAAAGCCGACATGCTGAGTCGTTGTTTCCCAAGTTACATTGTGACAGTGAGTAGATGATAAGATGACAGTCTGCTCCATCAGTAAAGGAGCGTGTAAATATATAGAGCCACGAGGAGAGCTGAGACAGCTTCTGTAGCTGCTACACCGACACTTTTATCACATCAGGAGGGAAATCTCTCATGTCTGTCAAACGATTGCTCAGAATGTTAGTCAGCATGTTTTTTTTTGTATTTTAACACCAACAAACAAGATATTTATAATGTTTTTACCTCCTAGAAGCATTTTCTATTTTTCTTTCGGCATTTTAGGCCTTTATTAGATAGGACTGCAAAGGTGTAGAGAGTGGTGGAATGACATGGAGTAAGGGGCAGCAGGTTGGAATCAAACCCACTTCCACTGCAGCAAGGACTGAGCCTCTGTACATGGGGCACACGCTGTTCTGACAAAATCTCTGTTTTAAGTGTTGGTAGTGAAGTTAAATCATGTGAACATTGCTATGTTGCTAAGCTAAGTGCTAAAGAGGGAAAGTTGAAGCTTTCAACTTCTTCCAACGTGCCGGTCTGCAGCGTTCTGAAACCTGCCAGTTCATGCCAATGAAACGAGACAGTGTATTATCTCCATAACAATGCCTCTTTGTAGGCTACTTTCGTACTCACGTGCTGTTGTTCTTCTGGGATTACTCCTGTGCCGCCGGAAGTTCCGCCGGATATCACTCATTTCAGTCGGATGTCCGTTACATTCCTCTTTCTCTGTGTTGTAATTCTAAACTCTGGTGGATTTCTGAGGACTATGGTTAACTGATCCTCAGATCTCTGCAGGGTAAATCCAGACAGCTAGCTAGACTATCTGTCCAATCTGAGTTTTCTGTTGACTAAAACAACTTTTGAATGAACAAAAGTTCCACGACTATTTTACAGAAGCACTGTGGCTCAGTCCAATGCTTAGCCTCCTCCGCAGCGCTGTGGAGGAAGGTCTGGCTATGCGAGACTACTGTCCAACTGTTGTATTGTAAGTACCGTTGCCTTGGCAAAGCCTCACAGAGATGCTAGCATGGCTGTACACTTCCAGTGTTATTAATTGTGCTTTAGTGGCATACTACCAAACACATTTGTAAATGATCAAAATGCCATACAGAGAGGCTGGGGCCTTCAGGGCCCTCGGGCTGTTGTTATTTTACTAATTTGATAATCCAGCCTTGCCAGCTACAATAGTAAATATTTTTTGTTTCACAGAGCATAAAAAACAAATTTTTAATAAATACAAAAAAATGTGAGGGTGTGGTAGAAACCTTTACCTTCTTATATAAAAACCAAAGTATGTACACAAATGTAAATATACAAAATCAAAATTAAATGTTAAGTGTTAGTGTGCAAAAAATGTAAATGTAATAAAAATAAATACATGATATTATATTATAAATACATGAATATTATGTTGTTGTTTTTTGCTTAACATAAATGAAGAAATTTAGGATTTGCCATTGTAGCTAACCGGAAGGCTTATTTTTGCCTATCCCATAATCACCCAGAAATCCAACTAAACTAAATTGAACTTATACGTGAGTACAATCCTAGTGATTTTTAGGGCTGTAGCGATATGCAAAATAAAACCAAAATCGCAACACACGGTGTTGTTGTAGCGCCGGAAGACTGAGGTAGAAGACAGGGGTGTGCTAGCGAGCTAAATTACCATTAGACTAGTCGTCTATCTATATAGTTAACGTTACTGATCAGTTTGTGGGTTAGCCCAGAGTTGTTAACTGTGGTCAAAACAATCATACTAAACGTATGTAATCTTACGTTACCCACTAAGAATTATATTAGCATTAGGTCTCTGTTGTATAACTGTGTTGCAAAGTGGGGTGTAATCAATGACAAACAAAAAAAAGTTGTATTATGTTTACTGAGAACCCCCGCCCACCCCATTACATCATAACCATTAATTATTTTTAGATTTTAAAGCTTTTCTGAAACTCAACAGAGACGTACACATTTTAAACTCATCATTAAGTTCATTCCATAATTGAACCCCCAAAACTGAAATACACAAACACTAGTATATTTACATTAGTCCTCACTTTAGCAGTTTCAAAGATAGAGAACCGTCTTAAATTATAATTACCTTCTCTTAATAAAAAAATGACTACAGACAGGAATTGTTCACAACCCAAAAAAGTATTTTCAAGCGACAAAATTGTCTCTAAGTGTTACCGCGGCAGCCGGGAACCTGAGAATGATTTGGAGAATTAAAGTACGAACAAGTGTGTCTGGATTCACAGAATGTTCTTATTGTCAGGTTTAGAGCCAAATGAGAGACATTCTGCTCATTCTGCAACTATTGGCATCACGGCGTGTTATTCAAAGACCAATGCACCAGAGAGCCGAAACGATATTTAAAGATGACAGGGTGTGGGATGTGACGGTGACACATGAAGCAGGTGCGGCTCGAAGCACATCAAATGTGATTTGCATCCTCTGTAATTTAACTCAGAGCGTCTCTGTCATGAGAAATCTCAAACAGGGGAGGAGAAGGAGCTATTGTAAAGCAGATGAATGCAGCCTTCATGAAGGAAGCTTTGAGTGACAGAGACAAGGGTAAACACTTCACATGCACGGCGCTCGCTTCTGAGGGACTGTTATGCAAAGAGGGGGATAGACGGAGAAAAGGGAAATGAGAGTGCTCCACCCCTCCATTCTTCTCAGGAGGTGTCAGGAGATGTGTGTGAAGGACCCAGCCCCCCCGCCCCCCATTTGAGGGAGAGGGAGTAGCGTTGAATTTTGATAACACTCATTTCCAATTGAGCACTTTAAAGAGGAAAAGGCTTGGAGACAATTAGAATGAGAGCGTAGCCCCGGCTCTCTGAAAAGCCCTTGATGAGAGCAACGGGCAAGTTTGGATAGGTTAATCAGCCGTAATCGGAAAGCAGGTGCCGAACACGCAACCTTACAATCTTCCATCCCCAAATGATATGATTGTCACATTCACAAATGTTCGTCTTTTAATTAAACACAGTGTCCTTTTCCCGCTGACTTTTCCTTGAAGTGTGTAGCAGCGCTGATTGCATCAGATCAGTGACACCAAGAACAAATTGCTTTTCTGCTGTGGCAGGAATGATGAAAGGGGACTGGGGTGAAGTTAGTTTGATGTTGAATATCCGACCGCTATTCAGATATTCATTTTGGGTTGTGCTCTCTCTCAGTCTTGGCAGAAAACAATAAGACATTTGCTCTAAACTGCTTGTTTTTTACCTATTTTTTACCTAGGGACAGTCAATAAATTACGTTCTGAACTTCATTTATTTTTTGTATGTCAGATGATCTAAACACCCCAGACCAATGCAAATCTGTTCTGCTATGCAGTACTAATAAGACACACCTCACTCTGAATTAATATTTTGCACCTCCTATTTTTTTTTTTTTAAGAATCCCATTAATTTCCTATCAACACCTTCCAAGTTATGGGACCCAAACACCCCAGACCAATACAAATCTGTTCTGCTACGTGGTAATAATAAGACACGTCTCACTATAAATTAATATTTTGCACCTACTATTTTTTTACATTTTTTAAGAACCCCATAAAGTTCCTGTGGAAAACGGCTTTTTGCTTAATAGCTTCCAAGTTATGCGACCCAAACACCTCCCACCAATGCAAATCTGTTCTGCATTGTGGTACAAATCAGACACACCACCTTGCCAGGATCCTTTCCTATGCTGTGTTGTGCCGGGAAGGCAGCATAAAGAAGAGGGATGTTGGGTGACTTGACAGGCTGGTGAGGAGAAATGTAGTAGGCATGGAGCTCGAGTGCATCACATCAACAGCAGAGTAAAAGACACTGAACATGATGCTGGCAATCCTTGATAATGACTGTCACCCACTACACAACAGAAGAGCATTTTCATTAACAGACTTTTGTCACTGTCATGTTCATCAGACAGACTAAGAATGTAATTTGTCTCCTTGGCCATTCAGCTTTACAACATGTCAACAAGGGGAGGATAGAATTCAGCTTTTTTTCAGCATGAGTCTTAATTTCTGGCCCCATCACTTTGCCTTCTCTCTGTTATCACATGTATGTCTGACTGCTTTTGCAGGCTATATTAAAGGTGCTCTAAGCGATGTCACGCGTTTTTAGACTACGACATTTCTTGTCACATGCAGAAAACATCTGCTCACTATCCGCTAGCTGCCTGTAACCTGAACACACTGTAAAAAATATGAGGTCTCTGTAGACAGCCCAGGCTCCACAAACAGCAACAAAAACTGCGCCAACCTGCACCACAAAGCATAACAGTATTCCAGTCTATAACCGACAAGAAGGAGTCGATGGAGCCATGAACGCGCATTGTGGATATAGCCTACGTGCTAACGCTGCTGCGGTGATGGCTCAACCAACTCCTTTTTGTCGGTTATAGGCTTGTTCAGAACGTAATTTATTGGCGCTCCCTAGGTAAAAACCAAGCAGTTTGGAGCAAATGGGTGTTGTATCGTTTTCTTCCTGACTGAATGAAAGCACAACCTCCTAAGTGAAAGCACAAGTTCCGAATGGCTGTCAAATATCCAACATCAAACAAACTTCACCACTGTTGAAAGGGGTGGAAACAGGGTGTGTGTGTGCGTGTGTGTGTGTGTGTGTG
Source organism: Etheostoma perlongum (assembly GCA_026937815.1). Classification (NCBI taxonomy): domain Eukaryota; kingdom Metazoa; phylum Chordata; class Actinopteri; order Perciformes; family Percidae; genus Etheostoma; species Etheostoma perlongum. The sequence goes on from CM049373.1 coordinate 9,925,761, forward strand.
TGTGTGTGAGGGGGGTGCAGGGAGAGAGCGTTGCTTATCACAGGAGAGGCACAATGGTGACTTTCCAGTTTTCCCTTTTTCATCAGACTGTCAGACAGTCAGAGTATCACACCCAGTGACTTGTTGAAACAGTTTTGAGCACTTTTGGTTCACCGTTTACAGTAAATGTGTGTGAAATGATCATATTTGTTCTGTCAGAGAGTCTAGTAGTAAAACGCTGTTGCCAGGACTAGTTTCTGTGAAGTAACCACCGCAGTTTATCTCCAGTTTAATCCTCGCTATGGAGTGTGATGAAATACATCCACAAACATGTTTTTGGATGTAAATCCATCTTTTCACATGTGTTATTTACAGATAAAACTGAGAGTGCACATTGTCAAATTTTGCAACAGATGTTCTGGGTGTAAAAAGAGGGATAAAATGAACAAAAGTGTAAAATCAATCCAGCCACCTTTAGGAAACATCCGGGTCATTGGTTGATTTATCAACACAGGTGCTACAAGCAGCTGGTGTGTGGGTTATTTTAAGATCTTAGGGCGAGTGAATGTTATTTATTTTAACTTTATTTATCAGGTCTAGGATGCTTTCTGCATCAGTGTTGTTGCACACATTCAGGTTTTACAAGTTGGGAAGAGAAAGGGTAACACAAATGAAATTAAAGATGGGACAGAATATACAGGGGCCCTGACATGTAACACCTCAGGGGGCCATAGAGGTTGTAATCCAGACATGTGCTAGAACTTCAGCTCAGTTTGACCCTAAAAGATCAATGTAGTGGACTTCACATTTCAATTTAGGTCCACAATACATTTTGGCCTTATTATTTGTTGTCGTTTTTGTCTATGTTTTAGTTACATTTCCCGGCATTTTTGTCACTTTTTTGGATGTTTTTGTAGCTTTGTAGCTTTTTTAGACATTTTTTGGGCCTTTTACTATATTTTTTGGCTTATTTTTTTCAACATTTTTGACACTTTATTCTATAATGGCTTAGGAACTTTTTTTGCTGACTTTTTTGGGGGCTTAATGAGGCCCAAACTGTGAGAAAGCTACATGAAACATACAATAATACAGTCATAATGTTTTACTTTTTCTCTTAAATAAAAGCCTGTGAATAAACTCTACATGTGTGGCCCTTAATGTGATTCTCATTTTCCAGTCTGGCCCTTAGTGAAGTTGAGTTTGATACCCCTTTGCCTCTAACTGCTAGGGCATAGAAAGGAATCCTACAAACTGAGCTTGATATAGAAAAGATTGAACAAGACTAATGCTGTGTCTTAATTCAGATGATTCAATGAGTTCATTACATGTAGTACACTGTGTACTCACATGTGTAGTGCGTACATTTCAAAAGTGTAGTGCTGCTTCAAATCAGCAGTTATGCAATAATGGTGTCCCTATTGTCGCCTGCCAAAACATATACCGGCATGTTTTCTCACTATCTCACTACAGTATAGGGGTACTTATTACTTCCTTTTTTAAACACATGTATGAACAACATTGTATAGTTGTAGTATTCACCATTTCAACCGCTGCAGCTTCCTCGCCCGCCATTTTCACAAGTTTGAAAATGTGTTGGGAGCTACCACTCCTTCGCCAAGATGACGACCGTTGAGGGAGAGAAGTGTCCAGCATTCCACACTCAACGTTCTGACCGTCATGAGTCCAGCATCCGGGTACTCTGTGTTTGGCCACACTTCAACAGTGTGAACGCACTATGCAATCAAAAAAGCAAGTGTGAGTACAGAAGTGTGTGATTTGAGACACAGCAGAACCCTTGATTTCCACCAACTGTGGAATGTCTGCGTATCCGCTCTGGAACGGCGGTGGAGTCAATAGGTTTCCATTAAAGTCAATGTGTGTATTACCACGGACTGTGGAATGGCTGGGTCCCAGCTGCATCCCAGCTCCGGCGATCCACAGCCCTCCGGAGCAGATACACAGAGCTTCTATTTTTTCCGGATGCCGGAGAGCTCCACAGCAATTCAGCACACAGCAGATAGTGTGGGACAGGAAATCGAACACAGAAAGAAAATAAAACATCCGGTTAATTTTCAAAATAAAATACGTTGTGCTTACGGCGGATCATATTTCCCTGCACTACACCTTGAAAATGTTATAATGGGCGGAGACAAGCTTGAAGTCAACAAGTCAGAGGTTTGGTGGTTCTGTTTATAGAAACTACATCCTGTCGTATCGTGTGATCATACGTGAATTTGCGAGATCTCGTGGGTCCTTGTGACTTCAGCTGTCAGTCATGGCCGCAGGCATTCCGCAACAAATCCGGACCTGGTGGGTATTGACGGACGTCGGAGGACGGAGCCGTCACGCAGCAGAGCCGATCTGCAGACGTTCCACAGTTGGTGGAAAACAAGGGTAACCCCCTATAACCCCCTAGAACGTTGTGCTCAGCTGTCCATCAATACCCACCAGGTCCAGATTTCTTTTCATGTAGAATAGAATAGAACACAAAGCCAACAACAGTTTGTTTCCATCCAGAGGAATAGAGAAGAAACAACTCTGTGCTGTGTTTTCAAGGTTTAATGCAGGGAAATATGATCCACAGTCTATTTTATTTAGAAAATTAATCAGATGTTTTATTTTGTTTCTGTGCTTGACTTCCTGTCCCGCACTATCTGGCGTGTGCTGAATTGCTGCAGGACTCTCCGGCATTCGGCAAAAATAAAAGCTCTGTGTATCTGCCCTGGCTGCGGACCACCGGAGCTGGGACGGAGTCGGGACGCAGCTGTTCTGCAGTCTGTGGAAATACACACATTCACTTTATTGTGGTTATTAGTACTGTAACTGACGTAAATGATCTGAATACTTTTTCCACTACTGGCCTATATGTGATGCTGTACATTCAGTACAGAAGCCTAATCAAACAGTGTTGCTGTTCTGGACTGGACTGAGTACAATCTAACAAATCCAGGAGAAATGATGCCTGTGTGGGTCTTCCTGACATGCCCCAAGAGGAGCATCTAATTGATGAAGTCTGTTCCGATTCCACGGCTGATCAATACAAGCACAGAGTGATTGACAGGCTCAAAACTGCAGAGGGCTTCCTCTCACTCTGCCTATGGTTTAGCACATGCCCGGCTTTCACAAGTCTCACATTGCCAGACCTTCCTCCATAGCCTTGCGAAGGAGGGTCTGGCTAATCTGTGTGTATTAACCAGACCGCATTCCGGGATGAAAGAAAAACGTGGTCTGGATTATTGACATTTCTGCAAACCAATCACAATCGTCTTGGGCGGCACTAAGTGCCAGATGCATGTATGGTGCCAGAACTTGTTTTGGTGGAACATGTGCACATACGTGTATGATGAGAATTTTACTCAAATAAAGTGTTTAGAATGCCTACACAAAGAAAGAGGAAGGGGAAGGACATCCGGCAGCACCGGAACAATTCCAGAAATGAAACGCCGTTTGAATCAGTCTGATATCAGCCTATCAGTATATATTTGAAATATAAAAGAAGTTTGGTTGTTGCTTTGTTTACTTTACTTATAATATAAGGTGTATATATATACAGTATATATATATCGCCGACGAGCATGACATGATTGGTACCAATGGATGCCATTTGTCGTCTAATTTGATATGATCCCAATATCTGCCTCTGAAAGGACGTTATGCATTGTCCATTAGACTTGCATAAAATGTAATATTTCTCTTCGGCACTGTAACTTATTCTCCCTTGAATAGTGGCACATTCTGACAAGCACTGCTGTCATGTTTGTTTAATGTTGTTTTGCACTATTCCATTTGCACAAGCTGTATATAGACTCTGTACTACATTCAATATTTATACTTGGACTATTGTATAAGTATTGTGTTACTACTTAGACATTACCTTGCCAAAAATGTATATCAACTCTATAATTGATCTGTATTTCTGGTATGTTGTCTTGCACGTTTATGATTTATCTTAGCCCGGTCTTTTTTGCAAATAAGAATTTGTTCTCCATTGGCTTACGTGGTAAAATAAAGATTAAAATAAAGAAATATAAGACAACACATGGCATATGCAACAGTACATAGCATGCACATCAACACACAACAATGCACACAGTGAGAAAGGGGGGCAGGCAATGAGGGCCCACAGTTTGTTTTTGCCCCAAGTGGCCTTGCTTACTGTACAACTCAAACTGTTCTATTCACACATTTGATCTTGAATTTTTAAATTGCTCATAAAAATTGTAGACTGGCGTTGGTGTTAAGTCTTGACAAAAACCTTGCACCTGTATAGTGTGGGTGCAACTCAAGAACATTCTGCATCCTCTCAGAGAAGAATGAATCAGTTCATCAATCAACAGTTTGAGGTTGGAAGCCTTTGGCAGTGTGGTGACAAATGCAAAAAGAGAAGCAGTGCTTTAGACAGATCAATGTGTGCGCTTGGGTTGTTAAAGATTACATTTCTTACTGTGGCCAACAGTACTGAGAAGCCCCTTTTTTAGAATCTGAAGCCTGGAATGTGTATACGTGCGTCTGGTGTACTTAGGTGTTGCTGTTGGCCTAAATGAAAGTCCCTTCAGCCCAGTCAGCCTTGCAAGCAGCCATTAGTTTGAGACACCTCTCCCAGCAGTGCGCTGACAATGATGACAGGCAGCGGAATGCAAGCAGGCCCCGGGGGGTGGGACTCCGGAGGCATCGCTTGCTCCGGGTCAGCCAGGGCCAACGTATTTATCTGGACAGTAATCTGAAGGAAAAAGGACAGAATGCCTGACCTCAAAACCTTAGGGACATCATCAGCTCCTATTTCAGGTCCACAATAACTGGCAGAGTCCCTGTATGACTGCTGAGGGCAAAACTGATAAGTAACAGAGCAGCAATCAGCAGTGAGTGTAGTAGGGAAGGTAAAGCATTCACTCATGAATCTGAGCTGAATAGGCAACAATGTTACCTAACTACATACTCTGTCAGCATAGTGATCTACTGCACACTGCACCAGTGTTGTAGTACTTGAGATCAGTCTTAGTCTTGAGACAACTTTTCGGAGATCTTGGGCTACATTTACATTTCTACATTTTGGTTTAAAAACGAATATCTTTTTCTACGTTTACACCTCACATTTACAATGCTCTGGAGTCTCAGAGGCTTCAAACCGGAGACATTTAGAAACACTTCTGACCCGTTTTGGTTTGGAATCTGCGGGATAGTGTTGCAGTCTCAATGGCTGCAAACAGAGACCTTTGGCAACACCGACGCCAATGTTTCCCTGCCTGATTGGGTCATGGAGTTTCCTTCTTTGAGCTACTAGCGTTACCATGGCAAATACCAGTAACAGGCGGTTCCTGTTTATGCCAAGTATAGAAGAATGTTGATGAGATATGAGGTTAGGGTTAGTTTAAATGGATATTTGTTATTCTACTGGAGATAAAAACAATTTTGTGTACGGAGATCACTTTTGGCCTCATAACCTAGCAGTGTAAACGTAGCCTCGGTTTCGTCTCGGAATCGATCGTATATTCATTAGGTCTTGTCTTGGTCTCAGGATTTTATTTCATTTGATTGTTTTATCAAAGCATTTTATGTTAAGAATGAGAAGTCACTAGTTTAGTTGATGGTGCTCTTTAAACCCTAGGCTGTGTTACTCCATTTTCACTTCCTTTTTTCAGACAGTCACTACATGTCTCAACTCAAGTATGCCATATATTTTTGACAAGAATATCTAAAATTATAGCACAAGGTTACTTACCAGTGACCAAAATACCACCCTAGGTCATGTATTACAACTGATCCATCTCCATGACAACCAAGCTGAACAGCATCTGCTGATGAAGGCAATGTGGCTGAAAGCTCTGGGAAATGACTGTATACTAAATATATATATAAATAAAGCTTCAAGCTCAGTGTCATATTGTTATGTATAGAATAAGTCTGGCTACACTGAGTGTAATACATACATATAAGACAGTTTTACTAAAAACATGCTAAGAAAAAAGTGTTGCAATATATGATGATATAAGAATTTCCCTGTACAACCACAGGTTTTCAACAAGATGATCTATATATGAACGGGCCGAGGAGAGTGCCAGTTTTGCAGCCATACAATAACCATGTTGGTGTCATATTCTTTTTCTTGTTGCTGTTAAAAAAATATTGTACTGGATTGGATTGTAATGGAGTGCATTTCTTATACAAAATGCTCCAACCAGGTTCAAAGGGTTAATCAAGTTCCACCAAAACAAGTTCCTTCCAAGGCTATTTTGCAGAGACACCATGGCTCCGTGCGGAGCTTTAAAATAAATGGAATGAAACATGCACCACCAGAATCCCCTGGTAAATTCTGTGGTCCGGCGGGGAAACGGTCCGCCTTCCAGAGAGGTCAGAGGTCTAAGATATGCTATTTACTAGGTGTTTTATGGGTTAAGCTCTGACAGAATAGGCTGTTTTGTGCATCAGTGACAATGAGGACTCGGAGCTTTGAATCAGTATCATGGCATGAAGTATCAGCCAGATGAAGAGGCTGCAGGGTCCTGGCACTGCTGATTACAGGCTAATCAAGGGGCAGGGTGGAAGACGGCCATTGGTAATGCAAAGTATCATATGCCTTGGGTGGTACTTGTCTATTAGAGCCAGCATAGCCTCTCACAGTGCTGATGATGGGATGAATATCATAACGCCTTCTGTACATGCACAAACCTGAAAAAGACATAGCTAGATGGTTTATAAAATTGGTAAATGGATAGTAAAGTTAATAGTTATTTTACTGTTACCACATTAGAATGAAATGATGATCCATGATTTCATCATTATTTTAAAGTGTAATATAAAATAAAAAGTGTATAAAGATAGTTAATACTTTGTCAATTGTTAATAATTGTGTTGTAAACCATCTATAAACATTATTTCAATGCTATTATGAAGTTGCAACTAATTTTTATAATAATTAGTTAATGATTAATAAGTGGTTTATAAAGCATCAAGTAACATTAAATCTTTTCTTGATGATCTATACAACAGTCGAATATAAGTATTTAGAAATCATTAACAAGTTATAATCAGCAGATGCAACTTTATAATCACCATCCACATATATCATTAACAAATACTTCATGTACTATATGTTATGATGTGAGCAACGACTAAATATTATTAATCATCACTCCATTGTGTGTTAACAGTAAAATAACTATTAACTTAAGTTTACCAGTGACGGATGTTATAAAATGTCACTGAACATTACTGAAACAGAGGGGGCTGATGTTAAAATAATGTGGTGACACGCAAGTTATTCAGCTGGTTAGGTCTTAACAGCCACAGTCATGTCACAGCCACTAGTACGAAGATGTGGTACGCAGCCAAGCATTGTTCAAACCCACATTTCTTTTTACATTATCTTCAAGATCCCAATGTTTCCAGTGATACCTAAAATGTTAGGCTGAGTTATGTGGAAATGTGTCTAAAATAATACACTGGGCAGAGAGAATATTTCCAGCTAAAACACACAGAGGTTTGAATAGGTCACTCGGTATGAGGATCATATATATTAAATAAGGAACTTGGACAATGTGACTGATGTGACCGACAATGTGATTGACCATGCAGTCCCATGGCCAGCACTGGGCTTGGTAATGAATAATGTTAAGGTGTGTGTTTGGTTGTGCACAGTATTTCCAGACCATATATGCTTGTTATTAAGTTTTGAGAATTTTTTTTCAGACCCACTTTCCAATAACCCTAACCTTTAACAGTGGTATAAATGTTTTAGAAGTTGTAATTTATGATCCATGGTTAATACATGAGGTAATAATGCTTTGTAGCTTAGTTATTAATAAAACACCTTAGCCATTAATAAAATACCTTAGTCATTAATAAAATACCTTGCTGTTTCTATGCTGAACTGTGGTGGATGCAGAGTAATGCAGAGAGGGAGTTCTATACTAAAAGAAAGTCAGATGTAAAGATATGTATGGGATCCATCTAACTCAGACTGTTGCCGTCTCATATTCAGCTAAACTTTAGAGTACATTTTAAGATGTCCCTCTTTTCAGCCAGATGTCCGTTACCTTCCTCTTTCTTTGTGTTGGCGTTCTAAACTCCGGTGGATTTCTGAGGACTATAGTTAACTGCTCCTTAGATCTCTGCAGGGTAAACCCAGCCAGCTAGCTAGACTATCTGTCCAATCTGAGTTTCCTGTTGGACAACTAAAACAAGTTTTGAACGTACACATGTTCCACCAAAACGAGTTCCTTCCCGAGGCTATTTTGCAGAGATACCTGCGCTTAAGACCGCCCAAGACGATTGTGATGGTTATAAAGAAATGCCAATAAACCAGAGAGCAATTTCCTCCCATCCTATTATGATGTGCGGACTAGCCAGACCCTCCTCCGCAGCGCTGTGGAGGAAGGTCTGGCAAAGCGAGACTATTAACAGACTAACATTTACTCCTGCAGACTGGGTCTGTTATTGTAACAACCCTTGGTTAATCACCTTCTACACCCACAAACAGCATTCTGGCTTTTCTTGTTTGTTTAACATCCATTATTAATGATTTGATAACTCACAGGCCAGAGAGGTTTTTCACAACCTGTTAACCCAGAAGATTTTCTATTTAATATCTTCAAACTAAAATCATATACTATATATATAACATTATTAGTTACAGTTTACAGATCCTGGATATGGGTGTCTACTGAGAAAACGGCAGATTTTTCTTCTCACTGCTTCTTCATGTAATCCATTATGTAATGTGCATAAAGTGCAAATCTGTTCTTTGTTACGGATGACATTGTGTACTTCATGTGTAAGTGATTAAAAATGTATATGTACAAAAAAATGAAATACGGGACTTTAATAAAAGATGGACATAAACGTTGAATCTCTTTCTCTGTTTCTATGTGTATCAATTTATCTTTCTCTGTCTCTTTTACCATGTTCCTCTATTCTGACTAGTAACAGAAGAATATATAATTGAAGAACTCCGGAACTGAAGACTGTAATTCTCCATTTATTTATCCAGTGATCCTGCTTGTAACTCTCTTTTCCCACATCTCAGCCTTATTATATACTTTATAGACTGGAGCTGTCCACCACCATCCGCAATATCTTTAAAAACAAAATAATTACCAACTGCAAGCAGCTTCTCCAATTTCCTTTTGCATTGCGTTCTGGGACACCAGATTGAACCACTTCCCTGCGGTCCATCAGGACCACAACCTCACATTACAAAAACAGGTTCTTCCCGACTGCAGCTGGCCCCATTAATAAGGCTGGGGACCCATCCGACATGACACACACATTAATGCATGTGTCTACGTCAGATATTATGCGTTACATGTGTAACGCACATCACATGCCCATGCAAAATCTCCCCTGGTGACAGTAAGGCACATCTGATCCTACATCTCTACTATCTCCCCACACGCACAGATTCTTTGTACTTCAGCTTATACTGTGAACTTTTAATCACCCCCAAGCAATAATTTGGACATTCTGCACTAAACTGTACAGCTTTTCTACAAAATATATTTTTATGTAGTTCCTATATTTTTCATATGTAATATTCAATGTGTCTTCACTTGTGGATTGTGTTTATTTTGCATCCTTACACCAAGGCAAATTCCTTGTATGTGCACTACTTGGCAATACAACTGTTTCTGATTCTGCACTTTATTATTTTTCTTAAAGCGCACTTGCACACCTATTTTAATCTATCTGGCTTCCTTTTAATTTCCTTTTAATTTTCAAATGTTGGTGCTTCTTTTGCATCCCTACTCCACATGCTGAGCTCTCAGGTCCTCCGCTCAGTGTTTTTTGAGGGTACCTTGGATTTGTTTTAAGACTCAAGGAGACCGTGCCTTTCTTCTAATAAGCCTAACGTTATTGGACTCTGTGGACTCTTTTAAAAAGCAAAAAAGCTAGAAACCCATCTGTTCAGACCGGCATTTAGTTAGAATGTGCAGACTTGTGACGTGTGTTTTCTTTGTTTATTATACCTGGTGTTTTATTTGTTCTTGTGGTGTTTTGTCCTTGCTTTGTTGCTTGACCATATTGGATGTTATTTTGTTTTGTTGTATTTTCTTACTGTGAAGCACTTTGTAACCGGTATCTGTGAAAGGTGCAATATAAATAAACTTTGCTTGCTTGCTTTTAGTCTATATACTTACATTACTTACATAATTAAATTTTTTTATCATCAATAGTAATACTTCATTTTCTCCTGGGAACACAATACAGACTCAAACTACTGCTTTCCATCTGTATGTACAGTAGTATATAAATATGACAGCTGTGTTTGTGGAAATGTACGGATAAGTTACAGTATGTGTGTGCGTGTGTGTGTGTGTGTGTGAACTTCTCACTATAGAATTACATTTCTGACTGACTGATTCTATACATGACATTTGCCTCCTAACTTCAAAATCATCAAACCTTTCAAGTGTCGGATCGCCTGCTTTTTTGCACACACTTCTCAATAACAAGCCAGCAGCCAGACTAGAGACTTGAACGTACAAAACCAGTCAACACATTCCCCGGTGATTATGCAAACACAGGCGTAAGCATCCATCACAAGCTGAATTGCGAGGTTGTGGAGTCAGCTGGTGTCAGCTGTGTCTACACAAACACATAAAAGATGCCTGACAGAGCCGCAGTTTGTCTTCACATAACTTCTTTCCTTTCACGTTTATTTGTCATCTGTCCAATACAAAGAGGGGTCTGTATGAAATGTGGATAATATATTATGATGCACAGACTATGCAGTGTGAGAATTGATTTAATAATAAGCCCTGGGAATTTATTTGAAGTGCAAAGACGTAGAAAATGCTGAGTGATTTTTCAAATTGCTGTAAAATATCCAGTGAGTCAACTCTGTAACATCACCCATGTTTTGTAGCCTTCTCTATTTTGTCAGGGGATATGAATAATGCAGGGAGGCTGCAAAAAACAATATCAGCCATTCCACTACTGAGACAAGAGCGCCAGGAGATAGGCTGCATTTATATGGAGCACTTGTAGTTTTTTTTCTAAAGCTGGAAAATGCCATTTTTATCAGTCTGTGTGCTTGCTTGTGTTTCTTTTTTTATCTTAAAAATAAATTTAAAAAACTGGAGGCAGGGATAACTAAACCGTAAATGCATCATATAAGAAGTTTTAACGGTTATTAGACAGGGATTTCCATTCTATAAAATGTGTTATTATTGTTGACTTGTAACTTTAAAAGCTTTGAGGACAGGTACTAAATGTGAGCTTTGCGTATATTATCTGACTGGAATGTAAGAAAAATAGCACATCTCTGTTAGTGTTCAAGTGATTGTGTTTTCCGAGGAAGAGCAGCCGTGTGAGCACATGGACGGACTGACAAAAGAAAACGGTGAAAACGCAAAGCTTCCCGGGCGAAAATAAGAAAACATAAAAATCTCGTTTTGGAGTAATGAGGTCGAGAGCTTTTCTGAACACTCTCAACACTAAACAATAATAAAAAAAAAATTACAATAATAATAAAAAACAGGGAGTAAATATGTTTGACAATTCTTACCTTTAGCGCCTATGTCCGTCACCGCCGCCCCAAAAACAAGCAGGAGAGGGAAATAATCTCTGATAGCATTCATCATGTTTCCCCCCCTTCTGTTTTGCTTTTCTCGAGATTTAGGTAGCGAACGTCCTTGGGATCAACACTTTTCCTCTTGGCGCACTGAGATACGGAGAGCTCCGCCGAACACCGACTACACACACCGAGCGCTGCTCTCGGTGACTCCAGCCCGGGTCCGCTGTCTGAATGGACTCATTGACAGAGACGATGGGCTCTTAGTGTCGGTCGGCCAACACGACTACAGTGTACAGACTACGGAGATGTGTGACTCCAGTGGCTGAAGCCTGTGGACTGTAGAGCCGCTGACGCTGCTCTCTCTGCGCTGGGAGGCTGTGCTTCAGGCTTTCAGCACCACGGACAGCTCCTAGCGTCGTCCGGCGGAACACACGGGAAGCACATGAAGCTCAAAGTTTGGCACATACCAAACTACAAACATTACAATTGGCCTTTTAACTAGGCCAGGGTCCTTCAACATTTTTCAAGCCTAAGAACCCTTAACAAAGAGAGAGATTGATCAGGGACACCCTACTACATATATTGTATAAAATGAATTTGCATATTAAACTGGGCCTACAACAATGTAGGGCGACCTAAAACCTTTATCCATACATTTTTAGTGTGTTTGAAAAGAGAATGAGGGGCCAGATGAAAGACCCCAGCACTAGGTATTACCTCGACCAAATCAATGCCAATATGTAAATGACATTTGCCCATCCTGATCCCCCTCAATCCTGGAGCAGATTCTTCTTTTTCTCTACAATCTTATTTTATACGTTAAAACGCTATTGAAAATAGCAATTGTTGGAAGGATTTAATAAACCATGTTTTAATGTTAAACATACAGTACATGTGGCACAGTGAACCCTTAGAATGAACTGTATCTGTGGAGGGCTATGTTTTTTTTTCCACATATAGGTTGATTTAAATGTATTAATTATATGTTGGATTCATGTTAAGACATTTTCATTTCTGAAAAAACTTTTAAAAAAGTAATAATTTGGCAACCACCTCCCTCCTGCAGTAACTCTGAACTAGGCTACTAAACGTGCCTTTTGAAAACAGATAAACTGTTATGGTTTGGTATTTAGTTATATATTTCGGCCTTGTGATTGTGTTATTTTTTGCTCTTGTATAAGTTTTAGTCCTTGGTTGCTCCCTTGTCTTGTCTAGATGTGGTTTCTGTCTTGTGGTATCTTGTGAGTGTCTGTGTGTTATGTTTCCTGTTTTATTTTGATATTTTGATTAAATTGTAATTTCCCATAGCGGGACTAATAAAGTATACATTATACATTATAGTCTGGTTTTCTGTGCTGTCTTGTCTTTAGTTTTACTTCCTGTATTTTCCCGCTCTTGTGATTGTCTGATGTCTTCCACCTGTTTCCTGCCCTCGTGTCACCTGCCTCCTGTTACCTCGTTACCCTTTGTATTTAGCCTTTGTGTTCCCCTTGTCTGTTGTCAGATCATTGTTGTACTGTAGTAGTTTTCTCTTGTGTCAGGTCTCCCTTGTGTTTCCTGTGTCTTTGGATTTTCATACCTGCTGCATACCTGTTTGTAAGACTCTTTTTGTTCAGATTAAATTTGTTTAATTTCAAACTGCTGCATTCATCCTCGCCTCTCTGCATTTGGATCCAATCTGCAGTGCCGTTCCGTAACATAAACTGAATCCTCTCAAAAAGGCATACATTTGTTTGCGTGTTTTGATACTATAATTTCCACTGTACGTCATGCCAACTGTATAAGCATGATTTACTTAAATTTCTCATCTGTATCAGTGTCTCTGTGTCCCAACCTGTTGGTCAACCTGCTGACCAACAGTCAGGTTCACGTTTTTTATTATAAAAATTTTAATTATAGGATGTAGTCTAGACCTATTCTATCTATAAAGAGTCCTGAGATAACTCCTGTTGTGATATGACACTATAAATACATTTGAATTATTTGTACTTAAAGGGTAAGTACCGTTTTTTCAACCATTTGTCACTCATTCATTTGACAGTAGCTACCAGTCTGTTCACCAGTAACTGATCATTAGTACTTGAATCACAGTCAATCAGTAACTAATCATTGACTAACCATTTGTTACTCATTCATTCTTCATTTGTTCCTCAGTAACATTTTTGAGTGTTACCACTTAAGCTATCTAAAGTTAAAGTACTCATCCATCCCTTTCAGTTTGATATTATTTTAAAGCGGGTCCACATGGTTAGTCTAATCCACCATCCATGCAATACACCATACTTTCATATATATAATGTTCATTTAATATAATGCATATGTTTAGTTTTTGTTTCACTGTCAAAGTATCATGGATATTTTGGAGGCTGCATCTCGTGGTGGTGTTAAACTGTGTTGCATTATACAGAGAAGTGTTTGTTATTTAGCATATATACACTACCGGTCAAAAGTTAATGTCACTTACAAATTTCCATACCACTCCATTATAGACAGAATACCAGCTAATCTGAATGGGTGGCGGATCTTTAATGTAATATCTACATTGCCCTGTTAGCTACTCCAGTTTATCCATTAGCAATGGCTAATTCCTGTCCCTCTCCTACTTTCTCTTGCTTTGTGTGTCAAAAGTTTAGGTATTCCTCTGCCTCCTTTAGTGATAAAGATATATGTAATGAATGTAGTATATTCGCTGCCCTGGAGGCAAGGCATAGTGAGTTTGAGCCACGGCTCCACACTATGGAATCAAAATCATATGCTTCCCTAGCTAGCCAGCACCCCGTAGCTAGTGCGGGCCAGCGTACTGCAACTTCTGTTAGCTGATCCCGAGCAGCCGGGCAAGTGGGTGACTGTCCAAGAGAAGTGTAGCGCTAGCTTCAAACCGGGGAGCACACACGGTGGAGGCTGCTGCTACAAATTGGAGCCTACGGCTGGACTTTGAGTTTCTCCCCACTCAGTAACACACTGTGTGTGTACCTGGGGCCAGAGCGGGCGAAAGATAACCGTAAATACAGTGAGATTATACTTCACTTATGCAATTAGGCAAATCAGAGATCACTAAAATTAATTTTAATTCACTTTGTGCATATGCAAAGACAACGTCAGACTTCAGTTTGTCAGTTTTCTCTGGACCCCTGCCAAACCTGATCAGCGACATGTCATCCTTCCACCTCTGGTTGTCAGGGTGGTGCCCAGCTAATGATGTGGGCTACATAGATAACTGGAGTACATTCTGGGGAAAGCCTGGTCTAATTAGGAGAGATGGCATTCATCCCACTTTGGACGGACCCGCTCTCATATCAGGAAATCTGACCGAATCAGCCATGAACCATGGCAACCCAAGTCTGATATTAGTAATTAAAGGTGCACTGAAATCAGAATTAGAATCAGAATCAGCTTTGTTTGCCAGGTATGAGGACACATACAAGGAATTTGCTGTCCTTACACATACAAAAACAACTAAAACAAAAATATACACACTAATATACACACAATATATACATACTCTAAACAAAAACAATATAGAGGCATGAGTGCAATGAAGAGTTCAATAAAAAATATTTAAATGTGGAGCATAGTGCAAAGGATACTGGGATAAATAGTATTATGTTATTATATTACAATATGAACAGTATGAACAGTTCTGGAATAGGGAATGAGATTGATGAATAAATAATAAATAAGTGAGATGTGAGAATGGGAATGATGGGTAAATAGTAAATAGTGAGATATGAGAATGAAAATGATGAATAATACTAAATAAGTGGAATAATAAGTGGAACCAGTAAACAGGTGCTGTAGAGACAGTGTTACTGGGTTATTGACTAGAATTGAACCTGACACTGTGGGTAAGAAGTCAGCTGTTCATCAGAGAGATGGCTTGTGGATAGAAACTGTTCCTGAATCTGTTGGTTTTGGCATACAGTGCTCTGTAGCGCCTACCAGAGGGGAGAAGCTGGAACAGGTTGTGTCCGGGGGTGAGATGGGTCTGCAGTGATAGTTCCTGCCCGTTTCCTGACTCTGGAAGAGTATAAGTCATGAACGGAGGGCTGGTTGGCACCGATGATCTTTTCGGCTGTCCGTTGTAGTCTGCTCCTGTCCTTTTTGGTGGCGGATCCAAACCAGACAGTGATGGACGTGCAGAGGACAGACTGGACGATGGCTGTGTAGAAGTGGACCAGCAGCTCCTTAGGCGGGTTGAACTTCCTGAGCTGGTGCAGGAAGTATATCCTCTGCTGGGCCTTTTTGATGATGATGTCTGTGTTGTGCTCCCACTTCAGATCCTGGGATATAGTGGATCCCAGAAACCTGAATGATTCCACAGCAGACACAGGGCTGTTGAGTATGGTGATGGGGGGAAAAGTGGGGGGGTCTCTTCCTGAAGTCCACGATCATCTCCACAGTTTTGAGGGTGTTAAACTCAAGGTTGTTCTGACTGCACCAGAGAGCCAGCTGATCCACCTCCCGTCTGTAGGCCGACTCATCACCGTCCCGGATGAGGCCGATGACCATTGTGTCATCAGCAAACTTCAGGAGTTTAACAAATGGGTCTCCTGAGGTGAAGTCATTGGTGTAGAGGGAAAAAATGACCATTGTGTCGTCAGCAAACTTCAGGAGTTTAACAAATGGGTCTCCTGAGGTGCAGTTATTGGTGTAGAGGGAAAAAAAAAGCAGTGGGGGGAGCACACACCCCTGGGGGGGCGCAAGTGTTGATTTCTGTGTGCTGAATGTGATGTTCCCCAGCCTCACCTGCTGACTCCTGTCAGTCAGGAAGTTTGTGATCCACTGACAGGTGGAGGCTGGCACAGTGAGCTGGGAGAGTTTGGTGCTGAGGATGTTGGTGTTGAACGCCGAGCTGAAGTCCACGAACAGGATCCTTGCAAAAGCCCCTGGAGAGTCGAGGTGTTGCAGGATGTAATGCAATCCCAAGTTGACTGCATCATCCACCGACCTTTTAGCCCTGTAGGCAAACTGCAGGGCGTCCAGCAAGGGGACTGTGATGTTCTTCAGGTGGGCCAACACCAGTCTTTCAAAGGACCTCATGACTACAGATGTCAGGGCGACAGGCCTGTGTTCATTTAGTCCAGAGATGGAGGTTTTTTTGGAGACTGGGATGATTGTGGAGTGTTTGAAGCAGGAGGGAACTTCAGATAGCTCCAGAGATCTGTTCAAGATCTGAGTGAAGATGGGGGCCAGCTGGTCTGCACAGATTTTCAGGCAGGATGGTGACACACCGTCTGGGCCAGGAGCCTTTCTGGTCTTCTGCCTCTGGAAGAGCTGGCGCACATCCACTTCACAGATTGTGAGTGCATGTGAGGGGTCAGAGGGGGGGGAGGTGACAGCGTACAGGTGGGGGAAGGTGACTGACTGAAGTAGGAGTTGGTGTGGGGGAGGGGTGTGACTGTGGTCTTTTCAAACCTACAGTAAAAGATGTTCAGCTCGTCAGCCAGTCGGACCAGCAGTGTTGGGGGATGGTCTCCTGTAGTTTGTGAGTGTCTGCAGGCCTCTCCACATTGACCGAGGATCGCAGGATGCTAATAAGCTGTTTTCCAGCTTGTTAGCATAGCTCCTCTTAGCTGCTTTGATCTCTTTGGTCAGTATGTTCCTGATCTGGTTATACAGGACTCCGTCCCCACTTCTGAAGGCCTCCTCTTTTTGACTGACGGAGGTGCCCGAGTCTGGCTGTGAACCAGGGTTTTTGGTTGTTGTATGTGCAGAAGGTTTTAGTCAACACACACATGTCCTCACAAAAGCTAATCTAAGATGTCACAGTGTCAGTTAGTTGGTCCAGATCAGTGGCTGCAGCCTCAAAAAACTCCAATCAGGACAGTCAAAGCAGGCCTGTAAATCCAGCTTTGACTCGTTGGTCCATCTTTTCACCCTCTTTACAACAGGTTTAACAGATTTTAGTTTCTGCCTGTATGTCGGGACAAGATGAACCAGACAGTGATCAGAGAGTCCCAAGGCTGCACGTGGGACAGAGCGATAGGCGTCCTTTAATGTAGTATAGCAGTGGTCCAGTATATTAGTGTCCCTGGTGGGACACTTAATATGCTGTCTATACTTTGGAAGTTCGTGGCTGAGGTTTGCTCTGTTGAAGTCCCCAATAACAATGAAGTCGCTGTCCCGGATGCGCGGAGTGAGCCAGGATTCGATAAAGCAGAGGGCGGCAGATCTGCAGATGTCCAAGTTAGTTCTGTTGAGGAGCAGCAGTTCATCCATTTTGTTTGCCAGAGAGTGGACATTCGCCAGGTGGATAGAGGGGAGCGCAGTGCGAAAGCCCCGCTGCCTCAGTTTAACGAGCGCGCCAGCGCGCTTCCCCCTCCAGCGTCTCCGGTGGATCCCATAGAGAGCCGCTGCGCCTCCAACTAATAACTCCGAGAAAGTTCCAGGTTCGGAAAATAGTGGTGGAATAATATGAGGAGTTGAAAGTCCAATATATAACAGCTCATCTCTGGTAAATGTTACCAGAGAATGTTGGCAGAAAACAGACAAAATAAACAAAAACATGAAAAGCACAATGGAGCGTAATCCAGAGGTGGCCATCTGCGGCGCCATCTTTGAATCTTCGAATCAATGCGCTCCTCTGTGCTTCTACAGCGTCAGTTGCCCCCTCATAGTCTAACAACCATGATAACAACTCTGAGAATTCAGATACAAATTTAGAATATGGTCCTGGAGCTAAGTAAAAAACAACAAATATAATAAGGAGTTCTTGCCACTGATCACTCACTGAGGCAGATTTGTGATATCTGGCTTTGATTTGTTAAATTAATAATTGTATCGAAACATCTATGTGTCTGTATTGTGTATTGTACACACAGGAAGTGTGTGTCTGTGTGTGTGTGTGTGTGTGTGTGTGTGTGTGTGTGTTGCTTTATCTGAGCCATGGGTGAAGTTGAAGCTACTACAAGGTCAGGCACCGCTGGGGTTCTTGGTCAAACACGTCTGTAAGAATTTGTGACAGTCTGCAGAGAAAGAAAGAAGAAAGATGAAGGTGAGTATGTTTACATGCACACAAATATTCATATTCCCAATATAACAATACAAGTCATGCAAACAGCATATTCCATTTGGACATTCAGAATAAGGCCTTTTTTTTCTCCAAATATAATATTCTCCGATAAAAGAAAAACTATGTTTACGTTGATCTTGATCGCTATAAATATAAATATAGTCCTTATGTTCTTTTTCTCCCAGCATGTTTCCTTGGATCAGGGAGGCTCCAAAATCATGGTTGCAGCTGTTGCCATGGTCCCGCTACACGTCCTGCTGTGCCCTGCTACGTCCTGCTACGCTCTGCTGTGCCCTGCCACGTCCTGCTGTGCCTTGTGATTCCGCACAGTGCCCTGTTATGCCATGAACTACTACAAATAACTACTACAAACTACTATTTTTTGTGACTGTTATTGCCACTCTTCATTCTAACCCCAACCGGTCGTCAGACACCGCCTGCCAAGAGCCTGGGTCTGTCCGAGGTTTCTGCCTAAAAGGAAGTTTTTCCTCGCCACTGTCGCATTGTTGCTTGGTCTGGAGGAAACTTCTAGAACTGTTGGGTCCTTGTAAATTCTGGAGTGTGGTCTAGACCTACGCTATCTGTAAAGTATCTCGAGATAACTCTTGTTGTGAATTGATACTATAAATAAAATTGAAATTGAAATTGAAACTCGTGTTTCGTGTCGAGCCGCAGCTGCACCCCCCCCCGATTTCATAACACCATACCTATCTCTCGTTGACTGACTCGCTTGTGTTGTTCGTTGTGTCTGACTATGCGTGCTTATGAACACCCGCCCAACTCTACCTCTGATTGGCTTACCAAGATATTTTACTCAACCTCATCCAATCGTCAGTGTGATGGCCACAGCCATGGCCACACAACCATCTCAAGAGCGGTAACTTCATGCACTTGTATTTTTCCTTGGGTTTAGTTTATATGTTTTTGTGTATACATATTCATTTGTTGCAATCATTTATTCAGTTACAAATAACTTACAGGACACTTGTTTCATTTCATATACATCATACTTTATTTGATTTATAAGAAAGTATCTTTAGCAAGCGCACACTATTAGTTAGTTTTGGATGGTCATTCTGTTATATAACCGGTTTTTCTTTTGAGCTTACCAGTTGGAGTCCACACCCGGGAGGGATCCAGGTCTGCTGGCTTTGAAAGGGGTGGCGCTTGGAGAAAGAGCAACTTTATAGGGGAGGTGGCCTAATTGGACACTACTACTGCTTGATATGTCTGGGGAGTAGCTTAATTCTCGCTGTAGGTATTCTGGGGTTTAGATTTTATATAAAGTAATTTTTGTTGAGGGAAGATAAGTAAAAGTATGTTATTTGGAATACATTTTTAGGTAGGTTTGTCATTATTTGTTTCTGAAGTTAGTTTGTAGTTGTTTGTTTTTCCCCTGTGTGTTTAAATTGGTTTGATCAGCCAATATATAAGTCCCCTTTGTGTCTTTGTTAGTAGGTCAGTTGTATGTTTATGTTCAGAGCCTTAGTTACGGTCTGTTTATTTGACCTCTTTTAAGGGCCCAAAACATTATCTTTATTTTAATTATTTTTGGGAAATAAAAACTCTTACTTTTTGAATTTCTCTTGTGACTCCTCATGCTTAACTGCTTGGTCCCTCACAGTCAGCATTTATGCGCTTGTCTCGTGCACGGCCCACTAACCAAGGAAGAAAGTCTTTGCCTCTCGGCTCAGTGATCAAGTTGGTCTGAAGAAAAAATAGCTTCAATTTTAGTAACGCGCCACATGTTTTGGCAGTAATGGTAACAGCGTTATTAAGATGGGAAGAGTAATCAACTAGATTACTTGTTAGTGAAAAAGGTAACGCCGTTAGTACCGCCATTATTTTATAACGCCGTTATTCCCATCACTGGTAGCCACCAAGTTCTGTGAAAGATGAATTGTAAAAAGTTATGTTAAACATTTGTGAATCTGTTCTGTCTCTTGAATGCACTTTATAAATGCGGAGGCTGTTGTAAATACATCCGTCTCCACTGAGCCATGCAAAGTTCTGATTTGTTATTATGGAAGTATAGGCTATATGCTCTTGATGATAGCAACTTTGAAATGGTTGCTTTGGGGCAGGGGGGTCTTGACTCTTGTTGTCCAGGGCACATGAAATTGTTAATCCAGGCCTGCTTGGTGTGATAATGTAATGTTAGTACTGCAATGTTTCCTCTAGATCTCTCTAGAACAAACTTATCTGCTAATGTTAGCTACCTACCGTTACCTTGAAACCATCCAGACGGTACCGTACTTACCTGAAATCGGTGATTTAACGGCTCCGCTCTTTTTACACACAGTTTATCAAGAAAACGCTGAGTGAACATTACTAGCCACGTTGCTAGTAG
Organism: Etheostoma perlongum; assembly: GCA_026937815.1. Taxonomy (NCBI): domain Eukaryota; kingdom Metazoa; phylum Chordata; class Actinopteri; order Perciformes; family Percidae; genus Etheostoma; species Etheostoma perlongum. Next base: position 9,946,614 of record CM049373.1, read on the forward strand.
CCCACTGTAAGGTTGAGGAAGGCGTTATATAATATTTACACTGTTCTATTAGATACATGTACAGTGGCAAGAATAAGTTTACTAGGGCTGTAGTCAAGACCACCTTTGTCGAGTCCAAGACAAGTCCAAGTCAAGACAGAGTCCAAAGAGGTTCGAGTGCAAGACAAGAAAGAGTCCAAAAAGATTAGAGTCCAAGGCAAGACCGAGTACAGGACAGAAAAAAAGGTCTTATGTATGACAGTATCAAGACAATCAATTTGGCTTATTTGTTGATATAAAAGCAAAAACAGTGTCAGAACACCCAGGATTTATGAGTATAGCCATTCCCCTTGATATCATATGGTGATAACTTATAATAGCTACATAGACATTACTGCTACAGTAGGTACTAGTACTGAGCATTTGAGCAACTAAATGACAACATAGCTTCTCTCCAGATGTAGAAATGAAGTGACCAGTATTACAGAGTGTAGCCCTATGGTTGGTTTATGGCTTCCCTAAAAAATATTGTATTCTATTGTTATTTGGACATGGGTTAATAGGAAATACATGTATTTTCAGAAAACATTAAAGTTTGATTAAACAACAATGAACAGAGTGTAATTTAACATAGGTTCTTTTTATTTGAGACATGCATTGCATGACGTCACGTTGGGGAGATAACAGAGCAGCCTGCGTTGTATTTACCACTGGTGGCTTCTGGTCTTTTAATATTAACTATGGTCTATGGTCTCGATCGAGTCCATATGACTTTATTATATTTATAATAATATTAAAGGGAAAGTGAAACACAGCTTAGACGGGGATGTTGTTTGGCTTTTCACAAGTTTAGACCGCTAGCTAACGATATGCCGCCGGACGTTAGCACAACAGCGTTAGCCTAGCCTGCTAGGTAAATACTACGACTGCCTGTGGTGTTGCCTATATATGCGTCCATGTTGTCAACATCATACATGTGGCATTAGTGCACCTTTTGTACCATAATTGTATTGAATGAAATTGTAAGCTTCGCTCCTACGAGATGGGTGGGTTCTTGTTATGTTACACACAAAGCTAACTGGCTATAGTTAGCCTGTACGGATGCTAGCGGATATAGCTAACGTCGCGTAGCCAGCCAGCAACTTCGGCAGTAGAGTTTCAGTAAGCTAACACGACCGCGTTGTCGCCCACAATCAACCTGCAGTGATGTTTGAAATATAAACAATTACAATACTGGTGCGTGCTGGTTGGGGAGGACCATGATCCTGTCTGAAATGTCACAAACGGATTTAGGCATCTTCAGATCAGCTGAAGGGGAGGGGCTCGCTCCCTGACCGGAGGGGCTCGCTTCCCGACCGGTGGGGCTCGCTCCCTGACCGGAGGGGCTCGCTTCTCGACCGGAGGGGCACGCTTCTCGACCGGAGGGGCTCGCTTTCCGAACGGAGGGGCTCGCTTCCCAACCGGAGGGGCTCGCTTCCCGACTGGAAGGGCTCGCTCCCTGACCGGAGGGGCTCGCTCCCTGACCGGAGGGGCTCGCTTCCCGACCGGAGGGGCTCGCTTCCCGACCGGAGGCTCACTCGCCTACAGCACCCAGAGGAAGAGGTAAACACTTAGAAATAACACTCAGGGATGCCTTCTATTACTATATGTATATAAGTGTACCAGTACTTATCTGAACTAACGACATGATCACTGTCACTAGATCGAAAGAATACGTTGACGTTCACTCGGTGCTATTCACTGACAGTAAAAAGAAAAGTCATTGTATGCACTGCTGCGTTGCTAAAATAAATAAAAATAAATGAAGGAGACTTCCCCACAATCTTGACAATTCCTCATTTGCCCTCTCACGTCTGGTAGGTTGGTAATTATTCGGCTGCTGGCCTTTCCTCCTCTTCCTCCTCCCAGTCAGTCACCGTTGTTCTAGTGCCAGGCTCAGACTTAACTCACCTACGTGACGTCATCGCCGAATTGACTTCATAAACCCGCGAACACCAAAAATGACCAAAAACTAACTTTTAACACAATTTGGAGACATTTTTAAAAATGATATACATATCTTGAGTGTTTTTTGTACCCAATAATCAACAGTGGTGGTTAACTTGCAACATGGGCTTTAAGACAGGATGGGTGGGACAAGTGTACCATAGCTCTTATACTAGCAATAAATGTGGGGTTGCCATTCATAAAAATTTGAATTTTGTCATGTTGAGACAATGTTGATAATGAAGATAATGAAGGTAGGATAATATGTGTTGAGGCTAAAATAAACGGAGTTAAGGTTAATATATGCAATATATATACGCCCCAAATAAAGAAGAGCCAGCCTTTTTTCATAGGGTTAATAAAATGATGGGGGAGATAGTGGATGGCCATATGATAATTTCTGGTGACTATAACCAAGTACAAGATGGGGTTTTGGACAAAACGTCTTTCACAAATAGTGGGTCGAGAGACAGAAGAGCCATACATCTGATGATGAGAGACCTGGGCCTGGTGGATATTTGGAGGCTAGTACATCCAAGAGATAGGGAATATACATTTTATTCAAATATGCATAAAAGCCACAGCAGCCTGGACTACTTCCTGATATCCAAAGATCTGGTAGAAGGAACGGTAGACCGTATGATTGGACCCATTGCATTAACGGACCATGCTACTGTTCAATGGGGGGTGCATTTGGGTTTAGATGCCATTAAGTCTAATAGATGGAGGATGAATGTGTCATTACTTCAGGATGAAACTTTTGCCAAATTATTAGGGGAAGATCTTAAAATGTTTTTTGACACTAACATAGGATCAGTTGAGAGATTGGGCTCAGTCTGGGAGGCCTCTAAGGCCTATATAAGAGGGAAGATTATAGCTCATTCAAGTAAGAAGATAAAAGACAGTAAAAACGAGTGATGGGATTTGAGTCTCATCTGAAGGTTGCGGAAAAAGAACTAGCGGATGATTATTCTGAGGACCGTTTGAGAAGAGTATGTGAATTAAAATTTCAGTTAAATGAGGTATACAGTAAAAAGGTAGAATATGCTATGTTTAGAATGAAAAGTAACTTCTATGAGAGTGGGGAAAAAGCCAGTAAATTATTGGCTAGGCAATTAAAAAAACAAGATGCTAGCTTTATAATACCTGCGGTTAAAAATACAAATGGGGAACTAGTAACAAGTACAAAGGACATTAATGAGGTATTTAAAGACTTTTATATGACGTTGTACAAATCAGAAGTAGATCCGTCAGAAGAACAATTTGAAGCCTTTTTTGCTAATATAAATATCCCAAAATTGTCTGAAGGACAAGTAGCACAGATGGAGGGAGATATTACCGAAGGGGAAGTTAGAGATGCAATAGCATCACTGAAACCAGGAAAGTCTCCGGGGCTAGACGGGTTACCAGTTGAATATTATAAGAAATTTGTTGACTTATTGGTACCCATACTGATGAAAGTATATAAAGAGTCGTTTGATGTGGGGCAACTACCAGAGACGTTTAATGAGGCGTTGATTACGTTGATCCTGAAGAAAGACAGAGACCCTACAGACCCGGGGAGTCATAGACCCATAAGTTTAGTAGATGTTGATGGCAAAATTCTTACTAAGGTGCTTGCCACAAGAATTTGCCACAAAGCATTTCTTCTTCATAAAACTTTGAATTGCAGCTGTCTGAAAGGCTCTGTGACCCTAAATCATCTGTTTTGTCTTAAAGTCTGAAGCTACATGAGACTCATAGTAAACCTGCAAAATGTCCCGAAAGAAATTCCCCCGTGTTGTTAATTTAACCCTTGTGTTGTCTTCCCGTAGACCAACATTTAGTTTTTCTGGGTCAAACTTAGTTAAAACCTTCTTAAGACACTTCTGTGACTTTTCCCAAAGTTCTTTGTTGATTTATTCTGGAGATTTTAGTTGTTTTTTGAAGTTTTTGAAGCTTTCTCCAACATTTGTTGTCACTTTTTGACGTTTTCTAACTTTTACCGAAGTTGTTTCTCACTTTTTACAATGTCTTTGGCGATTTTTTCCCGACTTTTTTGTTGTTTTTCCCTACATTTCTGTCACTTTTTTCAGTGTTCTTAAATCTTTTTTTTCTTAAAATTAAAACACCCAAATTTAATGAAAACAGTGAACTGATCAGTTATCTAACTTGTGAGGAGAGTTGTACACTTTTTTCCAATTTGGTTGAAGAAAACCAAAATTTCTGATTTAGAAACTTTTTGGAAATGGGTCAAATTTGACCCCGAAGACAACAGGAGAGTTAACTATTTTCTTTGGATTACCAACATGTACCTCCAGACAAAAACCTACATTTAGTATATTATAATTTTAGCCAATTTATATTTTGGGGGTTTAGGATGCAAATCAGCGTTTGCATTTCCCTGATTTATGCATCAAACTATATTACACATGACTGTAGTGCAACTTAACATTTAACAACAATAGACTAGCTCAACTAAACTAAATTAATTCAACAGCAACTAACTAGGATTAATTAAAGAAAACCACAAACAAGCTCCTTGTTTTATGCTCACTGCAAACCAGCCCCCAACCTGTTACGACCAGCTCACAGGCCACAACAAAAGAGGGAGATGCACAACGTAACAATAATAAAGTGACATTTATTAAATAATGATGCAAACAAGAGCACGATGAGGTGGGATTGTCAGTATCAGTGATGAATAAAGGTGGATGGATGTAATGGAGAATGTGAGGTGCATGTTGTCAGTAGTTAACAAAGAGAAAACTCAAACAGAGAGAAAACATATTAGTGCGCCGTTGAGAGAATGCGTCCGCCCAGTCTCAGGGCAGGCGGGGTTAAATAGTCTGGGAGGACCGGCCAGGTGATGACAGTCATCTCATTATCTCCTCCGCTACGCCTGCAAGTTAACAAGACAAACCACAGTACACATGTAGGACAGGCCCAGGGCAGTCACACCAACAAACATGACATCATTTTTATAGCTAGTGTTTGTGTTTATGCAGTAGTTATTATATAGTCGTGAGGAATAGTTTCAGTTTTCTCACACCACAGGATTTCCTCCCCTAGCCACTGTACCCTCCCAGGTTAACCCACGTAGCTGTGGGGTTGCCTTCTTCCTCCTTCCCAGACGTTGTGGTGGTTCTCACACCAACATCTTCCACCTGCACCGCTGTTGGGGTCTTCACTATTTACCCATAGCTGGGGCTATTTACCCATGACTGGGGCAGTGATTGACCATGTATGCATGGCACGTCTCTGGGGCCCAATGTTGCTCCGAGATCCTGTACAACTTAGTCTGGAACCACAAGGGACCAGTAACAATGTGTGCCACGGGGAGGCGTATATGAGGTCTTGGCAGTGGAGAGGCTATGTACCGGCGGAGGAGGCTTACACACTCGGCTCTTCTTTCCGCCCCTGAAAACAAAGGGCTGTCCGGTGGCAACAGCTGGAAGCAGAGAGTGGCGAGCAGAAGCAACATGTAGCATGTAGCATGCACTGACTACAAGCTCCACCACTACTGCACTGACGCATCACACGCCTTGCCAGCAAACACACAGACACACACACAGACAGACAGACCCATACACAGACAGACTTACACACAGACAGACAGACCCACACACTGACAGACAGACCCACACAGACAGACAGACCCAAAGACAGACAGACAGACAGATACTATACCAGTACAAATGCATTTTCTCTTCCTCAGCCAAGCAGAAGCTTTTTGTACCACTTCTTCTTTGGCTTTTGCATGATCTGGCATGGAAGATCTACCAGCTGGGTTCAGGTCTTCAGTAATGAAGGTCTGCAGTTCCCGATCTTTTTGGGCTTTTTCCAGCTGGGATTTCAGACGCTCTGTTTCCCCTGGTGGGGAGTGGACACGTTCAGCCGGAGCCTCATCCAGCTGGGCTCTATGGGAAGCCTGTATCTCCTTTGCCTCCTTCTCCTGTTCTAGGAGAGCTTCCTCCATCTTGCTCAATTTATCCTTCAGCTCCTGAGCTTGAGCCCTTTCCATAGCTCTCCAACTCTAACTCCACGTTGGTCTTACTTACCTTGTGCTTCTGTCTCTCTTTACAAAGCTCCATCTTCTGAGTCTCAACTTACTTTTTCAGGGCCTCCTTCTCTCCCTTCATCTGCTCCAATTCAACTTTCAGATCTTCAGTAATGAAGTACTGCAGATCCAGATCTTTTTGAGCTTTTTGCAGCCTGTTGCTGACTTTTCCCAGCTGGGATTTCAGATGCTCTGTTTCCCTGGGTGGGGAGGGGACACGTTCAGCCAGCTGAACTTTCAAGTCACACATCTCCCTCTGCATCAGTCCCAACTGCTGGCCTCTCTCTGTTGTTGGAGCTGATCGAGGAGACTGGCCTGCAAGTCCTCTCAGATAATCAGGTGAACTCTCCTCTCAGATTCACATTGGGTGAGCGTCGCCTCGCTGTCCTTCAGCTCACACCGTACTTGTTCCTCAAGTGAACTGAGATAGAAATTGATTGGTTGAATCTCTCTGGAGTTGAATTCCATGTTTTCAAGTGTTTTTTCTCATGTTGCAATGTGCTTCTTTGGATTGTCACAGTCAAATGACTCTCTGATACAAACTGCTGTCTGAATGAATGTGTGTCAGAAATAAAGTTGGGTCCCAGTATTCAGTGTGTTGTTATGACAACAACAACATGTATTCTTAAGTTTTCAATCCAAATGGTTATTGTGTCTATTCCATTCTATCTTTGATTATATTGTTGTTATGGTACACCAGTTTGTTTATGTTTGAATATACAGTATGAGTGTAATGATTTCTGATGATTCCTAAAATATGGCAGAAAGAACACTTTACTAAATATGGAAAGAAAAAATATGACCAGTACACACAACTATGCATCTATTGGGACGTCATTTTCTCTAATTCCATTCACTACTATTTATTCATTATTTAAGCATTTACCACAATAAAAATAAAATAATAATAATATATAGTACTGAATCAACATAAAATGTTGATATAGTTGATTGTGAAACAATAAACATGATTTTGAATTTGAACTACATGCAACAGTGTAGCCAACGGTTTACTTTTACTCCATACTCACCAATTGCCTGCTTCATGGCTGGTGATAATTTCACATTTCACATATTAGAAATAATATGTGGTTTTAAGTTCCCTAGCTAGTCTGCTTAATTCCACTGTTGCAATCAAAATGCATTTGATTGGCTACATATTGAACCATTTACTTAATACTCTGTAGCCACCAATGTTGGGCAAGTTACTTTTAAAAAGTAATTAGTTACAGTCACTAGTTACTTCTTCCAAAAAGTAACTAAATTAGATACTCAGTTACAAATTATAAAAGTAAGTGAAGCTGTAAACAGCGGTGGACAGGCCCTCGCTACTGTGCGCGAGTCAGGGTTACTGGCGAACGCCGCTACTTCTCGGACACTGCAAATCATCACCAATGAAGATGGAACTCCATGCTGAGTTCAATGATACCTCACACAAGACTCTACGTCATACAGTTCATTATCTGTGAAAGGGGGCGTGGCCAAATCATAGGGGGCGGTCCAAAGCATCACCAATGAAAGAGGAACTCTCTGCTGAGTTCAATGACACCTCACACAAGACTCTACCTTAAACGTTTCAAATGTTATGGAAGTATAGGGGGCGGCTCAGTTTCACATTTAGACCATTATAAGTTGCATGTAAATTGGGTGATGTTTGTCATATAAGGTTGATTTCCTGTTCCCAGTTGGTGGCGCTATCTCCAAAAGTCCATATCGGCTTGTAGATGTCCTCAGGCCTGGACTCTTGGTGATTGTGGGAAATTTCAAGCAGATACGACAACGTTACAACGTACGTTACAACGTTAGTTACAGCTATTTTCTCCTTCATCGCTAAACACTCAAAATGGCCGCCATGCACACACCGTTTGAAGAAAAGATTTAAGATTTAATAAGATTAAAGAAAGATTTTCTTTAATAATAACTTTTAATAGCATCAAGAACTTTTAAAAAGTTCCAAAATAAATCTAAAAAAAACTTTAAGAAAAGCGTCATAAGGACACCAAAAAGAGTTGATTAAGTGTTTTTAAGACTTTTTAGCACTTTTTTTGACACTTTTTTGTGCTTATTTTCTGCGCTTTTTTGCAGTTTTTATAGTTTTCACACATGATGAAAACAAATGCCATGTTTTAAACTTTTGGTAACAAGTGAAGTTTTACAAACACTTTCTTGGCCATTTTGAGAGAAACTGCCCTTTAATAAGGCGTTAGTCTCGCTGCTGACTCCAGCTGTTTGGATCTAGCACTTGTGTTTCTTGCTCGCTCTGACTGGTCTCTTTCTGCCACAGTTCTGTGAACCTGACTCCTGCTGCCACTTCACTCCTGCCAGCCACCATTCCTGCTCTCTACACTGGATCTGAAATCCCATGGATTTGGACTTTGCCTTTTCCCTGTTGTATTCCTGAACTTGGACATTGGACAGCAGTGCGGAGCAGCAGCAGTGCAGGCCCCAGTTACAGGAGTAGCTACCACCAGGCAATGGTGCAACCATCTGCATACTGAGTTCCTGATTTCCTGTTACCAGTCTCTGCGTGGTGCCATTCTCAAACGCTGTTAAACAACAATGAAGAAAGAGGGATTTGGAGCCACAAGACAGCAGCGGAACTCAGAGGAGAAAATAAAAAAATTACGTATCTGTTCATGGCTTAGCTCACTCCAGGATGTACGTCCTGTTTGTATCTGAGCCAGAAGGTTGTTGATCTTGAGGGGAGAGTCTCTGTCCTGTGCCAAATAAGGAAGGACGAGGAACTCCTGGACTCTGTGACTGCTCTAACCACCGCCAAGATTCAAGAAAACGACGTCACCTGTCCCTGGCTCGGCACTTCCACCTTTGAGCCTCTGGTGTTGAAACCACAGTAGACCATGCTATCCTTTTTTAACAAACTGTCTGCTATAGGATTGGGTTCTGATGCCTGCCGATGGTTTAAAAACTATCTTCAAGATAGAACTCAGGCCGTCACGGTTGATAAGATCAAGTCCGAACCCTTACACTTGCTTAAAGGGGTACCACAGGGTTCAATACTTGTCCCTCTATTGTTCTCACTGTATATTAACACTATTTATGATGATGTCAGACATTGAAAATTCCATTTACACACAGATGACACAATGATGCATTTGAATAGCTGATCTGGTATTTATGCAGTTGTTGCTGATTTTAAAATACTACAGTTTAACTTTTACAGCTTAAACTTGTTTTAAATGTTAAGAAAACAAATGTTATGTTTTCTTAAGATCTAAACTTTCAGTTAAAAACACTCTAGTTTAGATGGTACACAAATCGTTCAAGTCCCTGCATATAAATTCTTAGGTGTATGGTTAGATGATAGGCTCTCCTTTAAAAAACATGTTACTGAATTAGGAAAAAAGTTCAAATTCAAGTCAGGGTTCCTCTACAGAAACGGGCTTGTCTGTCATCTGTAAATAGAAAGCAAATTGTTCAGTCTACTCTTTTATCAGTTTTAGATTACTGTGATATTATTTCTATGCATGTTTCAGCTGCCACATTAAGATCACTGGATGCTATTTACCATTGTGCACTAAGGTTTATCACGGGGGGATACACTCATCACTGTACCCTATACCAACATATGGGTTGGGCCCTCTATCTGTGAGGCGAGAGAAACATGCTCTCGTTTATTTACAAAGCATTTCTTTTAAAACAACTTCCATATATATCATCTTTAATTTCTACGAGACACCCACATTTTAACACCAGATCACAGATGTGGATGACATTAGAAACGCCTGCAATCTTCACAGATCTAGTTAAGACTGCATTCACTGCTTTTGCACCAACAATCTGCAGCATAAACTCAAGCTAGACACTCTGGTGCCCCTTGCCTATTCCAAAAATGTTATGGAGGATCATTATGATGTTGTCTGTGATTGTTTTTGTTGAATTCAATGTTTGTTTTGTTTTTAATTGGTTTTAATGTTTGTGACCTCCCTTGTTTTTGTATGTTTGAAAAACTGTACTTGTTTACACAGGGCACGCTGTAAAAGAGATCAAGGTCTCAGTCTGTTTTCCCTGTTAAAATAAAGTTAAAAAAAATAAAAATAAACTTATTTTATTATTTTAAAGTCAATAAGGGAGCACGTACAGTACACTCACTTTATTTCTACAGACTTTGGACACAAAGCTCAGTAAAAAGTGCCATAAGTTAGCAATGCGTGGAAAGATGAGCCTGATTGGCTTATTTGTCTTACACACACAGTAAAGTTTGTTTGACTCATTTTGGGCAAATCATTTCAGTAGACACGGGTTTGCTTTCAAAATCGTATCCTCATCCATTGGCCCATCTAGTTATTGTAGCTTTTTCTGACGCTTTTGGTTGCATTTTTACCACATTTTGGCCACTTTTTCAGATGTTATTTTTTTGTGAATGCTGCCCTGGGTGTGCAGTACGATTTGCACTGTTCCTGAAATATATATGAAATTCTTGAAAAACACAATCTTTCAGAAGCTGTAAGTTGCTTTGCAACCCCATTCACATGACTTGAATTAAAATATAATTCTTTAGTGACAAACGTTAGATACAACTCACAAAGGAATAACACAATCACCTGTACTACCAGCTGCCCCATCAGTCCCGAGACGGCAGAGTTTCTCTGTTGGAAGATCCTTCTTTAAGATGACATTCTTGATGGCTGTCACAACAGCGTCTGCAATAGGGATACAATCTTCAACTTCATCGCTAAGGCTTGTCTGGATATAATATAATTTTGTTAAATCTTATTCTATAGGTCAGGACTGAATATTTATAGTAAAAATGGCTGCATACAGGACGGGATAAGAGGCTGATTCATGTACGTACACGTCTGGGTAATCTGTGATTTATATCGGGAACATTATATATAGTATATGCACGGTTTTATAAGTCTGAATCTTTTGTGCTGTAATTAAGCATCAGATTTGAAAAATTACAAATGAAATCATAATTTAGGACTTCATCAAGACATTTCAGGTGTACAGATGTGATAGTGTCCAGTAACACTGGGAGACAAAAACACCAGAACCAGACGTATGTCCCAATTATAGGTGTATTTTCGGGGGGGGGGGATGCAGAGGAAATGTGGATATGATATGGATATGAGGATATGAGAATATTTAGACTACTGCTTCACGTGATGCTAACTAACCACTTTGCCTGCAGAAATGTATTTTTAGCTAAAAGTATTGTAAATAAAAAAATCTTTATAAATTGTATATTTCTGGTCTTATCAGTCATTCATGGACAGATCAAGTAAAAATTGGTTTATAACAAGCAGCTGTATCGTAACAACACTGTGTGAGTTTCTTGTAGTTTCTGTAGACCACTCTGGGTGTTTTTGTTTCATCTGGGTATTTTTTTCTTCATTTTTTTTCAATATTTAAACAACCTACATTTTCTTTTCATATCAATATTGTATCGTAAACTCAATCTGCTGATGTAGAATACCCTTCTGTCATGTAGTGGCTCTTTTTGTGGCAATGCCATCCCCACTAAAAATGTTTAAGTCACCAGTAACCTGGGCTAAGTAACACTGGTACCCGTCCACTGTTCAATGACTGTAAATGAGAACATCTCAGAATAGAACATGAAAAAGGACTTTTTCTCTCTTGTTTTCTTTTGATTTTATTTCTTGTTAGGCAATATGAAACAGAAAATGAAAATCAAAGCATTAAAAAAAAAAATTGTCTCATTCCTTTTGACCATTAAAAAAGGAAAATAATGCACTGTATTTCAATTTTATGTTATTTAAAACAAAAATCAAACAAACTGTTTTTTATTTTTTAATACCCACACAGTTAAAGTTGAACTATGCAGTTTTTTTGTTGAACAGTTTCGGAGTCATTGGAATGGTTGTTTCGCTTTCCCCTAGCACCTGTGAGCAGAAAAACAACCCTTGCAACTTAGGGCCGGCGAGCCGCCGGCCTCAGCATCACGGAGGGTCGTGTGATATCAGGTCTCATGATGTAACGGATTGCTTCACGGCACTGCACACATACGGCCATTCAGGAACAGGCTAACAAGGTAGTGATGGAGTTTTTCACACTATCGTCATGGCTGAGCCGGAAAAAAAGAAACACAAAGCTAGGAAAGCATTTTCGGAGGAACAGAGAAAGAGGAAACAGCAGACTGACCGAGGGAGGGGTCAGATACAAGTAAACATGGGAGCTGCCAAATATCTATAGATACAGAGTTAAGCTTAAAGACTCATATCAGTAAAGTTACCCAGACATCTTATGTTCACCTGAGAAACATTGCCAAAGTGCAGCCTTTGTTAACTCAATAAGATGCAGAAAAACTAATCCATGCCTTCATCACTAGTAGGTTAAACGACTTCCATGCATTTTTTACTGGTCTCCCGAAAAATATATACATACAGAACTCTGCTTATAAAGTGCCCATATTATGAAAAAAAATACGTTTTCTGGGATTTGGGGTGTTATTTTGTGTTTCTGGTGCTTCCACCCACATACAAACTCTGAAAAAAACTACCCATGCTGTTTTGAGTGAGATACGGTTTCTGAATGTCCTCTGCCTTCGGTCTCCGGGTGAGCTTTTCAAAATCTGCACGGCTTTCTACGTCATTAGCCGAGACAAGGTGGCTAACCGTAGCACATGTTAGTGCTAGTATGCTAGCTCGTTCTCAATGGCAAAACACTGCTACAACACACACTAGTTCACCATAATCTCCAAAATAACTACTTCCATGTCCCTGTTCTGGAAGTATTCTACAAGTGCTCCTCGTTTAGAAGAAGTCTCCCAGCTAATCCTGCCTTGGACTGACCAAAGTTGGAGAAAGAGTTATCTAGCTGATGTGAACTTACCTAGCTACTGTGCATGTGCTACTGCCAACAAAGATAGTAAAAAAGTGAGATGTCTCACTCTGTAGCTAAAACAGAGACCTAAACACACAGGGTGAGAACAGGATCTTCAGCAATGTGTGATACAACAAAAATATGATTTTTTTTGAAAATTAAACCATGTAAAACTATTCTGGTACAACCTCAAAATACAATTATGAACCTGAAATTGAGCATAGTATGGGCGCTTTAACTAAGACCAAGAAGAGAAAGCACATCACCCCCCGTGATGCACTGGCTCCCTGTTTCCTATAGAATTTATTTTAAGGTTATGTTAATTATTATAAAGCTCTGAATGGCATTGCCCCTTTATATTGTCTCAACCACAAAGAAAATTTAGATCTTCCAATGCTAATCTTTTAATTGTATCCAAGTAAGTGCCCCACAAGCAAAGTGGAGAAGCTGCTTTTATCCATTATGTACCAAAGCTGTGGAACACCCTGCCTCTGTACTTCAGACAGGTGAGTTCAGTAAATATCTTTAACCTTTTAAGGTTCTGTGTTGAGAAACGCTGAGGAGAAAAATAATAATAATATTACAAGTTTTATTTGTATAGCACCTTTCATACACAGAACGCAGCTCAAAGTGCTTTACATTTGGAAGATTTAACACAATAATAGAGACTAAAATAATAATAATAATAATAATACATTTGAATTCATATATACACACACACACACACACACACAAGGAACGCAACGACCAGAAAATTGGCAGCCTTAACCCTAAACCCCCTACAAGCATGCCATATGGCAACAGTGGCAAAGAGAAAACTCCCATATTCCCAAAAGAAACCTTGAGTAGAACCCGACTTAATAGGGGAGCCCATCTGCTTCTGGCTGGCTGCAGCTCTAAAAGCAGCGATCCATTGTAGAAAATGTAAAAGAGTAGTGTTACAAAATAAAATGAGTTAACAAAAAGCTCTGATATACAGGTACATTTATTTTATGTTCTGACCTCCAGTTTGGATTATTTAAACTTTTAGAATTTTACTTATTTTTATTTATTTTTGTTGTTGTTGTTGTGGTTGTTGTTGTGTGTGTGTGTGTATGTGTTTGTGGGACTTGTCTTGAATGAGAACCAGCCATGGGCGGGGTAGGCAGGTAAATGGGGACGGGGGTGGGAGAGGTGGGCGGATGGTAGGGTGGGTTAGGGGAAGGGATGTGGGTTAGTAGGGATGGGTTGGTATAATCACACCACACTCTATGATTTATAAAGTATAAAGTCCCAACAATTCTAGTAATTCCCCCAAGAGCAACCATAATGCGACAGTGGCGAGGAAAACCTTGGTCAGAGCCAGGCTCTTGGTAGGTGGTGTCTGACGGTGCCGGTTGGGGATGTGATGCACAGTGGCAATAACAGTCACAATAAAGATAATGGAACAGTGACTAAAAAATGGTAGTAGTAGTAGTAGTTCATGTCATAGAAGGGCACTGTAGGGTGTTACGGTATGTATGCAGAATTCAAAGAACTTTGTTCAGTGTGTCTGAAAGCATATAAGTAGCTTTCACATTGAGGACCGCAAGTGTCAGTGTATTACAGTTGAGCCTGATCTACTACAGAGACGGTTTAATCCACAAAATACAGACAAGTACAGACAAATACAGTCCAGATCACAGAAAACCAAAGTCTTATTCACACAACTCAAGTGCCATGGATAGACCTGCAGAGAGTCCTCAGCGCCGTCCATCTCCTCCTCAAAATACTTAATCTTGCTTACAATGAGATCTACCACATGAGAGCGGAGATACGCAGCCTGGCACAGAGCAATGAAAAATACTGGAAGAAAGGGAGAATTTCTGCCACAGGCAGCACAAAGACAACATGAAAATAAGCCGTCTGGAGAAGTTTCTACAGGCAAGCAGTTTAACACTGAAAAACAAAGAACATTGCCACCATTTCAAAGGAGTCAGAAATCGCCAAATGGAAAGAAAGTCTTCAATTCCAGCAGAAGAAGATGGAAGAGTACGACAAGACAGTCAAACAAAACGCATTAGAACAAACCAAGGTTATGGCGAGCCAGAGTGAATACCAGACTGAATACCAGAAGACGGTGGACCAGATGGAGGAACAGATCCACCAGATGGACACTATAATCCTGGACATTAGAAAGGTGAAGGAGTCTCTCTCAGATGCACAAAGAGACCACAAACCTGCTGCAGAACAAAGAACATACATCGCTTTGGAGGAGAAGTTTGCCAAGGACCTTGCTAAAAAAGACGACAGCAAAGTGACATAAGTCTAACTAATGGATGAAATTCACCAAGACCTGGCCTGGAAATGAAACAGAAGACGAGTAGCTTCTCATTCCGCAAGAAGAAAGCAGAGACACAGTGCTAGAGAAAATGTAAAACAAATTGTATGAGAAGGAGATGAAGAAGAAGAGTTTTTTTTTTTTTTACCTGGATACACGGAAAGACAACAAGAGCTTCCGCTTCCCCCACTCTTTGTCCGTCACTCGCTACTTCACCGGCTTCTGACCTTTTTTTGTGTCAAGAACTCCTAAATTGAGACACATAAGGTCACGGACCCCCATTCTATAAGATTTCGTTTTAGGGACGTCTATCTGTAATATTTCTGTCCGACTGCCCCAACTCTGTATAGATGTACTCTAAACTCTAAATCAGCGATTCCCAACCCTCGGCCCCACTCAGGTTTCCTCCTAATTTTTTTTGTGGAATATAAACTAAAGAAAATAAAAAATCAGACAAAAGCCTCTCTGATAACAAATATGTATTATAAATACATTATTGTTTGACCTTTTGGTGGCAATAAAGAAGAAGTGTTTTGAGTTGATGATTTAAACAAAAGTGAAGCTGATTAACGTAACGTTAAAATAAACGATATTACTAGTTACCAACAGGTGCTGGTTGTGTAGTACATCAGGCTTAGGAGGGTTGGAATATTAGCATTAGTTACAGTAATGTCATAGACATTTGTTACTTATTAGAAGTTTCATGATTCTCAAAAGCCACAATATGATTTGACATACGATTTTTAAAGTCACGAATCGATGCAAATTTTATACATAAACAGGATTTTTAGTAGGGACAGCAACGCCATGACAAAAACCACTAGATGGCAGAGGGGGATTTTACAACTCTGAGTTACTCAGAATTTAAAACTGGTGTATTGATAATATATATTTACCTAAATAGTGGTGTGGCTTCTGGCTCGCAGGTAGAGGTTGCTTCATAACCGCAAGGTTAGTGGTTCACTCCCAGGCTCCTCCGGCCACATGTAAAAGTGTCCCTTAGGTGTTATTGTGTAAGTCACTGCAGTTCTGGGCAGGAACCTCCCTAAAAAGCAGTCTTTGACAGATTTTCTGGAATCAGAATAATCAAAGACTTACTTGCAATGAGATACTACCAAAAACTCCTATAGGAAAATGAATAACCATGTTTTTCAATGTTTGGTGTATACATACACGTAATTTACAGGTGGGATGGGGGGGAAGGGGTTTCACTCCCCTCAATAATCAAAACTAGCAAGTACACCCCCCCCCCAAAAAAAAACCAATCATAATTTACTTTATATAAATAATTTTTACATTGTTGCAGAAATAAATAAAGTGTTTAATAAAAGTACCATGTCAACCCCCCAAATGTTGAACCCAAAAATTGTTTTACTGTATGTTCTGAATATGATCAGAAAAATTGTTGGATAAAATCACCTCAAAATTAAGTGTTTAATATGGTCAAAATCTCAAAGTAGAGATGTCAACCCCCCACCAATGTTGAACCCAAAGTTTTACTGTATGTTCTGAATATGATCAAAATTAGGATAACACTCAAAATACTAGTGTACATGTAAGCATAGTGTACTTAGTATTTCCAAAAGTACTAAAAGTCAAAACTAAACTAAACAATACAGAATTATTTAAGTCTAGGCTGCAAATTACTTAGTTAGTAAAACATCAGGGATCGTTTTAAAATTAGGGTTAGGGTTAGGAGTTATATGTAGTCATGTAAACCCACTGAAATGTGGACGCAATGTGACGTCATGGACGTCATTGGGTTAAGTTCGAGTTTTTTAACAGTTTTAATTTTAGCAAAATCAACAGTGGCCAGAAAGCATAAAGCATAACAGCGGCCGGACCATTTAGAGTTGTCATTATGCTAACCTGCATGCTTTTGGACTGTGGAAGTAATCCCAAGCACCCGCAGAAATCTCTTTTCTATGCTCTTCTGGCTTTAAAGTTAGAAATGAGCCCATGATGTGCAACTTCATGTGAACTAAATTTGATGAGCAATTAGCATTCAGTTGAGTAGAAACCTCCAAACTGTATATACAAAACTCTTTTTATATTATTAAGAGGTCAGTATGCAAATGATGCCCATTTTATCTCTAACATTGCATATGTATTATTGGATTCATGTCCAAGGAAAAAACAGAAGGAAGCTCAATGGAAATGAAGTGCTTAAATCAGTCTTTGTGTCAGGGTTGGGGACAGAACTCAGGCGCAGACTGAAGTTGGTGCAAAAGAATCTTGTTTATTTGAGATAGTGAGGTTGAGCGGGTAGTGGGAGTGCTGGGTCCAAAGAAGGCTGGGCTGGTTCAGGAGGTGCTGGGTCCAAAGAAGGATGGGCTGGCAGAAGGGGTGCTCGCTCTTAGGATGGCTGGGCTGGCAGAGAATTCTGAAGGTGAGTTTGGTGGTAAGCAACAATCCTGCATGAAGAGAAAAGTCACACTTGTCTTTAAAGGCAGATGAAGGTGATGAATGGCAGGTGCGCTGATTTGGAATGGGTGTCAGGTGTGGGGAAAATCAACTGGGGGGGCAGGTCCACACACATTGAAAAGTGAAGGTGAACACAGAACACACAAACAGAAAACCAAAACACACCAAACACTCTGCAGGCATTACAAAAAAACACATTCACACAACACACCAGACTGTCATGGAGAGGCAGGGTTGTGACACTTACAGCCATACAATGACCAGCGCATCATCATGTTGATAAATCTGCATAAAAGAGAAGAAACAATTACTATACTATACTATACTCGTTATACACAAGCATAAACAAGTATAGGCAGAGAGCTTTTGGAAATTAATGCGGAATTGTTGAACAAATTGCTTCATTGTGTCAAAAGTGTTTTCCACTGAATGATATGTAAGTTTCTCATCTGTGAGCGTATGCTTGGAACTCTGCATCCTCCCTGCTTTGCCAATGTTGCTGTAGCTGGCCTCTATCAGTCTTTTCCATCTATTGGTTTTGAGTCATCCTGCTGCTGCACCTGTGGCTACTTAGAAGCCAATGAAGCCCTTCGGGCAGCTGATCTCAGCTCGCCGTTGTGAAGCATTTGCAGCACATCCCTCCAGTGTGTGTCCAGCCTTGCAGCTGCTGCGCACCTCACTACGAGATGACTCAGTACGTCACAGCGGGAGAAAGACTCCAACACAGAAACAGTGTTGTATCTCCTCAACACATTCTCTGTGATTTCCGCACCTTTGCCTCCCGGCAGATAAGCTATTCATAGATTCAGCACTCTGTACGTAAAACGCAAGTCATGCACAGGCTTTATTTATTGCATTAAAGGCCCAGTCTGCAACATACAGTAACTCAGGACACACACATATATATATATATATATATATACACACACATATATATATACACACATACAGTGCCTTGCGAAAGTATTTGGCCCCCTTGAACTTTTCAACATTTTGACACATTTCAGGCTTCAAACATAAAGATATCAAATTTTTATTTTTTGTAAAGAATCACCAACAAGTGGGACACAATTATTAAGTGGAACGAAATCTATTGGATATTTTAAACTTTTTTAGCAAATAAAAAAACTGAAAAGTGGTGCGTGCAAAATTATTCGGCCCCCTTGCGTTAATACTTTGTAGAGCCACCTTTTGCTGCGATTACAGCTGCAAGTCGCTTGGGGTATGTCTCTATCAGTTTTGCACATCAAGAGACTGACATTCTTGCCCATTCTTCCTTGCAAAACAGCTCGAGCTCAGTGAGGTTGGATGGAGAGCGTTTGTGAACAGCAGTTTTCAGCTCTTTCCACAGATTCTCGATTGGATTCAGGTCTGGACTTTGACTTGGCCATTCTAACACCTGGATACGTTTATTTGTGAACCATTTTAGATTTTGCTGTATGTTTGGGATCATTGTCTTGTTGGAAGATAAATCTCCGTCCCAGTTTCAGGTCTTTTGCAGACTCCAACAGGTTTTCATCCAGAATGGTCCTGTATTTGGCTGCATCCATCTTCCCCTCAATTTTAACCATCTTCCCTGTCCCTGCTGAAGAAAAGCAGGCCCAAAGCAGGCCATGATGCTGCCACCACCATGTTTGACAGTGGGGATGGTGTGTTGAGGGTGATGAGCTGTGTTGCTTTTACGCCAAACATATCGTTTTGCATTGTGGGCAAAAAGTTTGATTTTGGTTTCATCTGACCAGAGCACCTTCTTCAACATGTTTGGTGTGTCTCCCAAGTGGCTTGTGGCAAACTTTAGACGAGACTTTTATGGATATCTTTGAGAAATGGCTTTCTTCTTGCCACTCTTCCATAAAGGCCAGATTTGTGCAGTGTACGACTGATTGTTGTCCTATGGACAGACTCTCCCACCTCAGCTGTAGTTCTCTGCAGTTCATCCAGAGTGATCATGGGCCTCTTGGCTGCATCTCTGATCAGTCTTCTCCTTGTCTGAGTTGAAAGTTTAGAGGGACGGCCAGGTCTTGGTAGATTTGCAGTGGTCTGATACTCCTTCCATTTCAAAGTGATTGCTTGCACAGTGCTCCTTGGGATGTTTAAAGCTTGGGAAATCTTTTTGTATCCAAATCCAGCTTTAAACTTCTCCACAACAGTATTACGGACCTGCCTGGTGTGTTCCTTGGTCTTCATGATGCTCTCTGCGCTTTCAACAGAACCCTGAGACTATCACAGAGCAGGTGCATTTATACAGAGACTTGATCACACACAGGTGGATTCTATTTATCACCGTCAGTCATTTAGGACAACATTGGATCATTCAGAAATCCTCGCTGAACTTCTGGAGTGAGTTTGCTGCACTGAAAGTAAAGGGGCTGAATAATTTTGCACGCCCCACTTTTCAGTTTTTTATTTGCTAAAAAAGTTTAAAATATCCAATAGATTTCGTTCCACTTCACAATTGTGTCCCACTTGTTGGTGATTCTTCACAAAAAATAAATTTTTTATATCTTTATGTTTGAAGCCTGAAATGTGTCAAAAGGTTGAAAAGTTCAAGGGGGAGATATTACATTGTACACTCTGTTGTTACATATATAAAAAAATAAATAAAACAAAATCCCCCTCTCACCCCTTGTGGGGTGGTATGTGTCATCTTCAAGCTCGGGTCCTCTACCAGAGGCCTGGGAGTTTGAGGGTTCTGCGCAGTATCTTAGATGTTCCTAGGACTGCACTCTTCTGGACAGAGACCTCTGATGTTTTACCTGGAATCTGCTGGAGCCACTCTCCCAGTTTGGGGGTCACAGCCCCCAGTGCTCCGATTACCACTGGCACCACTGTTGCTCTTACTTTCCACATCTTTTCTAGCTCCTCTTCAGCCCTTGGTATTTCTCAAGCTTCTCGTGTTCCTTCTTCTTGATGTTGCTGTCACTTGGGATTGCCACATCTATCACTACTGCCTTCTTCTGCTGTCTGTCGATCAACACGATGTCTGGTTGGTTAGCCATCACCAGTTTGTCAGTCTGGATCTTGAAGTCCCACATGATCTTAGCTCGGTCATTCTCAACTACCTTAGGAGGTGTCTTCCATTTTGACCTTGGGACTTCCAGCCCATACTCGTGGCAGATGTTCCTGTAGACTATGACAGCTACCTGGTTATGGTGTTCCATGTACGCTCTTCCTGCCTGCATCTTACACCCTGCTGTTATGTGCTGTACTGTCTCAGGGGCATCCTTGCACAGTCTGCACCTGGGGTCCTGCCTGGTGTGGTAGACCCCAGCCTCTATTGATCTTGTACTGAGTGCCTGTTCTTGTGCTGCCATGATTAGTGCCTCTGTGCTATCCTTCAGTCCAGCCTTTTCCAGCCACTGGTAGGATTTCTTGATATCAGCCACTTCTTCTATTTGTCTGTGGTACACGCCGTGCAGCGGCTTGTCCCTCCATGACGGTTCTTTATCTTCCTTGTCCTCACCTTCGGGTTTCTGCTGCCTGAGGTATTCGCTAAGCCCTTCATCTTTGGGGGCCATCTTGCTGATGTACTCCTGGATCTTTATCGTTTCATCCTGGACAGTGGTCTTGACACTCACTAGCCCTGAGTTCTTGATGAAGGATATTAGTGTCCTGTTGACCTTGTACATCTCCAAGCATTCCAGTATCCATGTATGTGGCATTGAGTCGTAGGCTTTCTTGTAGTCAATCCAGGCAGTGCACAGATTGGTCTGCCTGGTCTTGCAGTCTCGAGTGACTGCTCTATCCACCAGTAGCTGGTGCTTGGCTCCTCTGGTGTTACTGCCTATTCCCTTCTGGGCCCTGTGCATGTATTGAGCCATGTGCCTATTCATCTTAGCCATTATGATGCCTGACAGGAGCTTCCATGTTGTGTAGAGGCAGGTTATTGGCCGGTAGTTGGATGGAATTGTTCCCTTCTGGGGATCCTTCATGATCAGGATTGTCCGTCCTTGGGTTAACCATTCTGGGTGGGTCCCATCCATCAGCAGTTGGTTCATTTGTACTGCCAGGCGTTCATGGAGTGCAGTTAGTTTCTTCAGCCAATAGGTGTGGATCATGTCAGGGCCTGGTGCTGTCCAGCTCTTCATACCTGCCACTCTTTCTTGGATGTCTGCCGTTGTAATGGTTACTGGTTCTTGTTCTGGGAGATTGCTGTGATCTGTTCTTAGATCCACTAGCCACTGAGCATCTGTGTTGTGGGATGCCTCTTCTCCCATTTGTTCTTCCAATACTGTTCAGTCTCAGCCCTGGGTGGATCTGCTCTTATGTTATTACCCTGCCACTGAGAGTACACTTTGGATGGTTCGGTGGAGAACATCCGGTTTATTCTCCTGGCTTCTGCTTCTCCCTTGTATCTCTTTAGGTGGGTGGCCAGAGCGGTGAGTCTTTGTTTAGCAGTCTCTAGAGCCTCAGGTATGGACAGCTTGTTGTATTTCTTAGGTAACCCCTTCCTTACACCTTTCTGTAGTTCTGAGAGCTGACTAACCTCTCTTTGTGTTGCCTTGATCTTGGCCTCTAACCTTCTCCTCCATGGGGGGTAATGCTCCTTGTGGCTTGTGGTGTTCATCTTATAGCCAAGCATCTCTAGGATCACTGTTGCTGTGGCGTACATCAGCTCATTGGTCTCGGTTATGGCTTTAGTAGGGATAGTATGTAGTGCTGCATTCACATCTTCTAGCAGACTTTTAGAGGGTACTTTGTCACTTAGCCTTGGCAGTCTTGGTTGTTGTACTAGGGAGTCCAGCTTGGCTATGATCTTCAATCGTAGGTCAGTCGCCCTTATGTTGAGTGGTTCTGTTGTTGTTATTGGGGCTCGGGACCCAATCTCTGAGTGTGGGGATGATGATGAAATCTCCCCGCTGACCTGTTGTCCTGGCTCCCCCTTGCCGTAGCATATTTGTTATATGCTATATATATATAACACATGTCCGACACACACACACACACACACAAACTTTTACTGGGACATGGTGACCCTCCGATTCATAAGCCAAATCCCTACAGAATCACGTCACCCCCTTAGTGCTTGTTTTTTCTGTCATATCTACAATGTTATAATGTCAGATTTTCACGTAAGATGTGGCCAGAACGTCAAACAGTAAGGTAAACACATTTTAGAGAAAACCGTGTGAGCTAAAAGGTTCAGTTTCCCAACTGTTGTGAACTCTCCGGTTTCAACAGTTTTTTTCTACTCTCTGCTAAGTGTTACACAACTCTAAGCAGGACTTCTATGATTGGTTAGGGGCCGTTCAGAATTTATGGAATGGACCACCAGAGGAAAAGAGGCACAGCATTTAATGAAAAGAACCTCTGTCAACTGTTAAGCATGGGGGGGATCAATCATGCTTTGGGGTTGTATTGCAGCTAGTGGCACAGGGAACATTTCACAAGTAGAAGGAAAAGTGGATTAAATAAAATTTCAGCAAATTTTGGACGCTAACTTGATGCCATCTGTAAAAAAGCTGAAGTTAAAGAGAGGATGGCTTCTACAAATGGATAATGATCCTAAACACACCTCAAAATCCACAGTGGATTACATCAAGAGGCGTAAACTGAAGGTTTTGCCATGGCCTTCACAATCTCTTGACCTCAACATAATTGAAAATGTATGGATAGACCTTAAAAGAGCAGTGCGTGACAGACAGCCCAAAAATCTCAAAGAACTGAAACACTTTTGGAAGGAAGAATGGGCTAAGATATCTCAAACAATTGAAAGACTCTTGGCTGGCTACAAGAAGTGTTTCCATGCTGTGATACTTGCCAAAGGGGACAGTACTCTGCAGGGTGCCCAAACCTTTGCAGACAGCATTTTTTTTAATTTTCTGTTATTTTGAAAGTGTGAATGATGGAAATAAAATCAAACTTTTTGTGACATACAGTATTATACAAATGTCTAATCTGTCTTTTGGAGATTTTTCCATCTTTTCTTGGCATCTTTATGCACATTAATACTAATAATAGTTACCCAGTAAGTTTGGTCTGTTAGGTAAGATGTGCACAAAGAGCCTAAGACACCCATATTCTGGAGTGTTGAAATAAAGATCTGGTGGTTCACTGTGTCAAAGGCAGCAGAAGTGACGAGTCACGTGTTGGTTTTTTAAGAAGGTGTCGGGGAAACAGCCAGCCAGTTGACAAGGAGATGTCCCCCCCCCTATTTTATGTGTGAGCTAATATTGCACATCTGTTCATGTGCGCTGCAAGAGTTATGTTTCTGTTTACGGAATGCGTTATTCAGTACAAATATAACCGTAGAATGTAGTTTAATCTCAGTATTGATGGTATATTACGTTATTACTGTCACTCTGTTAAAGGCAAACGTTCCACTGTACTGTTGTTACGCAGAGCACGGATATCTGATTGAGTGTGTGGAACGGGTGGGATAGGTAGAGAGGTTGGATTTCTGAAATGTTGCGAACTATGCGTAGTTTGTATTATCTCCGAGAGGATATGCAAATAGAAATGGAGAAGCAGCACATTTCCAGATAGAAACACAGAGCAATGTAAGTAAGATATTAGATATCAAGAAGATATCAAACCCATTTAACTTCCCACGGAGACATGTGACACGTTTCACTCTATGTATCATTTACCAAACACACCCCATCAATTTGGCGGTCTATTTAAGTTGCTCATCAATGGCGCCGCCATCCTATACCCGTACTTGACTGCTCTGTAAGCCCCACCCCCACCCCAGCATCCACCTGCAGGTTCCAGCCAGGGGGAAGCTACTTCATCGTGAGCTTGGATTTTGGTCGCCAAACACAATATAAACATTTCAATTGTGAGTTATATGACTGAAGTAGAGTAATGGTGTCCCGAGCAGAGTAGTAATCTGAGCTTCCCTGTTCTGTGTTTTGATAGTGTTAGTGCATAAGGCCGTGAATAAACATCAGTATTTCATGTATTGAGGAATGGTTTGTGAAAGGCATGTGGAGGCAATCCCAACCTGTTTTTTTGTATTTGGAGTACAGCCCCTATAGATCTCTAAATATAACCGTTAAGATATTGTTAGTTCTGTCCAACACTACTACTAAATGCTTCAACCTCCAGAGGACTCTAGCAGGGCTTTAGAATAACAATAGACCTGCTTCACTTCACAATTAGCAGGATTTAGATAGCACTACACACATCTTGACAGATGTTTCCATTCCCTTCAGATCAGAGTAGAGCAACTTTATGTAAAGCTAGTGGCTCAGTTCTATTGCCTCCTAATAACAGCATCACATTAAGGTTCCCCTGCACTTTTCCTCTGGCACCGCGGCTTATTTGTCTTAATAAGCAATAGTGTCGAGGCTGCTTCTATTACACATGCCGTCAGGCTGAATGTATTTCCCTTCAGAACCTAGGATAAATTGCCCCAGCAGCTCTTCCTGAAGTTATTCTGGCTGTGCATACCTGTCTGACAGGACAGGGGAATTTGAGAAAAATCAAGGCTTTATTTTTCATTATGCTCTGGGTATAAATAGGCACATTGCTTATTCATAGTTGTTTCTTGTTCTGCCTCAGTAGACACGGCTGTCTTGTTATATAGAACACAAGACACGTATAAACAGACCATCACAAAGTAACTGTAGGCCTGATCACATCACAAGATTAAAACTTTACGTCAAATCTCTTCTTCATGTGTGTGTAACATATCATCGAAATATCACTGAGTCAGTTTTGGTTCAATGAGTGATTTCAAAGTTTTTTCAAAGAAGGTCTAATAAATTATTTTAATAAATGGGCTCATGTGGTATGCAACTGCATGCATCCACTACATGCACCCTGCAGTCATGCAACTGCTCAGTGAACAGAGGTCAGCCAATTTTTCCCTTTTTCTCTATCTCTCTCTATCTGCACCACGCAGATGTGATGTGACCTGCATAGCCGAGGCTCTCTACAGTCACATTCACAGTGCAGTGAAAAATGTCCCTGTGTAGCTGTTTTCCCCCTCATGTGATACAGAACTGATCTGTTTGTGATCAGTGTGACAAGCATAATGATACATTTTCTCTCTGGCCTGCAATAGTAAACTAAAAAAAAATCTCTGTTTCTACTGCATGCATTACAGAGATACTGTGTAACTTGTGAATTACGATATAACACATGCTTCATCTTGCAACAGAACTATAGGTTTGCTCAGGCAGAAAGGGTAGTCAGTCCCCCCCCCATACAGCCAATGGACCAACAGAAGTGTACAAATGTTATCTGTAAGCTAGCTAGAAATGGACTGTATGTCTGGTAGACAAGGCCTGACCACTTTCCATATGCGGGTGAATTTTGCAATTGGCGGGTAACACCGTCAATCCACCTGCCACATTGGCAGGTAGCCAATGAGAATTGAGTGATTCAGACGCGTAACTATCAGCAAGCAGGGTACGCAGTTGCTTATGGGCCCGGACCAATCAGGGGCCGCATCACTGGAAGACATTGATTGACAGCCGGGGCCCCTCCCCAATCCCAGCGGTCCCACGTGCCACTGATCAAGCGGGAGAACGGGTCAAATTCATTTCCTTGTTTCTGATACATTACATTTGTGACTCGAACATCTCACATTTACCAACAAAACGTACAGCAAAAAACATTTCAGACCGTCCTGCCAACCTGTTTACATACATCAAAGTACAGTACACTATAACGTTTTTTCACTATAAAGTCACTGAAATGCTGTTGTTTCCCCCACGCACACATACACACACAAACAGACACAGCAATTCTTGTTTTTCATGAGGCAAAAAAAGCTGGCTGGTAAAACGTTACTGTGGCAGGTGGAATCTTCAGGCCTTGCTGGTAGAGCAGGGCCTGAAAAGTGAAGCCAAGGTGGAAGAGCCTTAATGTTGCATTCTCTTTAATTTCCAGCTGCGGGTGACTCCACTGGTTAAAAAAATTGAAACTATTATATCTATATATATCTAGTTTTAATAGAAGTCTACGGGGAAATGCCGCCGGAAATTCCGCCATATGTTCTTTTTTTCGACCGGAGTCCTGGTACCTGGTGCGTTGGAATTATAAACACTGGTGGATTTCAGAGGACTATGGTTAACTACTCTTCAGATCTCTGCAGGGTAAATCCAGACAGCTAGCTAGACTATCTGTCCAATCTGAGTTTTCTGTTGCAGGACTACAACAACTTTTGAACGTACACATATTCCACCATAAAGTTCCTTTCCAAGGCTATTTCACAGAGGCACCCATCCCAGAATGTTGTGTTGAATAGCCAGGCCCTCCTCCATAGCATTGTGGAGAAAGGTCCACATGAAAAGACTAATGGGGAAATGAACCTACTTCTCACTTGATTTATTACCTGAGTAAACATTTTTATGTTTATGGTCTCTAGTCTGTAACATTATATGGTGGAAAGATTGAGAGTGACTGAAGAGAGGGAGCGCCCAGCGGCGTTAAAACACTTAACAAAGCTTATCCGGTATCGGGTCACAGGGGCAGCAGCTCCAGTAGGGGACCCCAAACTTCCCTTTCCCGAGCCACATCAACCAGCTCCGACTGGGGGATCCCGAGGCGTTCCCAGGCCAGGTTGGAGATATAATCTCTCCACCTAGTCCTGGGTCTTCCCCGGGGCCTCCTCCCAGCTGGACGTGCCTGGAACACCTCCCTAGGGAGGCGCCCAGGAGGCATCCTTACCAGATGCCCGAACAACCTCAACTGGCTCCTTGCGACGCGAAGGAGCAGCGGCTCTACTCCGAGTTCCTCTTGGATAACCATGCTTCTCACCCTATCTCTAAGGGAGACGCCAGCCACCTTCCTGAGGAAACCCATTTCGGCCGCTTGTACCCTGGATCTCGTTCTTTCGGTCATGACCATAAATGAGGGTAGGAACAAACACTGACTGGTAGATCGAGATAAACTGGCCAGATGTTGGTGTCGGAAACAAGGTCTCTAACAAACAATATCATCATGCTGTGAAAATGTTTAGAGAAATTTGTGTCAGTTTTTTTTATGTGAGAATGGTGAACGCATATCCAGTATGTTGTTATAAAGTCACTTTTTGTGAATGTATAATATGTAGTGTTGAATGAGGAAAGAAGTGGAAAATAAGCTATATATGATATAAATACAGTATTTTTATTGAACATTTAGGCATGAACCATTTTTAAATATGAAAATGTATATAAACGTGCATTGGAAGTGAGAAAGTTGTGATTCATCTGAAAACAATGGAGAGATACTGTTGATTTCATTTGCCAGCTGATGGGATAGCAGACACAGTAGAGACTATGCCTGTCTGCCAGCTCCAGAGAGAGGGATATTGACAGCTGTCTCACCATCCCCCAACAGAGACTATTATATGCTACAGTATCCAGTGAGAATGTCTGGGTATGCTTTTTCTTTCAATTGTTTCCTTTTTCTATAAAAACAAATGGCAACACTTTACAACACAGTGCACAAAAATGTGAATTACTAAGGAACGAGTGAGGGATGAATCAATAAATTGAATGAATAACTGATTTCAGGACTATATAGTACATAATGATGAGTTATTAAAGAACAAACGGTAGATAATATATTAATATATCATTAGGTAATGATTAGTTTGTAAATATCTGTGAATCAATCATTTTCTTCATGACTAATTACTAATTACATACACATTAACATTAGTCACTGTTTTTTATGTTTGTACTATAATATAATACATAATACAGAATAGTTACTAAGTAGTCACTCATTACTTCATTTGTTACAATTTGTTCTTTAACTAAACAGAGAGACAGCAGGATTCTTAACAAGTGTTTAACTGTCCATCTGATGGCTCCAAGAAACAATGAATATGATCATGTTACAAAGACCGTGGTGTAAGTGCTGATTTGTTCGGTAGAGTTTAGAATGTCTGCCTATTTAGATTCTTTTTTTTTTAAACAAATCAAATGTATTTAGCAAACTCAGCATGTCCAGATGTCATTGATAACCTAGTCTGTATCAACAGAAGTTAGGAATGTGACGAGACAAGATTTTTGTCTCGTCACTTTTTTAAAGAAACTTTCAATTAAGAAATATGACTGAAAAAAATAGTCTTCACTCACCAACTTTATAACATAACCAATTGTTTCATTGCAGCAGTAAACAAGAAAGTAGGCGGCTCGATTTATGATGATTTTAAAACAATGGGAGAACATTTCTCCTTGTTTTATATCATTAAAAGTAAAGTTAGAGGAAGAGAGCGATCTGCGTGAGTCACTACCACACTGAGCGAGAGAGAACATAAGAGGGTATGGCCGTGCTCTCTCTCTCTCTCTCTAACAATGGGTTCTACTGGCAGTATTTTACAACTGCTCTGCAAAAGTGCACCCAGACTCAGCTTTGGCGAACGGGCGGGGGGGGAATCTTATTTGCTAATTTAGAGGTCCAAACCAGACTAACTTTCAAAGCCAGCTGTATTAACCCTCATGTTGTCCTCAGGTCAAATTGACCCTTTTTCCTATGTCGTTCTTTTTAAACTACCCAAAATAACATGGTGGATGGATTCCACACAATGTTCTTTGACAAGTACAAATCTCTACTTTCATTGATTTGGGAGGTCTTATTCAATTTTATAGCATTTGAAAAATAATTGAAGTAGTTTTGAAATAGTATTGAGTAAAAGTTGACATATCCCACTCTGTGATTATCCATCAACATACTTGCCTTTAATTTTAGTCTAAATAATTCCGTATTTCTGCTTTTTCTAACTCAAACATTAGGTATAATTTCTTGAGGACCATAAATCCTACAAAGAACTGTATAGCTAAATTTAATAAGTTAATGTTACATAGTGTTAAAAACGTCAAAAGTGACAAACATTGAAAAAAAAAAAGGGACAAAAACGTAACAAAGTTAAAAACATTGATTAAAAAAAAGTAACAAAAGTGTTGATTTTCAATTTTGACAGGAAGACAACACGAGGGTTAAAGCACTTAGGTTAGACTGGGGTAAAAAAAAAATAAAAATAAAATCAGCCCTGGACTTTTGAGACCAAGACCAGCCCACCACAGTCGGACGGACACCAATCGTCCTTGCAGTCCCCTTCAACACATGAACATACCAGCAGGGTTCAAAATTAGCACCAACTACTAGCCAAATGCTGGTAAAATATTTAAGTGGCTGGTAGATTTGCTTAACTCACCAGCCAAAAAAAAAATGAAAATTTTAACATTCACTAACCAGCCCCTAATACTTAGCTGGGTTGAGGCTAGGCTGGGCTGAGTAAGATGACATTGTACTCACTGAGTCAAAAAGGCTGCCTGTGTTATGATAGGAACAGAAGGACTCAAATGCACGGTTCACCAAAAAGTAAAAGGGAGGGACGTGGAAGAGGTAGACACCAAGGACCGGGACGCAGATGACGGGAGGCAAGGGAAGTCTCAGGGAGGAAACACGGGAGAGAAGCGTGGGAGAACCGGGAGCGAGGAGCCGAGGGGGAGACACCGGAACTGGGAGAGCAGGGAGCGAGGAACCGAGGTGGATACACAGTCCCCGTTTCTCAATGTCAAGGATCCTTCCTTGGTAGGACTAGTCCTTCCAAGGAAGAATCCTTCAGGAGCAGGTCAGAGTCCTCCTTAGCATTTGGAGAACATGTACAATGGAACAGGCTATCAAGTGCACGTCATTGCGGGCTCGCATGATTGAATTTTTTTGCCTTATTTCAAAACATTGGATGAAATGGTTGTGGAAGTGTTAACTGTGTTGTTTAATTATGCTGTTGGGATGGAGAAGATGAATTAGCAGCCGTTTCTTAATGTCAAGGAAGTATCCTCCAAAGCCAGGAGGAGGACGCTACGTCATCGACGTCCGTCGAAGGACCGTTCCAATGTCGAGGATCCTCCGAATTCCTCCAAGGACTGAGTCCTTCATTCGGAAAATTTCCTATAGACAGAAAAGGATGCATATGTGTATCCTTCGCGGTCCCAAATCACCCACAATCCTATGCGCGGTCCTTTGCCATCTCGTTAAAAAAATAAAATAGCGGACCTAAGCGGGAGTTCGAGCGGCATCGCTGACGGTGAAATTATAATTTAAATGTAAGTATTACTGTGTGCCATACATTTGTTATCACCGTTAATGTTTTACATCAATGTAAGGCTTAACGCTTTAATGCTTGTACAAATTGCTATAATAATTGGGTAGATACACCCCGAGCTAACGTTAGCTAGCTAAACCTATCATATTCGGCTGTTAGCTAGCTAGGTTGCTGTCTTTGTAAAGTTTAGCTAATGTACGGTGGCATGTTCATGTGTTTTTTATATGCCGTTACCGTATATGTGTAACGTTAGCAGAGATTTAGAAAGTTGGTGTTTATCACTGGTTGTATCTGTAGACGGCAGGTAATACTGCACCGTGTTAACTTCACTAGCAACGTTCAACGAATGCTGATATGTATGAGTACTTTCCCATTTAATAACGTTGTGTTGTAGCATTCATAACGTAAACATCTTTTTGTTGTGTTAACTGTCTTTTAACAGGACTAACGGAGGCGGTCACCAAGCATGGCAAAGCCAACGACCAGCAGGGAGACAGAGGCCAAAGAGAGATGTTGAATACATTATTTGCTATATTAAAGATTGGCATTCTAACAATAAATGCTTTAGATAAACTGGTTTGTCTGTGTCATTAAGTTCTTGGGCGTGTGTATATAATATAAATATATATATATATCAATGTCTATTTTTCCATCAAATTGTGACCTGGACAGAAGAAACTTCAAACAATAATTATATTCAGATGCTATCTGTTTTTATAACTCGTAAGGTATACATGTTTAAAAAAATAAAAGTAGCAGTTAAAATTAGCTCGTAGTTTACTGCATACATGTAACATTAGCTTATTTTACAGGTCAAGAAATGCAAAATATGATCAACTACAAGGTAAACGCTACCAGGTAATGAGCTACCACTGGCAGGTATGACATGCAGTAAACTGCAAGTGAGAAAGATTAAATAGTACTGTAGACACACAAGCGTCAATCACCATATGAAAAGTCATAACACCATTAAACACCCGCTAACAGAAAAGGTAGGTGTTAGTGTGTTAAATGGTCAAGAGTTGTCAGTTCATGATGAAGAAAACTACACAGTGGACTTTAACTATTCTTAAATATACTTGTGATACAACTGTAATCTTACCAGGACAGGTTGGATGACTAACCTAAAACTTTCTCCTTGTCTGCAGTCTGGAAGCAACACCATCATCGGCAGCTGTGTCTGATTGCCCTTCATGTTGAATATATATGTGTGTACAGTATATAGTAATGTTTGAATAAATGTTATAGTAAAGATACATGTAAACCTTACGAAGTTTTACAACAGATAGCATCTGGATAATACCAGGTCCATGTCACAATTTAACGGAAAAAACAGTTTATATTATATACACACGTCCAAGAACTTAATGACACAGACAAACCAGTTTATTTAAAGCATTTATTGTTAGAATGCCAATCTTTAATATAACAAATAATGTATTCAACATCTCTCTTTGGCCTCTGTCTCCCTGCTGGTCGTTGGCTTTGCCATGCTTGGTGACCGCCTCCGTTAGTCCTGTTAAAAGACAGTTAACACAACAAAAAGATGTTTACGTTATGAATGCTACAACACAACGTTATTACATGGGAAAGTACTCATACATGTCAGCCTTCGTTGAACGTTGCTAGTGAAGTTAACACGGTGCAGTGTTACCTCCCGTCTACAGATACAACCAATGATAAACACACCAACTTTCTAAACCTCTGCTAACGTTACACATATACGGTAACGGCATATGAAAAGAGATGAACATGCCACCGTACATTAAACTTTACAAAGACAGCAACCTAGCTAGCTAACAGCCGAATATGATAGGTTTAGTTAGCTAACGTTAGCTCGGGGTGTATCTACCTAATTATTATAGCAATTTGTACAAGCATTAAAGCGTTAAGCTTTACATTGATGTAAAACATTAACGGTGATAACAAATGTATGGCATACAGTAAAGATACTTACATTTAAATTATTATTTCACCGTCAGTCAGCGATGCCGCTCGAACTCCCGCTTAGGTCCGCTATTATTATTTTAACGAGACGGCAAAGGCCCGCGCATAGGATTGTGGGTGATTTGGGACCGCGAAGGATACACATATGCATCCTTCTCTGTCTATATAGGAAATTTTCCGAATGAAGGACTCAGTCCTTGGAGGAATTCGGAGGATTCTTGACATTGGAACGGTCCTTCGACGGACGTTGATGACGTTGATGACGTGGCATCCTCCAAATTCTGGCTTTGAAGGATCCTTCCTTGACATTGGGAAACACCCAGGAACTGGGAGAACCGGGAGCGAGGAGCCGAGGAGGAGACACAGGATCTGGGAACGAAGACGGAAACAGGCTGAAGCAGGATGCCGTGGGAGGGGGACTGAGAGGAGAAGTTAGCTGACCGGAGACGGGAACATAAATGGAGGTGATGACTGTGGGGAAAAGAACAAAGGAAGTAAGTAACAAGAAACACAGATATAAAAAATGTTCAAAGGCTAGAGGCTTGTAGCAAGTTTCACCAGTGTGAACAGAGCTACGATCAAACGACAAGTGGATGAAGAGCCGGGGTAGATATACTGCCATTGACTGGGGATGGCGGGCAGGTGTGAGCGGCAGGAGCAGGTGATTATGGATGAGACTCAGGTGTGTGTAGTCAGCTGGCTTCAGCAGGAGGGAGCGTGAGGAAAAAAGAAAACAGCAGGGACAAAACAGAGCATGCCAACAGAAAACTAAAAAAAATAGTAAACAAAACAAAGAGCCAGACCCCAACCATAACAGCCTGTCTTGATGGCAAGATGTCAATCAAAGGTTAAGGGTGGAGCATGGCTGTCATCAAGATGTCTAGTGATAAGTATGTAAGTTAGGCTAAGGCTGCATTTTGTACACAGCTAATACATAACTAACATTAGCTTACTAACAGCTAACTTCTAAACTCTATGGTAGACAAGGGTGCTAAAATCATCCTTTGCCATGTGTACATCTAGTGTTTTTAGCTAGCCACCGGCTCTTTGTGGTAGTGGTGGGCAGATCGATCCAAATATCGATAATATTGATACCAGCGTTGGTATTGATATTGATGTTGATGGATACCAGTGTGATGAAATCAATACTTTAGTTTTAGTTTCTCTCCAGTATGCACTGCTGCGGTTTCATCAAAGAGGCATCAGTTTGCAAAGTTATTTTCGCCGCCAGTGTGAGCAGGACCTAAATGCGCTCTCTCTCTCTCTATGGTTGGATGGAAGTGGGCCATAGAAAGATGCAATTGGCCAGTGTTCAGATGAGCGACAAACCAGTGGGCCAATAATGTGATGTCTCTCCTTTCTATGGGCCCATCCCAAAAAAAGTGCTGCCCATTCAGCCAACGCAAATTGACCCATGTATGTGTTAAGAGACTAGACCGGCTAGATAGATAAATAGATCTGCCGGTACTTCCGATGGCCAATCCATACCTGGACTCGTCTCCTAGCGTCTGGCGGCTGTTCTGCACTTGTGACCGATATTGCGAGACATTAGGCCCGTTCGAGATGAGCCGGGTCTGCGCAGAATTGATCACCGGCAATCGCCGCCCAATGCACGCTGGTTAGATTTGACCCAGGCGGACCCAGGCGGACCCAGGGTATGCTGGGAAACGCCTGCTCCACAGCTGATCTAACAGCTGATTGGTTCAAAATTGATTCATGTGTTGACGTTTTCTAATACATTTTTTATCCAACAGCATTTAATTTAATTCCGAGAATGTGTACAAGCTGATATATGGATCTGATAATATTTTATTACAGTAAATCGGACCTAACAGGATGTAAGTGTTTCTGTGACTTCCTGTAAGCCTGTGCTGGGAACGGCTGTAATCTGTCCGATTTGACAGCAGAATTTTGTCACCACCCCCGGCTGCTGCCGCCTGCTCTCGTCCACTTTACAGGTGAGGTACAGTTTATCTCGAACAAGCCTAATTTTTACCTTGACGAGAAGCCTTGTCATATTTTAATCTTGCAAGATCTCAAGATCTCTCACACCTCAAACGGAAGTACTGTACAGGTCAGGCTTTGCCCTTCACTTTCTGATCTCTGTGTGCTACCGTTCTTAAAATCCCTTCGCTTCTGGAAACAACAACAAATTTTGAGCTAGCAAGCTACATGCTGAAAATGTCAAGTTTTGAAGACAATTTGGATGCTGCAACAAGCCAGACCTGAGGCCTATTGCACGAAACTAGGATAAGGGATTAAGCCGGGATATTCAAGTTATCCTGGATGAATTTAGCTTTGACTCGGTTGCACGAAACCAGATTGAATTAAACCCAGCCAAGTAACCATGGAGATTTATTCTTTGCGGCTAGCCTGGTCCAGAGCAGGCTAACAGCCAGGCTAAGATTAATCCTGGAGTCTCATGTGTCAAATCAGCTGCCGTCTGATCCGAAATAAACGTGTTTAACAGTTATTCCGTTGTCTTCTGCATGTCTTCTGCTTTATTTTCATTAACATGCATTAGCCTACTTGTCACTATTGTTGTCGCGAGTTTGATTTAAACCCTACTACATTTGTTTAGATGGTTAGAAATGGTTGCAGTGGCACCCTGATGCGGAGTGGGACTTTTCCCGGTGGGACGGTACTGTGTCGAGGCTGCCTGGCGTGCGGCCGCTGCCCAGTAGCTGCTGCCTGCCGGCAGACCTGCGAGTCGCATCAGTGTCCACTCTCTCTGTAAAAGTAGAGATGAGCAGCGCAGCGTCCGTGGTCTCAGCTTCAGGTTACAGGACGCGCTCCGAAGATTAAGTGTGACGATATTAATGTAGCGATATTCCCAGATGAAAATAATGACAGGCTGGTCAGAGACCAATACATTCATGATTTCATTTTCTTGTTGCTTATCCTTCTCTAATAAAGGACAGTTTGTGTTACTCCTTAATATGTAGGCCTAATGTTTTTTTATTATAGCTTACATTGGTTTCATAACCTTCTCAATTAGTCTCCCATCCCTGGACCAATAACGTGGCCTATATACAGTACGTATGTAGTGTAGTTTACATTCATCACACCGGGAACACCACAATGGTTCTTAATCTTTTATTTTAATGCGGTCACTTGTCAGAAGAATAAAAAAACATGAATATTGTTTTACAAATGCTCAAAGCGTGTATTGAAGTCATTTACTTCTTTTTCTAGTTGTCCCTTTCTGATCGTTCTGTATGAACATTAATTGTACAAAGAATTAGACATAGCTTATAGAGATTTGTGCTTATGGTTGTAAAACTCGTGTTGTGAATAAGGGTTTGAAATTAAGCCTAGTCATAGGGTTGGTTTTAGCCTACTTTACAGTAGGCTAAAACCAGCACATTTATCACATAAAAACAGAAACATGAAACTAGCATATTTAAAGCAATTAAAACACAGTGTAGCCTACAACTTTATAAAAATGTGGAGTGACTATAGGCTAAGTAGATATTTTTACACCCTCACACATTAAGTCGGGTCCGCTATGTTGGGCTTTTTCTCTCCGTTTGATAAGAGCCGTATTTCCCTTTTTGCATATTCTTCCCCTCCTCGTTACTTTCCATTAGAAGCTGCTGCTCATTGGGTGAAACATATGACGCATGCGTCTTCTCCATCTCCGCATCAGTAAATCTGTGATCGATACCGTGGTCTATGTGAGAAAGCCGTGAACGTGCACTTATCCCAGCTATCTACACCTGGCTTGACTTAGCTCCACCTGTTCATCCTGGCTCGGCAAACGTGCAACCGAATAAGCCGCGATGACTAGGTCACACTAAGTCAAGCTGCGCTTTTTCATTTATCCTGGATATCTTTATTCTACTTTCGTGCAATAGGCCCCGGCTCAGTTCTTTCAGAGAATCATCATAAAGATTTACAAAGACTATGTTTAGGGCTCTCTATCTGGGACGTTTTGGGACTGATCGATGGGATTGCTGTGGATGAAGTACACACGGCGATACACTGGTAGAGCTAATGAAGTTTAACCATGTAGCCAGGTAATTTAAATAGCTCACTTTACTGGATTGTGTGAACAGTTAACTTCATCTAATATTATATGTGACGTTTTTACTGCAAATGTAAAAATATGACTTTAAAGTCAGAGAAATGCATCTTAATGCCAGTATCTATTGTACAAACAGATAAAGGGAGTGAATTGAGCAGTTTGAGCTTTTATCCATAAACACCCTCCTGAAGCAAAGGCAATCCTTTTCCCCCTCAGTGAGCCCACATCTATCTGACGAGCAAAGAGTAGCTATTAAAGTTGGCAGCAATAGGCACCACAGAGGGAAAATGATGCAGCTAATCCTCATTCATGTACAGGAGAGAGCGGTCAAACAGAACCATTAACACAGCAGAGGCAAAGTGGAAAGAATATTCTTCAAGTCAGAGGCGCATGTCTGCCGTGGCCACTGTAACTATGCATTATCACGACAGCAAAGAGGACAACGCTCCCCGCTGTCTGCAGAATCTCTACCTGGAACTGAGGGGAAGCTGTTAATTATTCATAAAGCTTCAGTTATTAATCAGATTTTCCTGAGCATACTCTTGTCCTGTTGGTATGGGCAGTCGTCATGAATATTTACAAGAGGTTCTTGATATTTAAACATGACTTAGAATGCATTGCCAGCATAAATGGCAGGTAAATAGCAGTGGAGTCTTTTGTTGCGTGACCTTTTCTCAAATTAAGCTTATGTCACTGGGTTGGATTTTCTGCCAAATAATCTATTTTAGGCAGCCAAATGGCAGAGAGCTGTCTGTCAGTAAGGGTGGCATTAACATTCTGTATGTACAACATCTCAAAACTATTATCCATGCTCAAAATCCAGAACATTTCAGTAAATTTTTGCCGGTATCACTAAACTATAAAAGGTGGTAGTGATACAACGAGTAGTCTCACAGAGCCAGACCTTCATAGGGCTGTTTCAGCACTGGGGAAAGGTCTGGCTGCACACATCATTACATCATTCTGATAAATGGGGAAACAAGCTCTGGCTTGTTTTTATTTAACAATCACAATCGTTGGTGCTAATGCTGCTTCCACATGGTGTCACAATAACTGTATAAAAGGAGAATGTGAACGCCCCCTCAAGGTGGGACAACAACTTGGAACAACGTTTTAATATAATATTCTAATTGAAGCAGAACCAGGGGAGCTGAACGGAACCGTCCAAAGAGGACGTTGGCAGAGGAAGCTAAGAAGAAAAAAGGAAAGAGTGACCGAGCAAGAGTAAATCTCAGACTGGCTTTATTGTACAAAAGTTAATATACAAAGATACATAGATTACACAAAACAGGAACTAAAGACAATACAAAAAAGTACATCTACATTTCAAGCATGTGTCATATCATTTTGATATTTATTAATAACTTAAAGATCTTAATGGCTTTTTTGTTTTCAATATTAAATAAAAGGGTGCTATATTGCTGAAATGTATCAATAAAGTGCAGGAAAGTTGGCGTGGTTTCTGAACATTTATTCTTATGGATATGGAATTTTCTAACCGTAACCCTAATAATAAATAGTGCGTTCCATTTACTTCGGAAGCCCAAGCTGGGAATGACGTCACACCCGAGTTGAATGCCATTTACAACTTTTTATTGTGGGGTTAGCGCCGGCCAGGTTAGCCATTGTTAATACCAGTAGTTAACTATGCATTACGCTGTTTCTGTGCAAACAAAGAGCGTAAAAACATGTCCGCAGATAGAAGATGGGCAGCACAGTGTGAATGACAGATTTTTTTGGGGCCTTAATCTTTGACAGGACAGCTAGGTTAGAATTGGAAAAAAAGGGGGGGGTAAGACATAAAGGAAATCGCCACATGTCGGACTCAAACCCTGGACCTCAGCGTCGAGGCATAAACCTGCTCTACCACTGAGCCAACCTGGCCTCACGTGAACGACTGATTTATCACTAAAAAACAAGTTCCCCTCCCTCTCTGCCGAGCTGATGTAGGGTGAGCGTCTGGTGTCGTAAGGCTGCTGTCCCTCACCCAGGTGGGTGCTACACATTGGTGGTGGTAGAGAGTAGTAGCACTTCGAGTGCGCTATATAAATGTAATTATTATTATTATTATTATTTTTATTATTATTATTATCATTGTTATTATTATAACTGTATGTTTTCTACAGCTTTAACTACTGTACTGTCAGATTTTAAGATCCGGGTACTCAGAAGACTCAGGGGGAGTGTTTCTGACTTTGACCTTGGAAAATCCGACATCCGAGTATGTACAAATGGAACGCACTACAACTTCCAACTTTCCAGCTTTTTAGTAGCACATACAGTAGAGGCCTTTCTGCTGCTTTGCTTGCCTTCTTTTGGAATAAGGGCAAAAACAGGAATATTATGTACATGTTAACATAGTCAATAACCATTTTTCCATCTAATTGTCAAGTGAATTTTAAGTGAACTTTTAAAAATGTCACAAAAAAGAATATGCAAATTAGAAATGTGTCCAACTGGTTTAGAGCAAATAAACTAGACTCCACAAACCGTAGTTTTCTCAAGTTGACGTTACGCTTGGTTGTAGATTGCAAACCGGCTTGCTAAATCAAAGAGTTTAGGAGCTAAGTTCAGGTAGCATTGTATAAAATAACCTGTGCAGTATACAGGGTTGTGCCAGAGACATTTGGTGTCAGCGAGACAACTGTTCACCGCTGTGTATACACGGTGTGCAGGGCCATACGATTCAAGCTGTTGAACCAACTTGACAATTCTCCCGACGTGGCTCAGGTACAGTCAATAGCGCACAGAAACTCCACTACGCACCTTGTGCCACAAGTGTACGGCCCACTGGATGAGACCCATATCCCGATCTTTCCCCCATCCGAACATATCATATCAAGCAAAGCTGTTTCATCTCCCACTTTGCGCATTAACTCTTTTTCAAAAAAGGCAAAAGCCACCTCAACGCATAAAAATACGTTGATGGAAACACGACAATTAACTTGATTTGTCTAACTCAACCTGCTGAAGCCTCGTATTATTTCCGTATTATCTTTAAAAATGTTTTTTTCACACAACAAGGACTGTGGGTCTTTTTTTCATTTACAGTGAAAAGGCATTGGGAAGGGATGTTGACGATTAATTACAGCAACCAATAATAAATTTGGACATGTCAGTATTTATTTTTAAATACACTTGAAAACCTATGGACTTTACAAAGCAATTCAAAGGAATGACTTTTTAACCATTTTTTTACAGAATCAATAACTATTCAGTAACAGTATTCAATTAGACATTAACAAAGCATCCTTTTTTACTGACTGCTTCCAGGAACCCTGAAGTCAGGGACAGTTGCAGTGCTTGGTGGAAATGCCCTGACGCTGCATTTTCTTCCCCCGCTGCAGAGCAGAGAGGTGTTTTAGAAAGCAAGGAGGCACACCGTTCATCATATTACACACAGCTGAGGGACGTGGACTGCTGGGGCCTCAGCAGCAAGCCTCTGCCACATGCACAGAGGGAATTAACTTTTACAGCCAGCAGATGGTGATTTCAGTGTCCCAGTATGACTCCCACATCATAAACAGCACACTGATGTCTCATTTGATGTCTCTATAGAGCCGTGGAGAGTCCCTTAAAAGGATTGCCTTGACTCGTTACTCCAGAACCATGAAAATTATATTGTACCCTAACTGAACAAATATATAAACACAAACTATAGACCCGGGGCCTCATTAATAAACGTGGCGTACGCACAAAAGAAGACGTCAGCCGCTCTCTACGCAATAATTGGGAATCATAAAAAGTTTCCCATTTTCCAAAACTTGATGGGAAAATGTGCTGTCCTCCACAGACACTCTGACCCAGGCAAAGGCACAGAAACGGGGGAAATGAGAAATAGCGACACAGACGGAAAATGGATGAAACACATGAAACTGAGACCACTGTGTAAAACATATCAAAATATTGCCTCTCATTAATGATATGAAGAATTAACAAAGCATTCTTACAATAAATATCCTACACAAACACCTGTTTGATCGATCTGCGTTAAAAAAAAACAGACAGACAAAATTAAATCCAAAATTCAAATGAAGATAAATTTGCAAAAAATAAATAGAGGAATGTTATGGAATTTATTCGTATGAATAATACGATAAACAGGACAAATAATTTATACACTCATGCTGTTTTCGATGCTTCTGTCTGGCGAAGCCCATTTTTATATGGTCATCATATACAGTATCATAATGTCTTAAACAGTGTTTAGTTTTATGGTTTCAGATTGTTTTATTTTTGTTTCAAATGTTTGTTTTCATTTAATGTTTTTATCAAATGTTTTGTTTTTATTATGTTTTTATGTCTAAAGCATGTTTTAACCATTGTGAAAGGATACAATCAAATTGATAGGTATAAAAAGGCATGCCATGGGTAATGATGCACAATGGCTGGTTTTGCAATGGGTATAGACAAAGTATATGGAAGCATTTTGGTTTTTCATGAATGTTGCTTGGGTCTGTCAGTTCCTGATGAATGCATCTGTGTAGGGATCATAGTGAGTGATCTGAACATTGGTTATCCTGAGAAGGGAACACAACCTTTGGCACAGTTAACATAATGCATCTGCAACTAGAAGGGCAACAAGACAGCATTGACCTCCGCCAAGGCATTCCCTGTCTCGCAGTGGTACTGCAGTGTGAACTCTTTCTGTCGGGAACAAATTTTTCAGATTATTACGACAACACATACAGCACAAATGCCCTAGCTTGCAATATTAAGAAAGTGAAAAATAATTTGTTTATCCACCCCGTGTTTTGGATCCGCTCCATATGTCACCTTTCCGCCAACTTTCATCAGCATCTGGCCAGCATTGTTTCAGTAATCCTGCTGACAGACAGACCAAAAAACAAATAAACCGAGCCAAAAACATGACCCCCTTACTGGAGGTAATAACAAATGTACCTCTGTTGTGTTCTAGAAAGTACAGTAATGAGTCTTTCAAGTATCTCAGGCAAGAAAGATCAAAGGTACAGTTTCCCTAATTTGAATAGAGCTGCATTCTGTTTTTATGAACAGATTGATTTGATGAAAACAGACAGGGGCAATCAGAGTGGACTGCAGCAAGTCAAACGCTGACACTACGATACAGACAATGCAAAAGACTGAAACAAATATGAAATCCCTGTGAATCAAAACTCTGCCCAGAGGGACATCATACTGGGCCGGTTTCTTTATACGGTCATCTTCTCCACTGCTGCAGTGTTGACACTACATACACTGCTACATGCTAATGTCAGGGAAACATGTAATTTAGGTTGCAGATGTTGTTTTCTCCCAAATTTGTGATCGGATGTGCTCTACACACATAACCTATATCAAAACAGTTAATCAGTAAGAACTTAAACACTGACTAGAAAATGATTGAATGACTTGCCTGAAAAGACCATCAAAATGAAAGTATAAGTATTTTTTTGCTAAATCAACCCATCTTGTGTGTCACACTGTAGTGGAATAATTGGAAATCAATGGCAGTCTGGAAGGTATGAAAGGATAACAATTATATAGCCTTTTCAGGATTATTGTCATGGTCTCAGTTTTTTTTGTCCTATTTCCCCTCCCTTCTTTGTGTTTCTTCCCTGGTCATTGAGTTTGGGTCTTGTTTTTCCCCAGTCTTGTGTTGTTAGTCTTGTCTTGTGTTCCCCTTAGTGCCTGTATGTTCTGTTTCCTGTTTTATTTTGAAGTCTGTTTTTTGTCTCGTCTTGCCTTTAGTTTTACTTCCTGTGTCTTCCCGCTCTTATCATTACTTGATATTTTCCACCTGATTCCCTGCCCTCTTGTCACCTGCCTCTTGTTGTCTCATTACCTAGTGTATAATATGTCTGTGCTTCCCTTGTCTCTTGTCAGATCCTTCTGTCTTGTCAACGTGTCAAGTCTGCGTGCGTTGTGTGTATTGCTCCTGATCCTCCCCGTGAGTTTTTGTTCCAGATCTTCCCTGTGAGTTTTTCCCTGTCCCAGTGATCCTGTATTGCAATGCCTCCTTCTTGGACTTTGCCCGTTCCTTTGCTCCCTGTATTGTTTCCTTTGGACTGTTGCTCAATAAATCTGTGTTTACCTGCTCCTGCCTGCCTCCTTGTGCTGTGCTTGGGTCCTCTTTCCTGCCTAACCGTCACAGATTATACTTGCATTTTGTGTTTGTATTAGAACATGTTTACATGTTTTATGTTGAAAAAAACACTATATTTTTCTTATACTGCCCATGGCTCCTACACCTGTATTCTCCAAGCTTCCAGGAACATGTTTTGAACTTGTTTATCTTTCACTAGTAGCCAAATCCAGAGATAATAAACTAGGCATGATAAATGCACATAATTAACGCAAGCAGACCTGCACCCGCACACCTCACCCTGCACTTCTCAGGCTCAAATGACGGTTCTCCCAAGGTCCTGTAGCTGTAGTAATGGATATAGCTAATGGCTGTAATTCACCATGTGTTCTATTAACTAATACATCCATGGTATTATCACGTGATATGTCCGAGTGATGTATGTATACTGTAGTGCCTGTAACGTCATAAGCAAAGCAAAATTCATTGTATGTGTCCTCATACCTGGCAAATATAGCTGATTCTGATGAGCGTTTCCCAAACTGCCGGGGCTATCGACTAGTAGCTAAGATGCGTGGTAGCTAGCATGGATATATTAAGAAGATGGTAACACTATAGCGACATACATTGCTGCTCGTAAGTTTAGGAACCCATGCTAAAGTTGACAAAAAAGATAAATAAAACAATTTGGAAATTGATCTTAATGTCTTAATTAAAAAATACGAACAATCTAACTTTTAAGGACACCAATTTTCTTTGTGAATGAATAATGTGTCGTAAACAGCAAGGACTTAAATACAATCTCTCTGCTCATGTACATGTTTGATAAAGTAAAAGCATACTATATCTAATTCCTCTCTCTATAAGATAAGTTGTCCAAAGATAATGGAAAGATGTATTGTTACAATTGACATTGTAATGTTTCTCTGCATATTGTACCTTCCCTAAAACAATAAAAATACTTTACTAGCTATATTCTGACCGTCTTAACTTTCTGCATTAATTGGCTGTGATAAATTAAATATGTGGATGTTGCCTAAATGTATGCTAGGCTGAACATGAGCATGTGCCCACAGATGTTAAAATAAAATGAAAGAAATCATACATACAGTAATCGTTACTCCAAGTCATGTATTCCACCTGCCATCAGGTTATTATTATATTTAGAAAGTAGCCACTTTAAATATGGCAGAATATATTATCTTTATCTGTATTTGAGAAACACTCAAACTTGTGATGTCAAATTTCACTGTGACCTTAAAATTCTGGTTCTTGGGTTATAGGCCTACTGCATGCAAGCCAAACTACACAGCAAAATGACACTATGATAATCCACAACGCAGTTAGCGTAATTAGTGTAATTAAATAGCATACCTCATTCCACCCACAA
This sequence comes from Etheostoma perlongum, assembly GCA_026937815.1. Classification (NCBI taxonomy): domain Eukaryota; kingdom Metazoa; phylum Chordata; class Actinopteri; order Perciformes; family Percidae; genus Etheostoma; species Etheostoma perlongum. The sequence goes on from CM049373.1 coordinate 9,990,546, forward strand.
CTAACCCTTGTGCTGAGAAAAGGACAGATAAAGAAATAAAGAAACACATAAAAACAAAAGGAAAAAGGAAATATTAATAAAAATAAAAACACCTTTCTTCTATTACTCATGATAGTGTATAGTGTAATCATTGTGCTTTACCATTCCTAGCAGTTATTAAGAGGGATGTGTAGTAAGTCTTTCAAAGTAAGCCAGTAAAGGGTCCCAATTTTTGTAAAATTTTCTGGATGATCCTCTAAGAGAATATTTATTTATTTTTTAAAAACATTATAATGTCAGAATGCCATGTGGAGACTTTTGGTGTAGATGATTTCCATTCTATAAAAAAGCAACAACACTTTCCTTACTATTGGGCATTACAAAATCCCCTCCTTGTACCCAAACACAGCCATTGTAGGGCTAGGTAGTAAATTGAAATCAAAGGCTTCATTTAAGACCTTATATATTGATGTCCAGAACTCTCTCAACATGGCCAGCCTAACCTTACTATAGTGCATTCAGCAAAGAACTTTAAACTGAATCAAATTCAAACGTGAATTTTACGTAATTTGAGACCATCATCAGTAGGGCTCGGCCATTGTGAAAACATTACTAGAAAGCTTCGCTGCCGTCCTCAACCTTATCTGATCTCCAGCGGGACACAGAGAGCTCCAGACCTGGTAGCAGCGGCACAACCCCCCTGGAGCTCACCGCCAGTGTTGGTGGTATAGCAAGCTAGCGTTAGCGAACTAACCAACCAGCCCGCACACGGTAGCAACGGCACATCCCCTGGCCATGACCAGAGCTTGCTTTGTTAATGTTGTGCCCACATTTTGCATCCCTGCCAAAAATTGCACACGCTTGGGCAGCAACAATAATTTCTGCTGAATAATGCATCTCTTAACCCTCGCTGCAGCCAAGAATTCCATCCAGGTAGCAAGGAAATGATAATAAAACATTGATGTCTCTAACGTTGTAAAATTATAATCATCATTGATGAACATGACTAAGAAATGTATATACTGCATATATCTCTGCATATAGACTGCAGAGACATATACATTTGAGAGATGGATATTATTTTCAGGAGTTATGACGCAGGGCTGAAGCAAGGTGCTGTCCCGTCTCTGTTCCTGTGGTCAGGGCCAGAGACGGAACGGACATCTGTGTCCCTACAGGTGACGATCAACACAGACAGCAGTATGTCCGAGCTGCTGACAGATAGAAACATGTCAGGAATTAATGTTGCTACACATATTATCATTGCATTTTATCAGCCGTGGAGAGTAACTATACCTGTAGTGGAATGGGTGGAATATTCCTTTTTCTCCTACTTGCCTATTGTACATTTTAATTATCTATTTGTATAGCTTTACTTTGCATATTCATATACATTTTACAAAATATTATGAATAATCTATGATGTATTAAAGTGGATAAAGAGGAGACTTTATTGATCCGGTAGTGAAATTCACACGCTAGCTGCCAAGTCATACTTCCGCTGTTATTTTGGTGAAAGTAACTCAAAAGTAATGCAAAAGTAGTGTAACGCATTACAATTTAGAGACAGTAATATTGTCAAATTACTCAAAAATGACTAGTAATCTATAATATATTACATTTTGGAAGTAACTTGCCCAACACTGTTTATGAAATATCTATACATAGTATATTAAGGCCCCTACTGTCCCACTGTTTGAAAGTGTCATCCTTTTTAGCAGCCAGAAAAAGAGGATTTTTACAGACAGGACTAAGTATGAAAAATCTGAGAAAGAAATGTTTGCCTGTATTGTATCCAAATCTTAAGTGTTGAGCTTACTACTGGGCTGGAGGAGAAGTGTGTTGGGGAGAAGGGGGGGTCTTGACATAATCAGTGCAGCAAGTGACGCCAGTTTACAAAACGTGGCCTCTGCACTACACCAGTCTGCTTCAGGAGATAAAAATCAGTAAACAATTTTTTGTAAGCCCAATAAGTACTCATTAAATTTGGAAGTGCAAGCCCACCCCTCTGTCTTGGTCTTTCAAGGAATATTTTACATTAAGTTGTACCTCCCCATAAAAAAACTTGAAAAGTAACTTATCTGTTGCTCGAAAGAAAGACTTTGGAAGGAAGACTGGAAGACTTTAAAATAAGTATAAAACTCAACGCAACACATTCAAATAACGCAGTTAACTCTTCTGGCCAAAGAGAAATGGTGCTCCATTGCTGGAGGTCAGATTTAAGTTTCCCAAGTATTGGACTGAAATTCACATCAAACAAACCAGAAAACGAGGGGGGTGACATGGATTCCTAGAAACTTGAACCCTGACTTTGATATATATAAGGTTAAGTCTGTGTCTTGTATTTTGATGTGCCTTCTCATTGATAGGGAATGTGCTTTTTGAATAATTAATTTTATACCCTGAAAAGCTGCTTTTGACCGCAGCGGTTTCTACCAGAAGTGTAGGTGGCTTTTTGATGACATGTGGTCCTTAATAACTTCTAATTTTAAGTTTTTAGTCTCAATTACAAAAGGATTAGACTTTGCTTTCTCTGAGCCATACACATAACAATATCTGCAGTACATTTGTTCTGTACTGCTGTCATATATTAGACCCTCACAAACCTTGCTGTTGTCGCCAATGGTCCACTTTGTTATAAAACGTCTTCTTTTACTTTTCTTTGACTTATGCTAATCTTTTTGTTGGTTGTTCGTTTCAGCTGGCCTCTTTACCCCAGTAATGTGCCGCCACATTTTTAGCTTTAGCTAAAATCCCCAAAAAATCTGACTTCTTTGAAATGTAAAAGAACACCAGTTGCAAAAAAAATCAAAAACTAATGAATCACACAGTTGTCATTGGCTACCTACCGATGTATAGATTGACAGTGTTATCTGCCAATTGCTAAATCCACCTCCATTTGGCGGGTGGTTGGTGTTACTTTCAGGCCCTGTATGTGATTTTTAAAACATCACCAAATATAAAACTACTCCATAGTTTGAAGTCTGTTTAGCAGTACAGAAGCATGTGCAATTTGAACGAAGTGTGCGGAAATATTATTGATATGGTCCTTTAAGGTAGAGCTGTACAGAGAGGGAATGAATATAATGTGTGAGGTTAATGTTCTGTGGCGTGGTGTAGCAGGGTGGAGGCTGTGTGTGTGTGTGTGTGTGTGTGACATGGTGGAACAGCAGGGTGTTTGACCAGCTGACCCTCTGCAGGTCTGTCCTGCCTCATCATCCATCTGCTCCGCCTGCTGTCTACAGAAGGGACAGAAGCTGTCTCCCACTATGCCCACTACCCACAATTCATCTAACATAAACCAGCTCCAGGTGTGGTGAAAACTTCCTTTATCAAACGCAGCAATAAAGGGCACCCAGGCAGTGGCGACACTTTGGCGTACATGTTGTTAGTACCTTGTATTTGTCTTGGACGTTTGCCCCATTAAGGGTATTTAGAGCTCTTGAACGCCTCCATTTGCATTCAAGACCGCATAATGCTTTCCAGTGTTTGAAGGACAGGGGTTCTAGGAGGTCTCGGACCCTTTACTTGATACCTAGGACTTTGAAAACCTAATTTTAGTGGGATCTCAAAATAATGGAAAACACAGTTTACAGTATTTAAGCGCCTATAATAGATATTTTATAATAATGTCTTTTTTGAAGAAACAGCTCGCACATCTAAAAAATTTTCTGTACAGGTCAGTTGAAAAATAATTTGGAAATAAAGGAACAAATCCCATAGCATCACCAATATTTAAACTTTCACCCAGGGGTATTTGAAATAGTCTTGATGAATGTCCGGAGGGACCAAAACATTTTTTTGTAAATAAACGGTGACGCTGGTAAAAGCAAGCGAGTGCGGGATAAGTTCCTATGTGTCCAAGATATTAACAATGTCTCAAATGACAATGTGAGAACAATGTAACCATGTGAAAGGGGTGTCTTGCTTTGAATTTTCCAATGGAGGAGTGGAAATGAAGGAAAGATTTATTTTTTGGAGATTATTTTGGAGGCTTTTTTCTTTAGTTGATAGTATAGACAGATAGAAAGGGGGGCGAGGGGTAGAGAGGGAACAACACAAAGCAAAGGAATGCAGGTTGGTGTCAAACCCGAGCTGCTGCGAAAGGACTCACAATCTTACATGCTCCAGTTGGGTCACAATTACCCATGTGTATATGGACACTAATAATACATTTATTTATAATGCACTTTTCATCAAAAGATCTCAAAGTACTACAGGTAAAAAAGAGAAAAATAAAAATAAAAAAAATAAATAAATAAAACAAATAATAATTCTTAGAAGAGAGAAAAAACATCTAAAGGGGACCAAAAGCTTTGCTAAAAAGAAATGTTTTAAGGCCTTTTTTAAAACACTCAGTGGATTGAGGTGCCCTCAAGGTGTCAGGGAGGGCATTCCCCGGATGTGGGGCAGCAGCACAAAATGCCCTATCTCCCATTGTCCTGAGTCTGGTTCTGGGAATGTGGAGGAGGTTTGAGTGAGTGGAGCAAAGGGAGCGGGTTGTGTTCTGTGGGTTGATAAGTTCTTTGAGGTAGGGGGGGGCATGTCCATGGATGCATTGATGTGTGAGGAGGGAAACCTTGTACTCAATCCTGGTGGAGATGGGAAGCCATTGTAGTGAGTGAAGAATGGGGGTAATGTGCTCATGTTTCCCCACTCTCATCAGGATCCTAGCTGCAGAGTTTTGAATGTACTGAAGCCTCTGCAGACTCTTTCTAGGGATCCCAATGAGAAGTGCGTTGCAATAGTCCAGTCTGGAGGAGACAAAGGCATGAACCAGCTTTCCGGCGTCTGGGAGGGAGAGAATGGGATGGAGTTTGGAGATGTTACGGAGGTGGTGGAAAGAGGTCTTGCATAGGTGATTTATATGGGCTTCAAAAGTGAGTTGGGAGTCCATTTTTACACCAAGATTACAAACTGTTGATGAGAGTGGGATGTTATTATCAGAAAAGGTGATACTGGTTATGGATGATGATTTGGTCTGATGAGGAGTTCCAACCAGGATGGCTTCGTTTTTGGAGCTATTGAGTTGAAGAAGGTTTTGCTTCATCCATACCTTTATCTCCTCCAGACAGGTGGTGAGTTTTGATGGGAATGACTGTGAGGGTGGGGTGTCAGCTGTGACATTTACATAGAGCTGTATGTCATCAGCATAGCAGTGGAATGAACTATTGTGGCAGCTGATAATTTGGCCAAGGGGGGTAAGGTAGAGGAGGATGAAGAGGATGGGGCCAAGGACTGACCCCTGGGGGACACCACAAGTAACTGTGTGTGGATTTGATTCGGAGTGGCCTAGGGAGATATATTCTGTCCGGTTTGTGAGATATGATCTGAACCAACTGAGGGCAGTGCCATTTAGTCCAGTAGTGAGGTGGAGCCGGTTTAAAAGAATGCCATGGTCGACAGTATCAAATGCAGCAGAAAGGTCAAGGAGGATGAGGACAGATGGAGAGCCAGCATCGGATGATATGAGGAGGTCGTTTGTGACTCTGATTAGGGTTGTCTCTGTACTGTGGGCAGAGCGGAAACCTGACTGGAATTTTTCAAAGAAGTTGTTATGTTTGAGATGGTAATGAAGGTGAGTGGCAACTGCTTTCTCAAGTACTTTTGATATGAAAGGGAGATTTGAGATGGGCCTGTAGTTGGATAGGACTTTCGGATCAAGAGTGGGTTTTTTAAGCAATGGTGTGATAATGGCCTTTTTTAAGACAGGGGGAACATGACCAGATTGAAGGGAATTATTTATAGCAGCAGTGATCAGGGGATTTAGGACAGTGATGTGGGATTTTACCAGGGATGTTGGTAACATATTTCCTGCTGTGGTCTCAACATGAATAATATAATAATGTCCAAAATTGCAACAATGTTTAGGTATGTTTACATTGTAGAAATTGGAAGTGATGATCAAACCTGGATTTCCCTCCTTATTTTTTATAAACTTTATTTCAGACCCAGAGGGATCCATATTACAATAAGAACATACACAAACACAAAAAAACCAAAAACAAAGCCTTCCACAGTGTTTTATGTCTAATATACAGACATGTTCGCCAATGGTTCCACAGTCTGGAGGAGAATCTGACAGAACTACGTAGAGGGTTAGCCAAAACAATGATCATGTCATTTTCTGACTCAGATACCCTACACATAAATCTATACATTAGGTTACGTAAAACTATAAGTTTTTTAATGCTGCCTTGCTTTTAACGACACCACAGGTAGGCCGTATACAAAGATGTACAATACGGTCTAAAGAGTGAGATCTTCACAGGTACAGAGCACATGCTAAACTTACGACCCAGCATGTTTGCTTGAGGATACAGCTTCCAACGCTGCCTATAGATAACCTTATCATCAGAAAGGTCATTTGCAATAATATGGCCCAAATATGTAATCTCACTGCACACTATAAGTGCAATGCCGGACAGATAGAAGTCACGGAAGGTTGCCTGTCTGTCTTCTCTACTTCTGATAATCATGATCTTACTCTTTTTAGCATTGAATTTTATATCAAAGTCAACACCATACTGTGCCCATATTCTCAGAAGCTGTTGGAGACCAGCACTATATGGGTTAAAGATGACCAAATCATCTGCGTACATTAGGTGATTAATTAGTAAGTCACCAACCCTACAGCCTGTACCACATGCATTTAAAATCAAAGACAACTCATTCATATACATATTAAAAAGAAAAGGAGACAGAATTCCTCCCTGGCAAACACCATTGGTCACCATTATATACCTTTGGGGGTAATGAACATGTGGGATGCTTTATAATTTAGTCTGGCTGAAGCTGCTGCTGACTGTTGCTACTTATATGGGATAGCTTCAAATTTCAACAAACTATCTATTTTGTTGGCGTCATTTCAGATTGTACACTGTCCTAGCAAGGTATCATCGACTATTGCCATCATAAATACGCTTATCAAATCAGCCTTGGTTCATATTCACCAAACCATATCTTATAGGCAAGTGCTATGTCCATGTTTATTCATAAAAGCCTCACTCAATTATACATGTGTGACCAATGTCAATAAAGGTCACTACATCAAGACTTATTATTGTTATATACAAATCCTAATGAAGAATAAAACCTTACTTTTCAAATATAAAGTGCAGAGCAATTGTACAGCATACAGGGTATATATATATATATATATATATATATATATATATATATATATATATATATATATATATATATATTTGACGTGCAATATGTATATTTTTTATGATGATTGATAGCTCATATTAGACTAACCGTATTCAGTCAACCATGTAAGTGTATTTTATGTACAGTACAGGCCAATGAAAGGTCATGAAAATAAAGGAAACTCATTGAATGAGAAGGTGCACTGGATATGAATAACACTTTAGGTCACGTTGTAGTTGTCAGAGATAACTGTGCCTCACCTCTGTATTCTGGTGTTGCAGAGGTCAATGGGGATGAGCTATCTCAGCACTGATCGATTGCAAATGAGAACTGTTCAGACTGAGGTGCCAGCTGTCCAGAAAATGAGAGAGAGAGAGAGAAAACAAAATCAATGAATGAATGCTTGAATCTCTCAACCCCCATCAGGGATAAATCTTAACCAGTTTTGCTTTTACATCATACAGGAAACATCATACAGGAAACATCCACCTTCACACACATTCATACACTGTGGCCGAGGCTGCCGTACAGGTGCCACCTGCTCATCAGATAAACACTCACACACATTCACTCTCCGATGCGCAGCGTATTGCCCAAGGACACTTCAACATGGGACTGCAGAGCCAGGGAGTGAACCACTAACCTTCCGATAGGCAACCGCTCTACCACTGAGCCACAGCCGCCCGCATGAGTGTGTGCATTCCTTTAAGAATTGCAGGAGCTTTGCACCCTTGGATTGAGTCAGGAATTTGAATGTGAGTAGGAAGCCTCATGGTTTGTGTCATCATCTCTCCATATTATCCGCTTCAATCTTCAACATTACATGCCTCTGTTAGCATTCTCGGTATGTAAAATAAATGCTGACATACTTTAATATTCTGATATCTCTGTTAATTAAATAGTGACTTGAGTCTACTCAAGTCCCAGTCTCTGCACATCTCCAGTTGGCAGGGAGACAAGTTTGAATTAACATGTTTAGCTTACTGTGCAAAATATTAGATTGTAATAATATCCTCTTTGTGTGCAGGTGTGTAACTGAGACTGCGGAGGAGTGACCTCTGGACTGAGCTGGCTATTCATAGTTATATAAGTGTAGCAGGTGCCCTTTGGTCATTCTCAGCAGTTACAGCAGAGCTGGAAATGGTCAGATGGAACGGGAGGATCCATACCACTGAAGATCCTCTGTGTCAGTGCTGGGCCGACTGCATGTATCGCCAACTACATAGGCTTGGGGGAAAGTATATTTGCATCTTATAAGAGTCTACTCATAAATCGGTTCCCCCTGTTTTCTGTTAGTGTGAAATCACATAAGAGATCAGGGTCTTGCTTGTCACAACTAGACCTTTTGGTTTCCGTTGACAGTGAAATACATTGGGCTATTGGTTTATTAATAAAGCTGACTTTACTTAATTCTTGTCATTTTTTATGCTGCAATATTTTGTTTTTGTTTAGCATGTTTGAATGGTTAGATATAACCTAGCAGTCACAGCCTTTATAAAAATGCTCTTTCAATTGTACCTCCCATTCTTTAACATTCTCTCAACCCACACAGCTGCTGTGCTTTATACATGCAATCATTCAATGCTGTGCAATGCTAAATCAATATCATTCTACAAAGGAACATCCAATGAGTATAGCATTTGTTTTGATTTAACTTAATATTTTACTTTTTAAACTTCTTTTTCAATTATTATTATTAATGCCCATTGCCATATTAGAGTGAAATAAAATAAAAGTTGATTTCACAACTAATAAATTATTTGCCCATTGAGGATTTACTTTTACTCAATAATCAACATTTTCCACCTTGGCTAGTTTTGTCTAAGGGGAGCATAAAGTAACAGGCCGAAGGGGTCAGGGTAAGTTTGTTATTTTATATTTTTTTATAGGTTTTTATTCACACAAAGCAATTTACAAAACAAACAGGGAAAGCATTATATACAACTGTTAATACAATCACAATAATAAATGACAACAAAGTATCAAATATATACAATGCTGATTGTGAGTTTCTAGTGGAATGCTATTCTAAAACAATAGGAGAAATAAAACTCTAAACAGTCATAGAGCACTAAAGGACAAAGCAAGAGTTATTAAATTAAATGAGCAAGGATTTAGACATATTAGAATACAGTTTTCTTGCTGTTCATTTCGTTATTTCCATACATTGTAGTAACTTGACCCTCATGTTGTCCTAGGGTCAAATTGACCCATTTTCCTATATCAGTGTTCTATTTAGCTACCCAAAATAACATGATTGATTCCACACAACGCTCTTTGGCAAGTACAAATCTCTACTTTCATTAATTTTGGGGCATCTTATTCAATTTTATAGCATTTGGAGAAAACAATTGAAGTGGTTTCGCAATAGTATTGAGTAAAAGTTGACATATTCCAGTCTGTGATTATCCATACATTCCTTTAATTTTAGTCTAAATAATTCCTAATTTCTGCTTCTTCTAACTCAAACATTAGGTATAATTTCCTATAAATTAGGTAATTGACCATAAATTCCAAAAATAACTGAAACTAAAGTTAATAAGTTAGTGTACACCCACAAGAGTGTTGAAAAAGGGAACAAAGACGTAAGAAAAAGTTAAAAACATCGATTAAAAAGCGTCAACAAATGTGTTGATTTTCAATTTTGACAGGAAGACAACACAAGGGTTAAACTGTTTGACAAAGTAACACATAAAAGTTGGCTAGTGGCACGTTTATAATTATGCCCTGCGGTAAGACTGTCAGGCACTTGTGTCCTATCCATTGAACGTAGCCTGTATATTAATATACAGTCTATGGTTCTATAATGTCAGACTGTCTGACGCCAGCAATACTCTTAACAATAGATAATAATCTAGCCTCACACAGGCATTTACTGATGAAGCTTGTTCTGAGTGCCCCTAGCAGAAATTACTCGGGGCTCAAATGGATGGTTTACCCCCCCCCCCCCCCCCCCCACCCTCTCCCCACCCCACGGAGCGGATCCTTTCTACAGTCTGCTCCTGTATGTTGTAGACAAATCCAGGCAGCATGTCGACTGAAAGGGAGTATGAGGTCATAGTGATCGGGGCCGGGGTGCAGGGCTCCTTCACGGCCTATCAGCTGGCACAGAGGAACAAGAAGACTCTTCTGCTGGAGCAGGTGTGTCCCACACACAACTTTGTTCGTTAGTTCAGTGAACTGCTCAGAGACAGTGGTGGAATGTAACCATGTACATTTACTCCAGTAGGGCAGACCGGGGATAGTGTAAACGTGAAATGTGATACAAACTAATTACATGTCTGCTTACATGTGGTATACCCAGCTAACAATTTTGGTTCCCAGAACGTTCTGGGAACGTTCGTTTTTGGTTACGTGAACGTTCCCTGAAGGTTCGTTTTGGTTGTATTTCGGTTGTCTGTTGGTTAATTGGAAGGTTTTCCTAACGTTCTGGGAACGTTCGTTTTTTGGTTACAGCGAACGTTCTCGGAACGTTCCCCTAACGTTCTCTAAAAGTTACAACCTTTAGAGAACGTTCGGCGAACGTTCCGAGAACGTTGCAACATTTAGCGAACGTTACGGGAACGTTCCCTTAACGTTGCAACCTTTAGAAAACGTTAGGGGAACGTTTGCTGTAACCATAAACGAACATTCCCAGAACGTTAAGAAAAGATTAGATTCCCCTAACCTTTAAAAAAACTAACACCCATACCATTTGTGTGTATTTATGTACTGAATATACACACACACACACACACACACATATACATACAAAAGTTATATTAATAGGAATGAATGAACAGGCAAACTTGATGGCATTTCAAAACTTTAATATTCAAACAACTTCAACCAAAAAGATAAGGATGTAGTGCAAATGTAGTGCAAGATGCATAAAGATGTGTTTGTAAAGTGTGTGCAAAAAAAAAAAAATGTTTATATTAATTAAAAAAAATTTAAAAGGGGCTCCATGGTTTCACGGCTCTGTCCTTCTAAGCTGGCCTATAAAGAAATAAACAAAGGTTAGACATGTAATACTAAGAATGAACACATTGACAAAAGAATTTTTTTAATGAACTTTATTATGAACATCACGCAGAAGAACTTCAATTTACCGTCTGTGTGGGGCAAACTTCAGAACTTGCCCAATCAAATCCTCCGCTTCTGCAGCAGTCAGCGCAGGGAAGTTTTTCTGGCAGGCCGCTAGAGTAGAAGTCAAAATGTTATAAAGTTATAAGTCAAATTAAAACCTCTTGTCAGACAAGCTAAGCATAATACTAATGTGAACAATAAAATAACACCTGCCTGTTATAACCCTGCATACAGCCAGGTCCTGTTATAACACCTGCCTGTTATAACCCTGCATACAGCCAGGTCCTGGAAGGCTTTCTTTGTTTTTCTTCCGTGCAAGCTGTACTGTCGCATCATTTGTTGCAACTTGCCGCAGCATGCGGCGGATGGCATCACCTCCAGTACAACCACCGAGGGTTGACAGGAAAAGTTGCTGTAAAACATATAGTAACAAATTATACATATAGTGTAGAGCTTGTACAATCTCATTTTGTAAGAGAAGTCAGTTCAGTTAAGAAATTGGATTTTATGCAATTATATAGTGTTCATCTTAGGGCAGGCCTATAGCCACTTAATTACCATATTGTTCCTCCTCTCCATACATACATACATACACACTCACATACACACACACAACTTGAGTCTTACCTCTCATTTTGATCTCCATGTCTGAGCCACCTCCCTCTGTGGGATGACTTACCTCCCTCTGTGTGAGTTCTTCTGATTAAAACAACAAAAATTTTATGTTACTCTAGTGATCCTTGCCATTAAATTGTACTTCATTGCAAAATTCAAAGCAACTGTACCTTCAACTGGGTCCCAATATGAAGTGGCAATCCGTGGTAGGGTCACTAAAGACTCATCCTGTCATCCTGGTCTGGGCAACCAGCTGGTTTCCTGCATGGCGTTGATACATAAAATAAATAAATTATATATGATTATTATATAAACATGATTAAGTTGATAGGTTGCACTTACAAAATATTAACCTATTCTGTTACATTAGACAATTAGACAAAATATATATAAAAAACTTACATGCAGGTGGTGGAGGAAGTGTTATCTGCTGAGCTGAAAAAAAGACAGGAAGAGACAAACATCAGAACAATCACATGATATGCACCATGTTGACTGTCAGTGGTTCCATGTTAAGAAATATGACTGGTTGATGCATGCATACATTTTAACTTACAGACAGGGCTTCCAGACACATGCTCCGACCTGGACTGTTTATCTGCTCGTGCAACAGATTCATCTCTAATACAGAGACCATATAAATTTGTACTAATTGCAAAATATGCAATTTGAAATATGTAAAAAATGTAGTCTATAATTAAGGTCTTACCATCGTTTGAAGAATCTGTCATGAACCTCCTTGGGCGTCGGCGCGGCCTTTTTTGGACACTTGCTTCATCTTCTGTCTCGATGCTGGAAGTGTCCCTCAGCCGCCGACACTGGTCCACAGCTTTGGCGTAGGAATCTATGTTAAGAGAACATTTGTGATCCAGTAGCGCGAAAAAAGAAAAGCATTTCCATACAGAGAAAATTATTTATTAACATATAGTATAGCAGCAATAGGTTACCTGTACACAGCCATATTTTTTTTAACTGGATATCTGGCCCAGCTGCTGTTGGGCAAATGGCACGCTTTGACTTGGAGCAGAGGGAGGTGACAGGGAGCTCCTGAAGAGCATGAGCAGCTCATCCATCTTCTCCTCAAATGTATCCATCCACGGTGCCATGTGGGTAACGGGTGTCCTCATGGCTATGAAAAAAACAAATGCTGTTAGTTTTGTTGTTATACATTATCTACTTATATGTGAACAACTTAAGTGAGCCTTCTTACCTCTCATTTCCGTCTCCATGGCTGAGCCATCGCCCTATTTTTGTGATGATGTTCTGCTGTTAAGCACAACAAAAAGTTAAAGTTTCTCTCAAGTTCCTTGTCATGCAATTGTATTTAATTGGAAAAATTCAAAGCCAATGTACCGTCAACTGGGTCCCAAGCTGAAGTGGCAGGCTCCAGCTCTGGGCAACCGGCTGGTTTTCTGTGTGGTGTTGACTCATCTAAAAAAAAAAAAAAAAGTAGATATGAATATTGGTCAGTTCATTTGTGGTAGGTTTCTTGCACATGCCATTGCAAAAGATGAACCTATGCTGTTACGTTTAGACAATCAGTAAAGCCAGTACTGCAGCTGTGTAGCATACAAATATTACATCCCTTGCTGTATCTTTCACTCAGCTTGCCAATAACTGCCTGAAGTGCAAACTGAATAAAGAAGTGAATTTTCTTAGTTGTGAAAATCGTTCTATTGATAGATTCTTGTTTTAAGTATTTTCACTAATACAGTTAAAAAACCGAAGTCAAGCACAAAAGTAGCATACTGTTTTAAGCTAAATTGATATCAGCCTTAAAATAAATGCTATGCTGTTTATCTTACTTACATTTTCTAAGTCGAATCATTTTTGAGTGAATTTAAATCAAGTGACAACCATGCTACTTCTAACTCAGGACAACCAAAAACAACCAAAAATAACCAAACGCGAACGTTGTGTGAAGGTACGGCGCAACCGCAGGGGAACGTTACAGTTGGTTGGTTCTCTTAACGTTTAGGGAACGTTATAACCAGGAGAGGGAACGTTCCAAAAACTAACATTCCCTAACGTTCCCTAAACGTTCTGTGTTAGTGGGGTAGCGGTTATCTCTGCAACCCAGACACTAGGAGTAAAATGATAGACTTTACCCCATAGTCCGGGTTAGTTGTACCATCCCTGGGGTGAAATGTTACATCATGATATTAGGATTATGACAAAAAATATTGAAACTCTATTCAACACCTAAATGAATGTTTAACATTGTGTGTGTGTCTGTGTGTGTGTGTGTGTGTGTGTGTGTCAGGCAGGACCTCATTCAGTACAATTTTAAGGAAAAAACATATACAACCAAGCGCTAACAACCTGGGGCCTGTTGCATGAAAGTAGAATAAAGATATGTAGTAAAGTGAAAAAGCGCAGCTTGACTTAGTTAGATCCGCTCATCGCGGCTTAATCGGTTGCACGTTTGCCGAGCCAGGATGAACAGGTGAAGCTATGTCAAGCCAGGTGTACAGTGCTGGGATAAGTGCACGTTCACGGCTTTCTCACATAGACCACGGTATCGATCACAGATTTACTGATGCAGAATTGAGAAGACGCATGCGCCATATGTTTCACCCAATGAGCAGCAGCTTCTAATGGAAAGTAACGAGGAGGGGAAGAATATGCAAAAAGGGAAATACGGCTTAACGAAAGAATTAAAGAATAGGCCCAACATAGCGGACCCGACTGAATGTGTGAGGGTGTAAAAATATCTACTTAGCCTATAGTCACTCCACATTTTTACAAATTTTACACTGTGTTTTAATTGCTTTAAATATGCTAGTTTCATGTTTCTGTTTTTATGTGATAAATGTGCTGGTTTTACTGTAAAGTGTCTTTGACTAGCCTACCATGTAAAGCACTATATAAATAAAATGTATTATAATTTAGCCTTTGCCTTAAAGGTGAGCAGAGGGAATAATGTTCCTCGGGAAATGGACCCTAATGACTAGGCTTAATTTCAAACCCTTATTCACAACGCGAGAACATGTTTTACAACCATATGCACTAGGGGTGCACGATATTGAAAAAAAATTGATATTGCGATATTGATAATGAATATTGCGATATCGATATTAATTTTGATATTTTTAAACATATGTAAAATTACAAAAGTTATGGGAAAACGCATAAAAATAGATTAATAACAATTAAAACAAATTCTTACAATAAATACAGTAACTAAAGTGGAGTAAAATGTGGCATGAAAAGACTCAAGTAAAGTACAATTAACTCAACATAGTACAGTACTTGAGTAAGTCTACTTAGTTAAATTCCACCACTTGTCATCACTCAAGGCATAATACATGTATTAGCACTTTGTATCTATTAAAACAAGTTATAGCAACAAATACTAATAAAAAAGAAATAAAGGTTTTTTTAAATGGGTCTATATTTTTCAGTTTTATTGCAATGTGTCACATAAAATAAATATATGATTGTGTCAGCTTCGAGATCTATACATTATGTCAGTGTATACACTAATAATAATCCTATCCCTTATACATTTAATGAAAGTTACAAATAATTTAATAATTACCAACAGCATTGTGCAACAGGTGTCCAAAACATTGTAGCCTCTGCCATTTGTTGAGTTTCGCAGCCTTCTTTATATTGCTCCCGTTGTCAGTCGTTATAGCCACCTGATGCTCTGGACGCAACCCCCATGAATCCAGGGCATCCCTTAGGCCAGCGGAGATGTTTTGTCCCGTGTGGGAAGTAAGAAGTCTGAAGGCATTTGCTGACGAGTTCGTACTCGGGCGTAATATAGTGCACAGTGAGACTTATGTACGGTTCCGTAGTGCGGCTGGACCACAGGTCGGTCGTGGATGAAAAATATTCAATCCTTCCGACTCCAACCTCTGCCTGCACCGCCTTTCTGCACTGTTCATAAAGTTCTGGGATAGCTATCTGTGAGAAATAGTTTCGGGATGGGATTTGGTACCGTTTGTCTAGTACATCCAGAAGCTTCTTGAAGCCTTTTTTTTTCCACTGCGTGGATGGGCATCATATCTTTGGCCAAATAGTATGTGTTATAGCATTGGTAATTTCGGTATGTCTCTTTGAGGTTTTCTCGTACTTTGTGCCACTAGCAAAAGCACTCGCTAGCGAGGCTTGTTTGGCTAACGTCAGCTGTGTTTTTGGGGGGGGTAGTAGTTTCATGCACTCATCGTAAAGTGGCTTGTGGTGGTTCTTAAGATGCGAATATAGGTTTGTTGTATTGCCTTTTGAGCGGCTTACCACCATTCTACACAATTTGCATAGTGCATTAGCCTGTGCAACATCTGTTGGTTTAAAGCCAAAGTATTTCCAGGCTACCGAGGAGGAGGCATTACTTTTGGCCACTAAAGTTTCCTCTTCAACCTCTGTTATTTTGTCTTCTCCCTGAGCAACACTCATTTTCTTACTTTTGTGTTCTTTCTTTTGCTCCCTTCGCTCTCTCTTTAGGTCTTTCTTTCGCTTCGTTTTGTTGTCTCTGTCTATTTCTTCACTGATTTATGTTCCAGCGGAGTCGCGACGCTAGCCTGGCTCCGCCCTCCTACGCACTTCCGCTCAATTTTCATTTTCCTTCAGAACTCCGTCTGCGTGTCGGACAGGATGCATAAAAAAACAATTATCGCGAGACTTTCAATAATGATATCGAGCAACATGATATCGCGATAACGATACTGATTCGATATATTGTGCACCCCTAATATGCACTATAAGCTATATCTAATTCTTTGTACAATTAATGTTCATACAGAACAATCAGAAAGGGAAAACAACTAGAAAAAGAAGTAAGTGACTTCAATTCAATTGTGAGCATTTGTAAAACAATATTCATGTTTTATTCTTCTGACAAGTGACCGCACCAAAATTGCAACCGAGTCAAAGCTAAATTCATCCAGGATAACTTGAATATCCCGTTAGTTAGTTAATGAAGAACTAATCGGATTACGATATATTGACATTCTGTTAAAACATAATCACTCAGAATCCTCTCTACTTTTACTTGTTTCTCAAATTGTGATTTTGGGTCATTCATTATAAGAGTATTGTGGGCTACCTTTACTCAAGTAAAGATTATCAGTACTCTACCCACCACTGCATGCAGGCTGTGTGACTTTGTCTCCGGCTCAGGCATTGCCAAAAGGGATCTTCTCTCAGTTGTCCTTTTTAATAAAGGCTTTCATCAGGGTGGGAACATCAATAACATCCCACATGTCACTATGAGCGGAGCTGCACAGCATCTCTGTCCCTTGCTCTTGAATTACCGTTGCTAAAACGATACTTTTAAAAAGGTGCCAGTTCCTACACGATGCCTGAAACGATACTTTCAAAAAGGAATAGCACAAAACAACAGTTGGTGACATTGAAGAATACTAGTTTATTGCTACGGCCATACGGTCAAATTTAAATTATTTATTTAATACTGTAGGTAATAACTTTTTTTTACCAGTCAATTGCTGTTTAACAACAGAAAAACTTGTTTCTCATGGTGCTCTTAAATACACCATGAGCTTAAGAGGTTCACTTGAAGGCACCATTAAGTGTCGTCTGTGTTCACGCTGTCTTAAAGGTCAGGTAGTCTCCTCTGTGGGTTTAGCTGCAGACTGTTGGGGATCCCGGGGTTGGAATCCTTCCAGTGAATCACAGCTACATGTTAAACTATTTAGCTTTCAGCATTTTAATCATGTTTAAACCTGCAGCTAGCAAACAGTAGGCTAATGTTACTTGCTGTTAAGTGTAGTGTTAACTAGCATCACATGTAGCAATGTTGATGATTTTTTTTTTCTGATAATTTTTTTAAAAATTATTTTATGTATTACACAATATATGAAACACAAACAATTAAACATACTGTGATGCTTTTGTTGCCTATATTTTCCCTTTTGGAGCACCAGGGAGCAATGCTGGCATGTAAGTGGCACCAAAATGAGGCACACAAATCTACGGCCCCAATTTAGTAGTTTGTAAAAAAATAACGTGATGTTTCATTTTCTTCTCATGGCCCAGCTCTAGACCCAGTGCTGCCGCTGTGAGCCCCGGTGCTGGGATTAGTGCTGGCTAAATTTGAGCTACAGATGCAAACTGAAGTCCCGTCTCTAGATCGGTTGTCCACTGTCCTCCCGGCAGAGAGTCCTAGTAGCGGCGACTGAGACAGAGGGACCGCTTGTCTCATTTGTGGTCCGATAAACAGTAAATTTATCAAATTCCCCATATTGCTCTTTTCCAAGCTCCTGTCATATTGTGCGGGATGTTTCCATGGGAATACAGCCACAGAGGCTTTTGTTCCTGTTTGTCACTCTGCCTGAGAAGTACTCACAGGGCTGCCCCTGCAAAATGTTCATAACAGAAAGTTATGCGCAATCTGTTACCAAATAGACTACCAATAAGCTGCAAACTAGGGCTGTCCTTGACTATAGAAACAGGCGACCAACACTCATATGATTTTTGTAGACTAATCAAAAGCACCACTTTATGTGTTGTGTTTACCTGAGATGTGCTTATAAGTTTTATCGGAAATAAGTCATTTAACATTAAAGAAGCATAAAAAAAATAACTAATCAACTGAAGATACCTTATTTGACTTAGGACTTAGTCCTACTGCATACATATATTTATTCAAAACAGATGCTGCTTAAAGATGCTCTGTTTCGTGACAAAACCATGACCCAATGCGATTTCATCCAGTCGACATCTGGTGTAATGCTCTCTGCTGGCAAACCTTCCCAGAAGACTGGAGGTTGTTGCTGAAGGGAATAAGTGCACATGGTTTGGAATCACATTTTTAGTGGTGCAATGGACCATAGTTGATATGTGGTCCGGACGGATCAACACTCACGGTTTGGAATGCATGTGAACCCTTAGCTAGTAACTGGCTAAACCACCTTCAAAATGCTGAGTGCTAAACGCTGTAGTGTGTGACTGTATTTGACTGTAGAGGATTCCAACACTGGGACGTACAACAGTCTGCAGCTAAATCTACGAGGATAAAGGCACAAACTAACAGCTGCTGTTGTCAGAAAAACAACAAAGACGGGACAAAATGGTGCGTTTAGCTACTTTTAAACTGGTCAACCTCGTGGTGCATTCAGTTATAGTAAAATACCCTTTTCTCATTTTTTGTTGTCGTTTAACAACAATTTACTGGTGAAATAAGTAATTATTGTTATAACATTTTCAATAAATCATTTAAATTCCCCCTTTTTGGGCTCATCCCAAAATTTATCCGATCCGTGACTCAAAACCGTGATCCGATTCTTACCATGAGTTTTGTGATCCGTTGCACCCCTACACATCTATCAACTATCACGTGTGTAAAATTTTTGGATGTCCACAGACATTTGGCCACTTTGGTGTAAGTTATTCCCAAACCAAGTTATTTAATTTGAACCAAGTTCCATTGTTCATCTTTTTCCAGTTTGTCCTGCCCCACAGCCGAGGTAGCTCCCATGGCCAGACCCGCATTATCCGCAAGGCCTACGAGCAAGACTTCTACATCCACATGATGGAGGAGTGCTACGAGCTTTGGGCCCAGCTGGAGAGGGAGACGGGTGTCAAACTGTACAGGTAAGCAGTCAGCAGAAACACACAGAGAGAAAACCCATTAAACGGAACATAACAAAAGCTTTGCCAGAACACAGGGATTTGTCACATTCAAGGTGCTATGTACGCACAAGAGCAGCAACTCAATCTACGGGAGCCATAAATGCATGACTTTCTCATTACCTCTGGCATCACTGAATCACCCCTTGACAGCACCCATGCCTCTGATTGTGGAGCAGGGTTTTTTTTCATCATGTTATACCTTTTAGATGTTCCAACGCAAAGCGTGGAGGAATTTATGTGTTTATAAATATAACAGTGTTATCAAACTGTGAGCAAACCCTCCTCCAGCACTTTGAGTTTCCTGCTCATATTACCTCTGTTTGTTCTCAGTGCCAGAGAGCTAAATAACACATTGATTCATTATTCATGTCTCAGGGTTATAGTTTATGGTACCAAGCCACGCCCACATTACGTTCCTTAGAAAGACAGTGCGCCTCCCCGTGCCCTGTGCACCCAGCCGCAGCTCATGATTGATGGGTCCGCATCTGAAGGCCACCTGTGCCCTTGGGCATCACAATGAGAAATGGTCAGGCAAGGCTGGTGTGAGCAATGCCTCCCGCTTCTGCTGCTGCCTCTGGGACAGATGGAGCCATCGAAAATAGGCTTGGAGCAAGGCTGAAACCTTTTTATTTTCTTCACATACATGGTAACATATGTGCACATCCAGCTGCTGAAATAGTGCCACCAATCACCAAGTCTGACAGGTTAGACTAGATGAGGTATCATATTTACGATCCTACATTCGCGTGGCTTTTCCTTCCCCCGTCACACACTCGTAAACACACAAGCACACAGGGAGACATAGTCATAAAATGTTCTGATGAATGGCTGAAGCCTTTAGCTAGGGTTGTGTGTGCCTTATGGCTCCTGACAGATGTCGGAGTAGCCTTTAGAAAGCACTACTGGCAGAGGGCGAGTCAGCCACCTATCAGGCCGATGAATTAGAGCCTGTGTTTCACAACCTCTCCCTCTGGGACTCAATAACTTAACACTGGAGCTGCAGTGATTGGCTGTATTATTGTCCACCGGTCATACCATGTCCAGTCAGATGTCAATGTTTTATAGGTTCATTCCCATTTATTACACTGGGGTTTTGATGAGCCAGACTTTTTTAATTGTATTTTATAAGGATGCACTGATACCACAAGTACTTGCCGATACCGTGTACCGATACAAGTACTTAATAATCCCTCTGGTCTCCATGCGTGTTTTCAGACACACAGATGATTTTGGCCTTCTCTGATAATGTTGTCAATTAGAACAAAGCAGTATTTTCAAAGTACCATGACTTTTTCTATTCAAAACTCAGTGCCTGGGCCCTGACATTTCCCCAGATTAGTGTCAATAAAACAAGTTACATAATTCCTAATATGAAAATACTGAGTGAAGTTCAGAAAGAATGAACAACGGCAAGTCTGATGTCATTCACGTGCATATTAAGTAGCCATGTGGATTTATCAATCCAGCGGAGAGGTGGGTTGGTTTAGCCCAGCAGCTAAGTTCACAAGATTCTGAAATTTAAAGACTTGTGGCAAACTATAGCAGTTAAAACAGTTAGACTACACACCGAGAGCTTTCTTTTCAGCCTGTTTTTGAGAAAAAAGCTCTATTAGCTCTATTAGTAGCTCTATTTACAGGGTAGCATTGTCATTGTTAAAACAGCACACAACTTTTTGTGTTTGTACTATGACATTTTTACATGCTTCAATGTAACACACTTTGTTTTTCTCAAAAAAAAAAAAAAAAGCCCAGTCTGCTCTGATTGGCCGGAGTGTTTCCTGGAATCGATAGTTACGTAGGTAACTCCAGATTCTATGAGTATAGGCGTGGCGCTATTGGGTTTATCCCTTCGCGCATGTGCAGTCGTGAAGATTTTCTTTCCCGCCCTTGCGTCCAGCACGGGCCTCAACTACGTCCGCATTTACTGTATATGTACACAGCGGACCCGTTGTTCGTCTCCCAAAAACATCAGCTTTTTCTTCAACCAATGTTCTAGGAGCAGGTGGCCCGGACCTTAGAGGGCTACGCCTATACTCATAGAATCTGGAGTTACCTACGTAACTATCGTTCTATTTCGTATAGGCTTCGCCCTCTAAGGGCTACGCTATTGGGTTAGGGCGAAGCTGATGTAGTCAATGCCACCTGCGACACCGGTCGGTCCACAAGCCGAACATAGACCACATTTTCCCAACAACAATGTACAGAGGCTCAATCAGAGTCATTCTTCTGATAAAGCCTGCCATGCTAACGTCGTGGCCTGAAAAGTTCATAAGGCCCACAATGTGATGGCAGTAGTTCAATGAGTAATGGGAATTGTGCGTGATTGGCCCTGCAAGGGACGCCCGAGGGAGGACCGTATGCGGGCGAAAAAATCACGCATGCAACGGAGTGACATCATCATATCCGTGCATGTAACATGATATGACAATGTATGACATTAAGGACTGCGTCTCACAACCATACTCCAAAACAGGGGAGGTGAGACAGCCGAGCAAGGTTGCTGCGGCACCACTTAGTGGCATAGGGGTGCCTGGAAGTAACATGGTTATGAAACTACAAGAAACTGCGTCTCACAATGCGCCTAAAACAGGCGAGGTGAAGACAGCAGGGTGAGACTGCAGCGGCATGCACTAGGTGCCTTAGATTGGTAACAATCGGGCATCCGCTTCTTGTCCTCTTAACGCACATCCAACGCAGCATTACACGTTGATTGTGGACAGAACATATACACATGTTCAGACACATCTCGCACATAGAAGCGGATGAAAGGGCACGGGGAAGCCCAGGAGGCTGCCATGCCTTTAAATAGAGCCGCAGGCGCCGACAGAGCCTTCGTAGCATGCCTTCGGATGTCGCGTAATAGCCTCGCACAGCCAGTGAGACAGACGCTGTTTTGAGAGGGCTGACCCTCGGGAGTGCTCTCTATAATGCACAACCAGCTGTTGTGTTTTCCTGATATTTGCCGTGCGTAAAATGTATTGAGACAGGGCACACACCGGACACAACCGGTGGGAAGCCACCTCTGCCTCGTTGACGAGGCGGGGGGAAAAAACCCTTGAGGGAAAAACACTCGACCGAAAATAACTAGTTAGAATCTTCGGTGTGAAGGAGGGGTTTGGCTGTAATGTGGTTGCTCTCCCGTCCCCTCTAATGGAGAGGCAGGACGGAGAAACCGACAGTGCACATAAATCACTCACTCTTTTGGCCGACGTTAGGGCAAAGAGAGGCGCCGTTTTAGCGACAGCATTCTGAGAGTTGGCCTGTGCCAGAGGCTCAAACGGGGGCTTCCCCAGAGCCCGGAGCACCAGGGCTAGGCCCCTTTGGGGGTGAGGGGGCGAACAGGCGGTTTTTGACGCGTACCCCCTTCAGAAAACGCTTCGCCGGGGGGATAGGCAAAAACTTCCCTCTCACTCTAGCCTTCCTGGCAGGAGAGGGCTGCTGCGTATGTTTTGACTGTAGATGGAGTCAAATCGCTATCCACCAGAGTTTGGCGATACGTCAGCACGAGAGGCAGGGGACACCTATGGGATCCGCGTCCCCCCCTGTGCGCCAGCGCTGGGAGACAGACCAGCGCCCTGCGTAACATGCTGTGTTAGAAGGGGCTCTGGAGCCCTGGATGGTGCGCACCACAATCTCTGTAAGCGTTACCGCTCAGCAACCAGCCCCAAAGTCTCTGGGTTATAACTGGGTGATGACAGATCGAGCTGTTCAGCTGCGACAGTGCGTCTCCCTGCCACGGAATTTGCTAGGGGGGAGGATCCACCAGCAGCTGAACAGGGTCGGGGAACCAGGACGCTCGTGCGCCTCCGGTGCCACCAGAGCCATTGACAGATTCTTCTCCTGGATGCGCTCCAGGAATCGAGGGAGGAAAAGAAAGCATATAGGGAGAAGGCGTCTACGCCAAGAGGAGAATTGTCCCGCATGCTCAAGGAAAAAACCGAGTGCACTGTGTGTTTTTCTCGTGGAGCGAGCAGATCCACCTCCGCTTCCCTGAACCTGCTCCATAACATTTGAACAATAGTGTGATTCAATCTCCACTCGTTGTGCCCCCCCCCCCTCGACGTCAGGGGGGGGGGGCACAACACTACACTGCTTCGAGAGACAGCAGGTGACTGTGCGTCCACAGCGGGAGGCGTCAGGCTATTTCCACTAGCTGGGCTGAGCGTATACATGTCGCTCTGGCGGATTATGAACGCTGCCGCCGTGATGTTGCCTGTCCGCACGACGACATGTCTCCCCGACACCACTGGGGTGAAGTGTTTCACACTTTCACTACCGTGGACAGCTCCAGGCAGTTTATGTGAGAGGGGAAGGAGGCCAGTCCCCTCCCACCACCTGTGACTCACACATCCCTCCCCAGCCAGTGAGGGACACGTCTGTGTACACCGTCACATATGACGTCACTCTGCCCTGGGGAACCCCGGAAGACAGGATCCGGAGGTTCCCTCAGTATGCCAGGTCTGACAGGAGTGAATGAGGGATGGACAGCATACGCCATTTGTGGCGAATGTGATCGAGCTGTCCGCGAAGAAACTACCATTGGACTTTCCTTATGTAGAAAAGACCCAGGGGAACCACCGTTTGTCCCCAGACATTAAGATCACTGACAGCGATGACACTGTCGTGTGTGGCCTGGGACAACAGAGAGGTCACCTGTCTTGGTGCTGACAACCTGGCCCTCATGGTGATCGACTTTATGTCCACGCCCGGATAACCTATCGATTATGCGGGGACCAGAGCGGTCTTTCGCCAAATTATGGCAAAACCCAGCGTTTGCAGCCGCAGGACCTCTATAGTCTGTAGCGCCGCTTGCTCCCGAGAGGAGGCTACAATGAGCGGATCGTCCAAATAAAAAGGACTCTGATGCCCCTCTTCTGTAGCGGCTGGAGCACCGTTTCCATGCACTTGGAAAATGTGCGAGGGGGGTAGTGAGTACCCGAACTGCAGCCGGTTGAGCCGGGCCCATTGGAAGGAGAACCGCAGGGGTTTCCTGTGCCCAGGAATGATTTAGACGTGAAAGTAAGCTTCTTTCAGATCCACTGACGTAAACCATTCGTGGTGGCGCACACATTCCAACACGTGCCTGATGGGCATTTGGAAAAAGTGCGCTCCATAATGTATCATTTGAACTGTGACAGGTCAAGGATGGGACGCAGTCCTCCTGACCCCTTCGGGTGAGAAAGTAGCGAGAGTAAAAGACCCTCGTTCTCCTCCCCTTGAAGGACGGGGAAAAGGCTCCGCTTGTCAGCAGCCCTTCTAGCTCTGACGTCATCACGTCTGACTGTGCTAGAGATGATACCGTCGCCTCCAACACACCCCGCGAAAAATGAGGCGGTGGGAGGCGAACTGGAGTGTGTAACCCGTGTTATCGGCTTTGACATCCAAGAGTCGATGTTTGTCAAGTTAATCGATGCTGCGCTGCACCCTGATAGCACATGTCTGAGTGTTGTTCACCGGCATGGCTAGCGGGGGCGCAGAGCCCACCCCGTCGCTGGGCGACACGATCACTCGTCTCGGCCAGCCCGTGGTAGGGCTTTTAGAAAGGGCAGTGGCCGGTCACCGCCGTGTGGGGCGGGAGCGGCCACTGGGTTAATGTGTCCCACGTCCGCCCGGCATCGCCGTGGGGAGGTGGTTCATTGAGCGGCGTCATCCACAATGGGTGGGCGCATTCCCGCTGCCGGCATTACGAGGAGGCCGTGGCGCTCCGCGTGTGGCAGCCTGTGCTTGTGTGGGGAACGACTGTCATATCAGCGCGTTGTTCAGAACAAATGAGGGCTGTATGAATGAGGGGAAAAAACGGCTGTTAAGATGGGAGGGAGTGGCCCTCAACATGCCGTTGTGTTTCCGACTCTCAGCCGAAGGACAGACGATCCCGCGTCCCGTCATTGCCACCGTCCGTGCCGCTTGCTGGGTGGCTCGCGAGACGGATTGGACCCGGTGGGGGCCGCTCGCATGGTTCTCCGACCTCGTGCAGCCTGCTGGCCGAGTTGATGCCGGCTGTCGCTGCGGAGGGGGACCGGGCCCAAAAAGGCCCGTCTGGGGCTATAGGGCCGTACAGACGCATAACCAGCGTCTAACTGTCGCGGGCAGCTGAGACATGTGGATCCAGGTGTTTCGCTGGGCCACAGTCTGCCAAGCCATGACCCTGGACATCGCCACCGTGATCAGGGTGAGGATGGCGGTGGGCTATGTTGTTAGTGCCGCCAGCCCCTGGGAAAACCCCGCATCCGTGTTGAGCTTGAGCCGGTTAAACGGGGCGTAGCGAGAGAGAGGGAAGCCTTCAGATTCCCAGGCTGGGAGAAAGCCGCCTCCACAAAAAATGTCCGAAGCTCTGTGAAGCGCAGCCAGAGTGATGCCCGTGAAGAGGGCGGCTCCGGGGCGTAATGTCCCCGCTCAAAAGGCCGCGGCGGGGCTGGCAGCTCCGCCCGGGAGTGCTATGCCTCTCCGCTCTGCCGCCTTCCTGATGACCTCTGGCAGATCAACGAAGAGAGCTTTGGCGGTGGAGGCTGGGGCCGTTTGAGGCAAGGGGGAAGGCCGCTCGGCGGTGCCCCTGGCCGTTCGGGAGACGGAGAGAGCTCCAGTGGGAGGGCGTCGATCGCCGTCTCCAGGCCCAATCCCCCAGGAGAGGGGGGATTCCTCCCAAGGGGAGGAGGGAAAAACCGGTAACGGCGGCGCTGTCGAGAGAACCGAGCCAGCGGACTCATGCTCGTCGAAAGACGCCGTCCGCCAGCGGCTCCAGGGTCTCGCCGGGTTTCCCGTCTGTCTGCCCCACTGCCGTTCCCGTCCCCGCTAGCCTGGCAAGACCAGAAAAGCCTCCGCCTGTCAGTTTAGCTCTTTAGATGACAGGCGGGGGCAAAGCTGGCAGGAGGCGTGGCGGGTAAGGGCCTGGCCGGCGAGAACGGCGCCGAGGCAGGTCCCGCAGCGGGGGTGAAGGTCCGGCGGCAGGATGTAGCCGGTCCGGCAGGAGGGGCAGACGCGAGCACCGCTGGAAATTCTTAAGCTTGTCTTCATACTGCGTAATTGAAGAAAAAGTGGGAGACGAACAACGGGTCCGCTATGTACATATACAGTAAATGCGGACGTAGTTGAGGCCCGTGCTGGACGCAAGGGCGGGAAAGAAAATCTTCACGACTGCGCATGCGCGAAGGGATAAACCCAATAGCGTAGCCCTTAGAGGGCGAAGCCTATACGAAATAGAACTGCGCTCCGCTCCATCGCAGCCTCCGCTGTTGTTTCCAGTGTTGCCAACTTAGAGACTTTGTTGCTAGATTTACTTTTTTTACAAAAGCGATTGGCAACAAATCTGGCGACTTTCTGTAGAAAAGACAGCAAATTTCTGTAAAATAAACATAATACAACTTTGTTTCTGCCACATAGCGTCGTTTGCAACATAGTAATACAGCAGAGACCTTATTTATTGGTATTGATTTCAATGTCGATTGATCCAACACCAAAGATTCTATTGTACCTTTAAATAATGTTTCCAAAATCATTTCAGTGGTTCATTAACAACTGTTTGAATGAGACATAAGAATAATGGTACAATTCCTGTAAGGGGAACAAAGAGGAAAAATGCTTTGGTGCCTTCTGTAAAGGTACTGGTTGACAAACAAGTAGCTAATGCTAGGTCTATAACGTTAGCTAATTATTGGTGGTAAGATTAAAACATCATTCAACATGCTCAGTTATTTTTAGTATGATTGTTTTAACTACGGTAAACAACTCTGGGCTAACCCACTAATTCATCAGTAACGTATAACTTAACTGTATAGATAGACGACTAATCTAATGGTAATTGGTAAAGCTAACTAGCACATGCCTGTCTGTCTGCCCTACTCTCCCAGCGCTGCAAGGCTTCAGTTGGGATGGGAGCTGACAACAGCTCCGGCCCGGGGACACATCCATAGTCAGCCCTCAGCCAGCCAGCTAGCAACTACCCACTATCATTACAGCCCTGGCCCGGGGACACAAGTCAACTAGCAGCCAGAACGGTCAGCACTCCAGTGCTAAGGACGCTAACTGCAGTTTACTCCACAATTGGGAAACAGACCCAGGCATCCAAGTCATAACAGGGACCATTCGTAACATTGCACTTCTGTTAGCGTAACCGGTGTTCCCCCCCTTCACAGCTGATCAGTTTATTTTGACAGATTTGTAGATTGTCTTTGAGGCTTTTAGTAGTGCCCGTGTACCAAGATGTACAGGCATAGTCAAGATGGCATTGAACAAGCGCATTGGCCAAGATTTTCAAGGTGTTTTTTATCTAAGAGGCTGTATATTCTTGCCAGGAACTTTATTTGTTGGCTTACCTTTGAGATAAGATTTTTGGGCCATGAAACCCTACTGATAGATTGTTGTCCAGTTTACAGCCCAAGTAATTGACCGCTTTTTTGGCTGTAATTTCAACATCACCTACGACTACCCTAAACCCCATAGATTTTTTCAGTTTAACTCTGGACCCAAAAAGAATCAACTACGTTTTGCCAAGATGGAGTCACAGCTTGTTGTCTGTTAACCAAGCACTGAGGTTAAGGCGCTTAAACTAAGCAACCTTTCCTACCTCTGATTTCTTTTTTATGAGAGACTAGAATAGCTGAATCATCTGTTAATAAAAACAAATTACAATTTATAGCTGACGGCATGTCATTAACATACAAAAAAAGGAGGACCTAAAATACTCCCCTGGGGAACTCCACAAGCTAATTTACGTGGTGAGGACAAGGTCTCTTTCACATCTACCACCTGTTCTCTACCAACCAGTTATGTCCTCACCCACTGAAGAGATGTACGAGAAAATCCCAGAGTTTTGAGTTTGTTCAAAAGGATATCATTCTGAACCATATCAAAGGCTTT
Organism: Etheostoma perlongum; assembly: GCA_026937815.1. Lineage (NCBI taxonomy): Eukaryota > Metazoa > Chordata > Actinopteri > Perciformes > Percidae > Etheostoma > Etheostoma perlongum. The sequence goes on from CM049373.1 coordinate 10,018,812, forward strand.
TTGAAGGTCTATTACACCATGCCACAAAGATTCCCCTTTTCTACCGCTTTCCTTATAAAGTCTGAAAGATAAAGCAGACAGGTATTAGTGGAATGGGGTATTCTAAAGCCCGACTGGAAGTTAAATAAAAGGTTCTGCTCTGATAAATAACTGTCTATTAGCTCATAAATGATCCTTTCAACAATTTTTGATATTGAACACTGGATAGATACAGGGCGGAAATAACCAGGATCAGATTTGGACCCCTTTTTATATAAAGGTATAACTCTTCCCACCTTAAAGTTATTTGGAAAACGGTTATTTTCAATACATAAATTAATAAGATAGGTAGGTAGGCACGGGAGATGACAGGTGTGATTATTTCAGCAACATTCCTTAGAAATCTGGGAACTTGTCCATGTTACAATATTACGATATCTAAAATTTAAGACAATATCTATTCTCATATATTGATATTGATATAATATCAATTAGGGCTGTAATCTCCCAGTCGACTGGACGATTTATTGGTCGATACGTTCTGGCTCGACCAAAATTCTGATTAGTCGATTTTTTGCCGTGTTAATTTCATCAGGTGGAAGCATAGTTACGGTCTATGGGTGGAAAGCACTAATTGCTAATGGGGGTGTTTACAGAGCACCCCTGTTTCACAGGTAACAGTCTGTCTTCAGAACACCCCCCTTGTTTTCACCTTTTTTGGATTAGCCCAACCCACCGGAGACAGATTGAAGAAAGTACTAGAAAGCCTTCGTCTGATGGTTTGCTGAATATTTATTTAATTGTGAGTGTTTAATTTACAGTCAGTCCTCCTCTACCATGTCGAAGACATCGGCAGTGTGGCAGCATTTTACAAAAATAGATAACGGAAAAAAGTTTAATGCAAAGTTTGCAAGCAACAGTTTGCATATCGCAGCTCGACTACAAACATGGCGTATCACCTAAAAACGGTAAGCTAACCTGTCTGTGTTAGGTTGCCCTGTCTGTTTGGTGTAGGCTGTATGAACATATCAGAGTTGGCATATTTCATAGTCTAATAATCGTTTTATAACTACCAGCGCACCCACCCGCAATGACGGTAGCATTCAGTCAGTCTGTGTTGCCCAGCTAAGAATGGGGGATTGTTCCTAGTAAACTAATAGTTTTAATGGGAAAAGTAACGCAGTCAGACGTTCACATGATGGAAACGAACCAACAGTTCACCTGGATGATCTAAAACACTTGATTTGGAGGTCAAAGTTGTGATGCTAGTAATCCATTATTACACAATAAAACAGTAAGTGCAAAGAGCTAGTTCAGAAGATCAAATTGATTGAAGTTTACAGCGAACAGTTAGTGTGGTAATTTTACTGTTCACATTGGTATTTATCTTCAAATATGTTTGACTAACCTGGGGCTTTGTTTACAACCTATCTGATTATTTAACCACTTTTTGCCTTGTTTGATCGATTTTTAGTGATGTTATTAATGTGTTGAGTACCCTCACTGTTATTATTGACATAAGTAATGGTGAGGGCAGGGAACCTAAAACCCAAGTTTTAATTAGCCATTATTTTCCTTATTCCTCCGGTTATATCCTGTACCAACAATGATGCACAATCTGTGATTTGTAAATGTTTTGTGTGTTGTGACTATTTCTTGCCAAGATGCCCTTCATCTCTACTGATCTGCCCTCTCAGACAAACAGGACTCCTGGTGATGGGACCAGAAAGCAGTCAGAGTTACCTTGCGATTAAGAACACCCTGCAGAGGAACAAGGTTCCTATGGTGATCCTGAACCGGGACAACTTCAGCCAGCATATCCCCCATGTCAACCTGGCTGAGGGAGACGGAGCTGTGGTGGACATCACTGCTGGAGTTTTGTATGCTGACCGTGCACTCAAGACTGTCCAGGTACAGCACAGATACTGCTGATAGAGTATTAAGTCAGGAGTCAAGACCAATCATGTGGTCTTGGTGGCAGCTTTTGCCAGAAAATGTTTTGTAGGTTTCTATCTTATAGTATCAAATCATAAAAAACAAGAGTTATCTCAAGACACTTTGCAAAAAGAGTAGGTCTAGACCACATTCTATAATTTACAGAGACCCAACAATTTCTCATGAGCAAGCATTTGGTGCATCAGTGGCAAGGAAAACCTTCCTTTTAGGCGTAAACCTCGGACAAGACCCAGGCTGTTTCTCAATTTCAAAGAATGGACTTGTGTTCTAGGGGAGAACATTCTTGCTGGTTGTTCTTGGAAGAATGACCTCGCAAGTTCACAAGCACAGAAAACGCAGTTAACAGTTTGAGACAATGCATTCTTGCTAATATTATGCAACACCCCCAGCACAGAGGCTCTCCAAAATAACAGCTAGAAATAAAAACTCCGGACAAGAAAACCTCACAATACAATAATTATTATTATAATAACTATTGCAATAATATTGAAAAATAAAACGTATTGACATTTAATTTTATTGTTTATGGTTTAGCTCAAATACCCCTTACTTATTAAAAAGAGTGGAACGTGACCCCTACCATTATTAGTGTATTAGTTTAAGTCAGTTTAAATTTAAAAAAGAATAGGCCTATGCACTGGCGTCTCCCTAATTAGATGTGGAATTATCATTTCTATATTATTGTAGTATATGCCCAGGGACAACAGATGGAAATTAGCATATATAATTATAAACTATTAATTAATAATTATAACTACAACTGTTCATTTATCATACAGACTGAAACTCAACTTCTATTAAATCAGAAAACAAACACACCAGAAAAAGTATGAACTAGATACTAAATCTAATGGATATTGCCTATGTCATAATTTAAGTCTCCCCGCCTGTGGCTGCGTGTGTGTGTGAGAGAGAGAGAGAGAGAGAGAGAGAGAGAGAGAGAGAGAGAGAGAGAGACAGAGACAGAGACAGAGAGAGACAGCAAGGTTGTCAAGCCTGCAGGCGCTTGTGGAGTTTAACTCTGAAAAGGCAGTTAACCACAGGTTCCCGTTGATCTTATGATGGACATGTGTTTTGATATTTAAACAAATGATCCGTCAACAGCAAAATAAAAGCCTCTTATTTATGAGAGCGGTCTGAAAGACCTCCATCTTACAGCGGTTCTCCGAGCGTGACTGGTCCAGCGACGAGCTAGCGGCCCCGCCAGGCGCTAGCTGATTGTCGCGTCACTTTATGGAGCTTCTCACCTCCGAAAACTTTAAAGCAAATTGCTAAACTTGAATAATTGTAATGAAAAACTGAATTTGAATCACATAATTTGAAATTGTATTGTTTACTTTGAATCATTGCATTAAAAAACTGAATCTGAATAGTACAGTTTGAAATTGAATTTATTCGTTTGTAACTGAAATCCAATAAAATATGATCATCAATGAAAATTCAACTCTCTATACATCTTCACATTCAGTTCTCACAATTCAAATTCAGTTCAAATAATTCAAGTTACTGTGACAGACATCCGGGTACTTGAATGATGAAGGAAGAGCAATCAAGTGCAGATCAATAGATAGACAACGTTTCTCAAAGTCAAGGATCCTTCTCTGGTAGGACTGGTCCTTCCAAGTCAGGTCCATCAGAGGCCAGGCTCCTCTGTTGCATTTGGACAACACGTAAATGGAACAGGCTAGCAAGTGCACGTTGTTTGTGCACGCTGCATTTCAAAATATGCAGCGTGCACTAGATGAAATGGTGGATGAATGTGAACTGTGCTGTTCAATTTTTTGTTGAGATGGAGAATGTGAATTATCATCAGTCTGCTTGCAGGAGGGGAATCTACTGTCGGCAACTTTGCTTGCAACGTGCGATGGTAAGTAACATTACCAACATTAATAGGCTATGATGTAAGCAATAGTCGTTATTGCTTATTTATCCCTTGTCAATAAATTAAAAACTTGTGAGTTCATGTTTGTAGTTGTTGTAACACTTACTGGTAAAGATAATTGCATTAATTAATCTTAATTACATTAAGCTTACAGTAGCTAACAGTTTACATCAGCTTGTAATTTACTGCATACATGTAACATTAGCTCATTGTTCAGTAGTGTCTAGCTTTCAAACAAATGCAGTGCAAAGTATGATCAGCAACTACAACAAGGTAAACGCCACCACCTAATGACCTACCACATGAGATGCAGTAAATTGCAAGTGAGAAAGGTTAAATAGTACTCTAGACACAAGCATAGCAAGCAAAGTTATAATAACAACACTATTGATAAACACCCACTAACACAGTAAAGGTAGGTGTTAGTGTGTTAAACGGTCAACAGTTGTCAGTTAAGACCACAATGAAGAAACTACACCACTACAGTTACATAAAGTTTCTTCATATAACATAACTGCAACATGTAGTGTTACAGTTGACTACAAGTTAATATATGTGGACATTTTCTTTAATCAAATCATTATTTATTTTAAGTTGAGCTACTCTACGACCATGCTTAATAAAGAGAAGTCTAAGTCTATGCTGGGTCAGATATTTCACCACTCAACTCTGGTGGATTTCTAAGGACTATGGTTAACTGCTCCTCAGATCTCTGCAGGGTAAATCCAGACAGCTAGCTAGACTATCTGTCCAATCTGAGTTTTCTTGTACGATTAAAACAACTTTGAACATACACATGTTCCACTACAACCAGTATTTTGCAGTGGCACCATGTCCCTCTTTTTTGGGTCATTTTAGGCCTTTAATTCCACAGGACAGATGAAGACATGAAAGGGTAGAGAGAAGGGGAATGACATGTACCAAAGGGCCGTAGGTCGGAATCGAACCTGCGGCCGGTGTGTCGAGAAGTAAACCTCTATCCTGTATGTGTGCGCCTGCTCTATCAACTGAGCTAACCCAGCCACACGGATGTCACTCTTTTAAGGCCGGATGTCCGTCACCTCCCTATTTCTTTGTGTTGGCTATGTTTAACTGCTCTTCAGATCTCTGCAGGGTAAATCCAGACAGCTAGCTAGACTATCTCTCCAAGCTGAGTTTTCTGTTGCATGACTGAAACAACTTTTGAACATACACATTCCACCAAAACAAGTTCCTTCCCGAGGCTCTTTTGCAAAGGCACTGTCATTGTGTCCCGGGGTTTAGCTCCACCCAAGATGATTATGATTGGTTTAAAGAAATGCCAATAAACGAGAGTACATTTTTCTCCCATCCCAGAATGCTGTGTGGACTAGCCAGACCTTCATCCGCAGCGCTGTGGAGGAAGGTCTGCCGAGAACCCGGACACAGCTCTAGCTTTGGTCATACAGAGATTGGATGGCCCTGAGACGGGACCCCCCTCACCCCATACTCCCGCAGCTCCTCCCACAGTGTCTCCTGGGGGACCTGGTCCTACGCCTTTTCCAGATCCACAAAACACATGTAGACCGGTTGGGCATACTCCCAGGCTCCCTCCAGGGTCCTTGTGAGAGTGAAGATCTGAGCTGAACCCTCCCTTCCAGCATCTTGGAGTAGAGTTTACCAGGGAGACTGAGAAGTGTGTGTGCCCCTTTAATTGGCACACACCCTCTGGTCCCCCTTTTTGAAGAGGGGAACCACCACCCTGGTCTGCCATTCCCTAGGCACCGTCCCAGACCTCCATGCAATGTTGAAGAGGCGTATCAACCAAGACAGCCCCTCGACACCCAGAGCTTTCAGCACTTCGGGACAGATCTCATTAATCCTTGGGGCTTTGCCACTGTGGAGTTGTTTAGCTACCTCAGCTACTTCCACCAGAGAAATTGACGAGAATCCCCCCATCATCCTCCAGCTGTGCCACTACCATAGAGGGTGTATTAGATGGATTTAGGAGTCCTCAAAATGCTCCTTCCACCGCCCATTACCTCCTCAGTGGAGGTCATCATCTTGTACACAGCTTGGATGGTTTCCCGCTTCCCCCTCCTGAGGTGGAAAATGGTTTTGCTGATACAATTTTTCAATTCAATTTTATTTATATAGCGCCAAATCACAACAACAGTTATCGCAGAGCACTTTTCTTAAAAGTGCAGGTCTAGACCATACTCTGTGATGTTATTTACAGAAACCCAACAACAGATGCACCTTCATGTCTTCGCCGAACTTGTCCCACACCCGCTGCTTTGCCTCTTTCACGTCAGAGGCTGCAACCCTTTGGGCCCTTCGTTACCTTGCAACTACCTCTGGATCCCTCTGGAATAGCATATCCCTGAAACTCTCCTTAAGTCGGATGGCTTCCTTGACCACCGGTGTCCACCAGGGTGTTTCATGTGTTACTTCCCCTTGAGGCACCTAAGACCACAGCTCTTCACAGCAGCTTTAGCAATGGAAACTTTGAACATTGTCTACTCAGGTACAATGCCCCCAGCCTCCACAGGGATGCACGAAAAGGTCCGCCGGAGATTGAAATTTGAAGGTCTGTCAGACAGGGGCCTTCTCCAGACGTTCCCAATTTACCCGCACTACTCATTGGGGATTACCAGGTCTGTCCAGAGTCTTCCCCCAACCCCAGAACCAACTCACCACCAGATGGTCATCAGTTGACAGCTCCGCCCCTCTCTTCACCCGAGAATCAAAAACATACGGCCTCAGATGAAATGATTATAAAAGTCATTGACCTTCGGCCTTTGGGGCTGTGGTACCATGTACACTTATGAGAATCCCTGTTTGAACATGGCTAGCACAGAAGTCCACAGACAACCACTCTGGTTTAGATGAGGGAGGCTGTTCCTCCTCCTGTTCTCAATCTAATAATAGCTCACACCAGGAATATCTTTGAGCAATACATCCACATTACTAGACTCTATCAGCAGTGAGAAAAGGCACTGGAGGAGAACATAATCATCCATGGCTGCTGCCAGGTCAAGCACAAAACACTTCTTTGTTATTTTAGTGAGGTGCCATTCTCAATTGACTGAAAGGATTATTGAGCCGATATTCTCTGAAGCAGCAGTCAATTATACATTTGTGATAGATGTGTAATACATCACTGGAATACTGGTTTGTGCATTGGCATGCCATAACTCTTTAACAGCCCCTTGATGTTAGTGTTATATCGTAATACATGTCGCAGTTGGTCTACCTCAATTAACTAACGTTTTGGTCCAAATATAAGAGGACCTTGATTATTAGACGACCCCACCCTTTTCAAGACTCATTTTTGGAAAAATACTTTATAAAAGCCAAATTTTGTTTTCATGAATAAAATAAATTCAATTGAAAATAATTCTAATAAAATAACATTGACCAAAACAAGGTTGGCTGTTTTTAACATCTTTTGAATAAAAAAGTCAATACCATTTTAGATGAAAGTGTCATATTCAAATTAATGGAAAATATTTCCAAGGTCTTCAGCTGAATGATTCTCTGGTAATGGGCATCCCATCATTACGTTACATACATATACATAATTACACACTCTCCTGTCATCTCTTGGAAGCAGCAGCTTTTAGGACCACGGTACAGTATGTTCTTTGGCTGTTTGCATTTTTACAAAGCCTTGTTGTACTTCCTTTCTAGTTCCGACTTCCAGGTTTTTTGTAGCTGGATACATCATTTGTTACATCTATGTATGAATGTAGATAATGTTAGTGAAATTGAGATGCTTGCTACAGTTACACTTCTAGTGATGAATTAGCAAAAACACATTTTATTTCTCAGAGTCTCTGCTTTGTTCTTACGCCGCTAGGCTATCTCTCTCTTCAGTTGCTCTCTCTCTCTCTCCACCGTATAACGTTGCCATGCTTTTGGGCACTCGTTGATGCTCCGTCTAAAACTCAGCTTTTTCAACCAGCTGTTTGTAAAATAACGTCCCTTACGTTCTGCGACTTGAAAAGCTAAAAGTCTAGACCCCGATTAGGGAAAAAAAACAACCTCTCATATTCAGACCATTACGGTATCTGAGAGTGGCACATTTCTTAATGTCTTCTTTTTCTCTCCCTTTCAAAACACATTGCTGATTCTCCCTCATGACTGTATGCGGGGGCAGCTTTGATGACCACATAACATTCTTGATCCAAGTCACTGCAGTAATGTTGGTTGGCTAAACTGGACATTACATTGTGATGCAAAAGCCCATATTCCCTATGGGTTAATTTAAGAGGGAATTGTAAATGAGTGCATTCATGTATTTCACCAACATGATTTCCTAGACAAATGGCCATTGATTTGAATTGCATAGATGTGTGAAATCAGTGAAACTGTTCTGTATCTGTTGTCATTTTCATCTGTAACTGTGACATTTAAAGATATACAGTATATGCCATGTTTCAAAATGCAGACTTCTGTACTTTCTATTTTGAGAACTGTGCCTTCTTTGGTATGTGTAGTGTACTTTTTTGTATATTTTCATCTAGACCAGTGTTTTGCGCTTTTGCTTATTGGTCTAAATAAAAAAAGTAAAATACATGTATTTCTTTAAGAATCTACTCAAGCTTACTGTACAGCTTACATTGCATAATAAAACTGTTGCTTTTCCTGCACTTGCAGCCCAAGTGGTTGCTCAAATACGGTCAGGGGTTAACGTAACTTCCTTCAAATTCAACTTCAACTTTAGCAAATTTTAATGGGGTTTTGCATTTAGCTTGGTCTGCACCGCTGGTGTCTGACTTGTCCATCTCCATCCTTCTTGTGCTTTTAGCGTTAAGACAAACTGGTGCTGCCTGTCCATCATTCAATGCAGTAGTTTACGGGGCGCCAGAAGAAGAAAGAAAACGCTAGAAATTGCCCAAACTGGTCTACATTGACTGTTGCGCCCTCTAATGGCCAATCTTTATCAAATTAGGTCCAAAGCCTCAGAGCAGCATGGCAAACAAGCCTCACAAGTTCCATGATCATAGCACTTACTGTGGCAGAGATATTGCAGTTGCAATTTTCCCATTTAAATGCATTGAGTTATTGGCCAAAACAAAAAAAAGTTGATTATAGCGCCCCCTAATGGCTGATCTTCACCAAATTTGGTACAGAGGATTGTTGTGGGATGTTAAACAATGATCTAAAGTTCTTTGTTGATAACATTTAATTTGGCCAAGATAAAATATGATATGTGTGAGTGGAAAATTTGTTTGGTTATCAAATGCGCAAACTGTAATGTAGCAAAATTCTTTCCATAAGATCGGTCGCACAGCCTAAGACGAATTTGAAAATGTTGGTTTTGCACATTGCGCGATATAGCGAGAAAATGTTTGTATCAGAAATGGGCCTAGCCTATATCACGTGATTCAGCTTGATTCAAGGAACAGGTGGATGTACAGTTTTCTAATGTGTGATGTGTAATGTGGGGCAACAAAACGTTTGGTGTCATAGCGCCACCTAGTGGTCCACATGTGTAATTTTTAGTAGGTAAGGTCCATGACCCATTGTACATCTACTCTGTAAATGTAAAGATGTTCACATTAGTGTAAGTGGGGAATCCAAACATGGGTCCCATGGCCCACTTTGACCAATCAGTACCCCACTGTAGGGGTGGCCCAAGATTTCCTCAAATCTGGCCCTCAAAATTTCTTAAAAAATGGATGAGCCGTTCTTGAGATATAGACTTTTTGTACTTGTAGCGCCCCCTAGTGGCCATTTTTTGTAAAATGTTTAGGGGACCTCCAGAGGGTCATTGCAAACAAGAATCTAAAGTTTTGCGTTTTCATAGTTAGCTACACAAATTTGTTTGTGTGTAATATGCACAATTTTTATCCTATAAAAAATTATTTTGATAACTTTTTGTCAGGTCGGTCTGGAGATGCTACCTGCCAAGTTTTGTGCCGATCAGTCGCTCGGTCTAGGAAGAGATCGGCAAAGTAGGTTTTCAAAAAATCACGATTTTTCACGCTGGCGGAAATGAGCGTGGTCTATATCAGGAAATTCAGCTCAATTCAGGGAACACATGGATATCAGTATTTTTTATGTGCAATATAAAGTTTGGGAGTTATAGGGTCAAACACGTTTTTTTCTGCTATAGAGCCACCGAGTGGTGGAAGTGTGTCCATTTTTTGTTTCCTGAAAGTGCACAGTTTTGGACCAGTCCTGAAAATTGCACCCCCCAACACGTACAATTTGGCTGTAGCATGAATGGAAGAATATTTGACATATTATGTTTTTACGTATTTTCTGTCATACTTACAATTTTATAATGTCGGATTTTAATGTTAAACGTGGCCAAAACTAAATTTCAAATAATGAGGTATTACCTCTAAAATATGGTAAACATATTTTAGAAAAAGCGTAGCTACATGCTACAGCAGTAAACAATGTCATCTTGGCTGCCAGTGTGGTTAAATTCTCTCCAATTCCAGGTCACATTACTCCTGAAAACTTGAAATACATGGTTATGTAGTATTTGTTATCTGCAATTTTTGACCGTAGAAAGTGCTGCTATATTTCATTAGTGTCCAAGCTAACTACCAGTTAGCTGCCACTTTGCTGCCAGTTTGTTAAATTCTCTGTAATTTTGGGTCGCGCTACGGCTGAAACATGTCCGATTGGGTAGTGTTTGGTTCAGAAGCCTTTCACCGCGATTTTCGACAGTAGAACATGTTGCTTCGTTCCATAATCTAACATTAGCCCACTGCTTAATATTAGCTAGCTGCATGCTAACTCCACATAGCTGTAGCTAATCCTTGGCAGCCAGTGTTGGTAATTTCTCCCCAATTTTGGGTCACTTTACTGCTGGGACAGAAAAAAAATGTATTGGTGATTTTTCTCCGTACGAAGTCCTGCTATATACTTTGTTGCAGTAGCTCAAGCTGATAGGCCATATAACCCCTGTTGATGCTGTACAGTTGTACAGTTGTACAACCGGTGATAAACAGTAAGAAATATAAATAAATTGACATACGTAAATAGGCGAGGTAAAGTAATTCTGCATCACTGTTCTGTCATTCTCTTTTCCCAGGGGCAGTTTCAGAAGTTGGGTGGGGTCATAAGAGACAAAGAGAAGGTAACAGACATCAAGCCTGGCCCTGTTGTGACAGTGTCAACCTCTGCTGGTGTTTATCGAGCCAAGAGTGTGGTGATCACCGCTGGACCCTGGGCTAACAGACTACTGGCCCACATTGGCTTACAGTTGCCACTTGAGGTATTCAAACTCTTGGTGTCCCACATGCAATAATGTTTGTATAGCTGCGTAAGTGGGTCAATGAGGAATAAGGGTTGGCAAGATGAGAAAAAAACTATTTGAAAAAGCGTTTTTTTAAGGATCCTTGAGTTTTGTTAAAATGTATATTTTGTGTTACTGTAAATTCCATTTGAAATAGGATTTGCACCATTTCTTTATTTTTTTTTTGTATAAAAGGTAGGGCCAAATGGACCTAAAATGTCAAGGGGTAGAACCACAAAAGAATGGTAAATATTTTGTATTTCATCCACTACATTGTTTGTGTGCACCCATACAAATTTAACTCCTATTTCAAAATGTCGCCCAAAAATAGATTTTATTAGGATTTCTTGAAATTATATTTGTTATTGCAAATGTTTATCAATATTGTACTGTTAAAATTAAAGTAAATTAAAGAGGTTAATATATATGTATGATACCTAGAGCTGCAACGATTAGTCGACTAATCAATTAGTTGTTTGCTAGAAAAATAATCGCAGACTATTTTTGATAATTGATTAATTGTTAAATGCAAAAATGGCAGAAAACAGTTTTCAGTCTATCAAATATGGAGATTTCAGCTTTTTGTGTTTTATATCATATTTAACGGAATATCTTTGGGTTTTGGACTGACAAAACAAGACATTTTTCACGATTTTATAGCCAGATTAATCGATCACGAAAACACACACACACACACACAATTCCACAAAAACACGCATTCACTAGACCTAACCGCCCGTGACCGCAGAGTACAAGAGTGCAAAATGTTTAAGTAAAGTAAAAAGAGCGGCATTATCAGTGTGCTGGATGGTTTAAGAAATACTAATGCATTATATTTTTATTTGTGATATAAGTACCCACTTCCTGTACTCAAGTAGAAGTGCAGATAATTGTGTTAAAAAATACTCTTGTAAAAGTATAAGTACTGATTTAACTTCTTTACTCAAGTAAAAGTAACAAAGTAGAGGCTTGGAAATTTACTTGACCAGACACATGTTACTAGAGAACATGCTGAGAAACTACAGTGGACATGGAGAAAAAGCTCTTTATTCTTTATATGCCGTTGGCTACATTTTAAATGGCTGTCTGCCAACAGGCCTAACACATATAGCTTATTTATTGTGACAGAGACTGGGACTCCAGGTTAATAAGATTCTGACCGAGTAGCAAGATATGAATTCTGTGTGATTTTGTGAGAAGTCTGTGTATATTCTCATCCAATTAGATTCAATTTGGTATTGATGACGCAAAAATAACTAACCAGTGAAATTATTTTAAACTTAGTGAGGACTAGATTAGGACTGTATTTGAAGCTGATTTTAGTTCCCAGCTTGGCCCAGGTGTGTCTGTTAAAAACGGATGGAGACAACTTCTCTCTGTTGATGCTTTATTACAATCAAGCATCAGTATAAACATGGGGGGGTAGCTCTTCTATGGCTGTTTGTGTGGTAATAAAAGAAATAAACAACATTGCAAAGGCTACCATACACAATGCATAGGAATCATATATGCTAGTAAATAATAACAATAAACCCACTATTAATTACATTATCTTAATGAGCAAGGACGTTCAACAATCGCCATTATATCGAATAAACAGCCAGGTGTAACCTAGGTAACAGGTGAAGAACACAAACAAGCGAACTTTTAAATTTGCAAGAACTATAGACCAATACAGTAACAGGCTTAAATGAACTGACAACATACAGTAAGTAATATGACTTACAGTTCTCAAAGACACACACAATCTCAACTGATTATCCTCCGGACAGCTTGTCTCTATTTCGTTTATCTCACTTTTTTCTCCGTGTGGCCCGCTCGCAGTGTGGGGCGCTTGTCCGCGCATTCTCCTACATGCACTCACAATCACACCTGATAGACGACCTTTTGTACAAAACTAAAGTAATGAGCCAATTTTGTGAAATGTAAGGAGTAGAAAGTACCGATATTCGTGTTAAAATGTAAGGAGTAAAAGTAAAAAGTTGCAAAAAGTATTTGTGCTTCGTTACATCCCATCTCTGGTGATATGTTGTGAGTAGAATATGAATCTGCCACTTCTCTGTCAGGTAAATGTAGTAGTACAATGTTTTCCTTTGAATTACACGTACCAAACGGCAGTAGTATACAGTTAGTTGCATATTAAGTGCTTTGTGGTCCCTCTGTAAGTTATTTCGGAGTACAGTGGTTCTGGAGAAAGCTACAAGAAGCAGTACAGGGGGCCAAGCAATCAGCCCGTTGGAACGGGCACTGTACTGTTCAGTAAATGCACAAAAAACACAAAGATACCGGCTTATGGCTTTAATAGACTCTGTATGTTATCAACTTCCTCTTGTCCATCCCTAATCCAGTTTCACTCTTCTTTCACCACTGTGATTTTGCACTGCCTACCTTTTAAATACCCACCTGAACGTGCCACAGAAACAAAAGCATTACTCCTCCATATTTAAACAGCTCAAAGGTCTTAGTCAGCAAGGCAGTCTTTTCCATCTTGCAATATGCCACACAGCCTGAAAAGAGAAGGTGATGGGAAAACAAGCAGGCAGCTGTTAGAGTGGCGAATTCGAGTTTGATATTGGAATTGCATGATTCAGGCTAGCAGCAGGCTGGGGGGCCTGGGGAATGGCATGCCTGAGTGAGCTGGTAGAAAAGCTCTAAGCTCACAGAGTCGACAGAGCACTTCTGTCTGAATTTGTATAGTCCCTGGGACTGAGTGCACGGATGGTTAGTTCATTACATTGAAGCTCTTGAACAATGTGTCCTTATTATTGCCACCCACAACATTTGTACAACAATGTGTACATTTCATTAAATCCCAATTCTCCCTTCACCACTGCTTCTTTTGTAATTGAACTTCTATTAGACAGAAAAAAGACCAGAGGAGGATGGAGTAGGTGTTATGGAGGTTTATATGTTAATCTTTAATCAGCATGTTGTGCCAGTGTGTTTTCATTCAGGTGTAATATTGATTTGTTGTACTATAAATATGTAACCAGGGCAGTAACGATTATCAAAATAAAACCAAAATCATGGCACTCAGCTCCACAAATCTGTGTTGCGGAGTGAGAAGGCAACGATATCGGAGGTGTAACGTTATGAATGGCTGCTGTTCTGACTCGGGTGCCTGGGTCTGTTTCCCGACGGTTCAGTAAACTGCCCTTAGCGTCCTTAGAACCAGAGTTAAGTTGTGACCGGGCTGGCTGGGGGCTGACTGTGGATGTGTCCCCGGGGGCTGTTATCAGATCTCATCCTGACAGAAGCCTTGTAGCGCCGGGAGACTGAGACAGAAGACAGGAGTGTACTAGCTAGCTAAATTATCATTAGTCATCTGTCTATAGAGTTAACGTTACTGATGAATTTGTGGGTTAGCCCAGAGTTGTTAACTGTGGTCAAAACAATCATACTAAAAATAACTGAGCGTGTTGAACGATGTCGTAATCTTATGTTACCCACTAAGAATTACATTGCTAGCTACTTGTCAACCAGCACCTTTACAGTAGGCACCAAAGCACTTTTCCTCTTTGTTCCCCCTACAGGTTAGGAGCATACTGTTACCATTACCATTATTCTTATGTCTCATTCCAACAAGTTAATGAACCACTGAAACAATTTTGGAAACATTATTTTAAGGTAGGGGAGAGCCGGAAAAGTTGAAACACTTTTTATGTAAATGTGCTGTATTTATATAGCGATTTTCTAGTGTTAACGACTACTCAAAGCGCTTTTACATCATACAGGAACCATTCACCATTCACACACATTCATACACTGTTGCAGAGGCTGCCGTACAAGGTGGCACCTGCTCATCAGATAAAGACTCACACACATTCACACTCCAATGCGCAGCATCGGGGGCAACTTGGGGTTCTGTGTCTTGCCCAAAGACACTTCGACATGGGACTGCAGGGCCAGGGATTGAACCACCAATCTTCCAATTGGCAGGCAACCGCTCTACCACAGCCACAGCCACAGCCAGTGGTATTAAACGGAATTTACAAAGCGGTCGTATCACACTGAAAGATAATATTTTGTCACAAGCAACCTACACATGTCACTTCGCATTTTTAACTTTGAACAAAACCGTTCAGGAATTATTACAGTAAAAGTGGGACGTGCGTAATGTTTCATCTGTCCCTCCTGGACGAGACGAATGAAACAGCATGGGGGGACAAATTAAACATACAGTTTAAGCCATATAAACTTCCCACAACTTTAATATTTTACTACATATCATGGATGGTACTTCCAAAAGGTGTTATTTTAGATAGATAACAATCGTACGTATATAGCAGGGCTTCTACGTCTTTGTAAATGTCTGTTAACAACTCATTGCCGTCATCCTGAAGCGCGTATGAAATACCATGCACTGTGGATGATTCGGCCATTTTCATAGCTAGAACAGTAAGTTTTTCCATTTATGTCATGTTTCTATTGTATAAAATTTCGTTTCACTAGGTTTATACATGGGTTATACCACTGGACATCCAAATGACGTCCCACAGTCTCCGTCAGTCTCCATAGGATAACATGGAAAAACTCGACCCCCCTACCTGGTGGGTTCAAATATCTTTCATCATCTTTCTAAAACTACTTTTCCATGTCTCACCTCCATAAATAATTGTATAAACACAGATATTTGTGCATTTACTTAAAATCCATGGAATTCCAGTCAGGTCGGGGACAGTTGAAACAAAACATAGACATATGCCATTACAGCCTGTTTTGCTTCTCATGTAAACAAGCATGAAATATGAAAGTCTGGGATTGTGAAGAAGACTAAATGGTCTACTGAGTAAGCATGCAGTCTTTTGACCATCAAAACTGGTTTATCGGCTGTAACGCCGTGATAAAAGGAAATAACAGAGAGATATTTGGCGTTACAGCCCTATATATATAACCCATAAAATGTATCTATCGTATCTAGGGATGGGTATCGTTAAGTATAGGTCCAAGCCTGGCGTTTGGCCTTATAACTCCCAAACTTGATTTTGGTCTCATCTGACCACAACACTTTCACCCAGTTCTCTGAATCATTCATATGTTCACTGGCAAACTTTAGATGGGCTTGTACATGTGCTTTCTTGAGCACGCTGCAGGATTTCAGCCCTTCACGGCGTAGTGTGTTACCAATTGTTTTATTGGTGACTATGGTCCCACCTACCTTGAGATCATGGACAAGAGCCTCCCATGTAGTTCCTGGCTGATTCCTCACTGTTCTCAAGATCTTGCATGGAGCCCCAGGCCAAGGCAGATTGACAGTTCTTTGTGTTTCTTCCATCTGCAAATAATCGCACCTGTTGTCACCTTCTCACCAAGCTGTTTGACGATGGTCTTGTAGCTCGTTCCAGCCTTGTGTGGGTCTTCAATCGTTTCCCTGACATCCTTGGAGAGGTCTTTGGTCTTGGCCATGGTGGAGAGTTTGGAATCTGATTGATTGCTTATGTGGACAGGTGTCAGGTAGCACTCCCTTTACGAGGGTGCTCCTAATCTCATTTTATTACCTGTAGTAAGCCAGCCTGTGTGCCAGACATCTTTCTGATTGAGAGGGGCCAAATACTTATTTCTCTTATTAAAATGCAAATCCATTTATTACGTGTTTGACTTGCGTTTAGATTTTTTTTTTTTCTCTTACTATTTAAATTAACATACCATTAAAATTGTAGACTGATAATTGTTTTGTCAGTGGCCAAATGTACAAATCATCAAATACTTGTGAACAAGAGGAATTATTACAGCAAACCTATTGACATCTGGCTAATGTTGTAAGGTGGTGTAAGACAGACTTGAAAATTGTGGGCCCATCGTTTAACATAGAGATAACAGATTGGAAGAAAGGAATTGGAATCATTTTGTTATTGTCATATGTTAACAGTTTTGGTAGACACTGACAAACAATGACAACTATATACTGTATATACAGTGAGGAAAATAAGTATTTGAACACCCTGCTATTTTGCAAGTTCTCCCACTTAGAAATCATGGAGGGGTCTGAAATTGTCATCATAGGTGCATGTCCACTGTGAGAGACATAATCTAAAAAAAAATCCATTTAACTATTTATTTGTATGATACAGCTGCAAATAAGTATTTGAACACCTGTCTATCAGCTAGAATTCTGACCTTCAAAGACCTGTTAGTCTGCCTTCAGATTGTCCACCTCCACTCCATTTATTATCCTAAATTAGATGCAACTGTTTGAGGTCGTTAGCTGCATAAAGACACCTGTCCACCCCATACAATCAGTAAGAATCCAACTACTAACATGGCCAAGACCAAAGAGCTGTCCAAAGACACTAGAGACAAAATTGTACACCTCCACAAGGCTGGAAAGGGTCACGGGGAAATTGCCAAGCAGCTTGATGAAAAAAGGTCCACTTTTGGAGCAATCATTAGAAAATGGAAGAAGCTAAACATGACTGTCAATCTCCCTCGGACTGGGGCTCCATGCAAGATCTCACCTCGTGGGGTCGCAATGATCCTAAGAAAGGTGAGAAATCAGCCCAGAACTACACGGGAGGAGCTGGTCAATGACCTGAAAAGAGCTGGGACCACCGTTTTCAAGGTTACTGTTGGTAATACACTAAGACATCATGGTTTGAAATCATACATGGCACGGAAGGTTCCCCTGCTTAAACCACCACATGTCAAGGCCCGTCTTAAGTTTGCCAATGACCATTTGGATGATCCAGAGGAGTCATGGGAGAAAGTCATGTGGTCAGATGAGACCAAAATAGAACTTCTTGGTCATAATTCCACTAACTGTGTTTGGAGGAAGAAGAATGATGAGTACCATCCCAAGAACACCATCCCTACTGTGAAGCATGGGGGTGGTAGCATCATGCTTTGAGGGTGTTTTTCTGCACATGGGACAGGGCGACTGCACTGTATTAAGGAGAGGATGACCGGGGCCAAGTATTGCGAGATTTTGGGGAACAACCTCCTTCCCTCAGTTAGAGCATTGAAGATGGGTCGAGGCTGGGTCTTCCAACATGACAGTGACCCAAAGCACACAGCCAGGATAACCAAGGAGTGGCGCTGTAAGAAGCATATCAAGGTTCTGGCGTGACCTAGCCAGTCTCAAGACCTAAACCCAGTAGAGAATCTTTGGAGGGAGCTCAAACTCCATGTTTCTCAGCAACAGCCCAGAAACCTGACTGATCTAGAGAAGATCTGTGTGGAGGAGTGGGCCAAAATCCCTTCTGCAGTGTGTGCAAACCTGGTGAAAAACTACAGGAAACGTTTGACCTCTGTAATGTAAAACAAAGGCTACTGTACCAAATATTAACATTGATTTTCTCAGGTGTTCAAATACTTATTTGCAGCTGTATCATACAAATAAATTGTTAAAAAATCATACATTATGATTTCTGGATTATTATTTTTTTTAAATTATGTCTCTCACAGTGGAAATGCACCTACGATGACAATTTCAGACCCCTCCATGATTTCTAAGTGGGAGAACTTGCAAAATAGCAGGGTGTTCAAATACTTATTTTCCTCACTGTATATGAACCCTCTGAATTTCAATCAA
The DNA here is from genome assembly GCA_026937815.1 of Etheostoma perlongum. NCBI lineage: Eukaryota > Metazoa > Chordata > Actinopteri > Perciformes > Percidae > Etheostoma > Etheostoma perlongum. The sequence continues at coordinate 10,037,376 of CM049373.1, forward strand.
GTAGTTTTGTGCATCAAAACGAATGCATGGTATACTCTATGGTCAATCATTAGGTCTTTAGTGGCAGATCTTTGAGGACTTGGATGGTACTAATGGCCTTTCTGGTTTTATCTACTATAGGTGGTGAAGATCAATGTGTGCTACTGGAGAGAGAAGGTTCCTGGTTCATACAACGTGAAGCAGCGCTTTCCTTGCTTCGTGCAGACTGAGGGTGAAGAGTCCAAAGAGCTAATTTACGGCCTCCCATCCAATGAGTACCCAGGCCTGGTGAAGGTATGTCACAGTACTGAACCCTCAAGTGTGATTCTACATAGAGAAGCTCTAGATTCTGTACAGACCCCCATAATTCATGGTAAAAATATAAAATAGACTTTGTTAATGATCAATTATGTTTTAATGTGATTTCATCTATCACATCTATCTGCTTTTCAAGTTGATCATTTGACTTCATTATTCAACATTAGTCTCTAAACCCATGCTGTGTGTGCACTGAAGCAAACAGCTTTTTTATTAAATTAAGATACATGCACACACTGGAGCACTGCTTATCTTATAAAGGGACTTATTACAGAATACCAAACATTTGTTGTCTTATAAACATTAACTAAAGTTTGCTAACCAGCATACAGTTAAATTTTTTATTGTAGGAATACATTTTTATTATGGCTGTTAATCAGTCGCAAATTAAAGCTTTTAGTGCTTATTCGTCATGGGAGTGGACAAATGCTTGCTTAATGCAAATATTTATTTATTGCAACAATCCAAAACAATGGAAAATACTGTCAAGAATATTCTCCAGAATAACCTCAAAGCTACAGTATGCATAAAAACAATACGTTGAAAGCATAATATGGCAAACTCAACTCTTGCCCATCAAGTAACAACAGATGGGCAATTCAATTCAATTTAATTTATATAGCGCCAAATCACAACAACAGTTTTCTCTCTGTGCTTTTCATAAGAGAGCAGGTCTAGACCGTACTCTGTGATGTTAATTACAGAAACCCAACAATTCCCACCCAGAGCAAGCACTAGAAGACAGAGGCAAGGAAATGTAACATTACTTGGTAATACTAACACAATGTAAAGTTCCATTTGAAAAATTAACATCCCGTTTTTTTTATCAGCTCAAATTTGTGTTAACTCGTTATTATAGCCACATTTGTATATAATTCATAATCAACGTGACCCTACGTAGCTTTTGACGAAAAAAAAAAAAGCTTTACGAAAAGTTTAATTTATAAGCAACAACTGACTTGTAATAGGGAGAATGGTGCCTGTGTCATTCCCACTGCGCACCCCAAGCACCTGTTTCACGCACTATGTAACTTTGGCGAGCAGGTCCGATCTCCTGGGAGAAGTGTGAAACGCTTTACGGCACTGTTTTTTGGTTTTCCTTCTGATGTCCTCTGGATGTTCTGCCTCAACTCTCTGTGATTTACAGTGGTTTCTGATGGAAAGAAAGCTTTACTTGTTGCTGAAGGGGGTATTGCTAAGGCTAACAGCTGCAACATAATGCATGTTTTAAGCATTTGCCTAATGCCATGGTTGTCATTTTTTGCGCATTCACCATGAAACAGAAAAGCTTTGTAACTCAAATGTACATTTTCAAATCTGCTCCAAATTTCTCATGCTTGATCAGATTCCAGGCTGAGGACATCTACATGGCAATATAGATTAATCATCATAGCGCCACCAACTGACAACAGGAAGTCAGCTGTGTGGTACAAACATTTGATTATGTTCCGATTTCAGTATCAAAAAATTGTAGTGGAATAAACCATATCCGTGGAGAGTTAAGCAGTAGTCTGGCGACTGGACAGCTGAGCATGAGGCTGCCAGTAGAACAGCAGATTAGTGACATGTCTGGCTGGGATGAGTTTCTGGCTCAGCATTGACATGGGCAGCCAATGTGGGTTCTGGGATGTCCATGGCGCTGGAATGCTGCGCAAGCCAACATGTCGGGAGCCATGGGGGCTACGCCTCCTCGGGACTTAATGGAACCCCGTGAAAATAGCCAGACGAGCCATCGCAAAAGATGAGCCCCAGATATCAGGGTGGCTCCTCAACCTGTCAAGAAGCAGGCCGGGGAATCAGGGGATAGAGGGTATGGACCGCAGACAGCCAGATCAGGACAGGAAGGCCAAGGCCAGTGGATCAGAGTGGAGGCTAGTTGCTAGCAGACTAGAGGTTTGCCGACTGGGGAGTAGGCTCAAAAGCGAAGGCAGGGGTGTAGGCTAGAGGCTAGCAGACGAGGTTAGAGCTGCTTTTAAGTCCTCTGCCAGTCCAGGTAGCCATTTTGCCAGGCTTAGAATAACCCCCTCTGCTTTGGCATTCAAGCACATAATTTGGCTAGAATGGTGCTTTTGAGAACCACATTGCCACGGTGGTACAATTGTGGTCTACTTTGAAATTAAATAATGGTGCAAAGTCAACTGTAAAATGTGATTTGTCCTACCTCAACATCAGATCAGTTCTGGGAGTTGTGCTGGGTTTGATGTCATCTGATGGCACATCTCTATTTTGGGCAGTATGGCAGGCCAGCAGGAGCTCTCAGCCTAATAGCAGACCACATGGATAGAGGAGAGGAGTGGACAGATGGTGATGCCACGTCACATTATTCACTCTGAGACACTGTCACCTCAGCTACTGTATGTCCAATGTTTGGAACATTTAACATAATTTGGAAAATATCCCTCAATGAAGCAGAAATGAACCATGACATGCATGGACCTGACAGAATGTTTTCTAAATCAGAAAAATCCTGTGGAATAAAATAAAAACTGAAGCTCTTTTAATTCCCCACCCTCCTTGCTGTGCCTCTGTTCTCTGGTGAGACAGTGTGTGTCAGACCTGGCTGACTGGAGCAGCACACAAAAGCAGCTCTGGAAGTGTGTGTATGACAGTCACCCCTTTTGTCATTTACCTTTCAAGCTTGCGATAGGAGCACTAAAAGGTGAGGTAGACATGTGAATAATGTAATTTTCTGCCTTATTACTTAGCTTTACATGAAACATTACCTGATGACTAAAATAATCCCATTCAGCATTGCATGAACAGAGCTGTGGGATTCTGTCTTAATACAATACTTGCATGCTTTATGTACTTTGACAGAGATATCTGTCTGACTCAAGCTACTGAAGCCCTGCATCAAATATAGTTTGCATTTTAGCACAGATTCGAGGGAAACTACAAGTATCAGTTTAATTTCATAACCATTTTGTTGAAGGAATTTGGCTTTGGATCCTATTTTGGATTTATTTGTATTTCTTTCACTTGCAGTAGGCATGTGCTATATGTGTATATAACTGGGTACCAAATTCAATACTTTTTAGACACTGACCGAATTGCCTCGTCATTCAATACCAAATTTCAGGTCCTCATCAGCGTCAATGAGCCAATAAGCATGCAGCATGCCTTTACCGAGCTCTAATATTGTCTGTAATTGGCTGCCTAATGTTACGTAGAGACATACAGGAAAATTTTACATAGTAGGAGCAGAATTGTTTTTTTTAAAGATTTGTGCTGTAACTTGTAACGTTGTAATTCCTTTTGTTTTACAAAATTGTTATAGAGAAAGTATTGTTTAGGAACCGGTTTCAAAGTTATGGTATTGGTATTGGTACCAGTATTGAAATAATTTGAACAATACCCAGCCCTATATGTATACCATGTGTCTGCATTAGGGGTGTGACGAGACACCCAGCTCAAGAGATGAGATTGGGTTCACTAGATAACGACAAGATTTGAACCTATTTCACAGAAACTTCAATGAAGAAATAACAGAAGAAATTGTCCTTTATTCAATCTAAAGTCACAAAATGAAAACAGAGCACTGAATAGTTTTGCCACAAACTCAAATGTCTGACTTCTGTCTTGTATTACTAAGAGTTACACTGTTACTTATTCTGTGTGTATGTAGGTGGAGAGAGTCTCTTCACTCAGAGAACCAACGTTACAACATAACCAAGTGTTTTCTGGCAGTAGTTAAGACCAAATGTGTTGTACTAATATGTCATTGTACAGTAGACAAAGAGAAATAAAGCTTATGTTACTATAGTTTCACATTGTTTACGTTCTAAAGCACACGTAAACTACCATCAAACACTCTAACTGATGATTTTTGTGAAGATGCTCTTTTCTCCTCCTCTGCATTGTATTAATTGCTGAAAGAGAACATTTCTCTTTCTTTAATATCATTAAAAGTAAAGTTAGGTTTTTCTGTCTTCTTCCCAACTCATTTTAAAAAGAGATTGGTCTGTGCAAGACAGCACCACAGCGAAATGCGTGCTGCGGACGCGTGTGTCTCAGCCAAGAGAGGGAGAGCAGCGGTACTCTCTAATGTTCTACTACCAGGTTTTACAGGCAGCCTTTTTCTTCCACTATCGCTCTGCAAAAGTAAACTCAGAGTCAACTTTGGAGAACAGGCGGGGGATCTTCTGTTCAAATTTCGAAGCTGCTGTTCTGTACTTGTGTGTACGGATATTGTGAGACACTTTTTACCATTTTTGACGAGAAATCTCATTTAATCTTGTCAGATCTCGTGGGGACGAGATCTTGTCAAACCTCTAGTCTGCATGTATTGATTTGTGTTCTTGTTACTCCCTGCACAAATTTTGAAGAAGCATTGCAAGTGGGCATTATATTGGGGAGGATGCATCATTGGTGGGACTATGTACTGTAGCCAGTGGTGTATCCTACGTGATACGCAGGTATACGCAGTATACCCACTAAGAAAGCTCCAAGATTTCCATCTGCCCACTACAACAACAATGCAGAGGCGATTTGTCCTCAGATTGAACAAAACAAACTCAAAGTCAAACAGCCACTGTGGCACCGAAGGAGTGAATCTTACACCGAGATAAAAGTGTTCATTGTCCTGGCAGAGGTGGCATTTTGCAATGTTTATCTATCCAGTTCTCAGCAAAAGTTTTAACAGAGGAACAATGGCGTCTCTAGGCTCTGGTAAAAACCACCAGCCCTTGTCAGTGTCTACCTCCTACATACCTGATCACCCCTATATCACTTCACCTGGTGGCTAAGGCTGCGTGGTACTTTCAAAACAAAAGCACTAGTAGATACTTAAAATAACCAACATAAAATACTAATGAGATAAATGAGCTTATGTAGCTGTGTGAGTAAAGTAAAACAGAAATTAAATACATATTTAACTATTTAATATAACAAAACAATGAATAGCTCCAACAAACACTTCATTTTGATATATTTTGAATATACATATATATGTATGTGTGTGTATATATATATATATATATATATATATATATATATACAGTATGTATATATGTATTTGTGTGTGTGTGTGTATATATATGTATATGTGTGTATATATATATATATATATATATATATATATGTGTGTGTGTATATAGCATGAAAATCTTTAATATGCGTTCACCCAGCCTGCATATGGTCCTCCAGTAGCTAGAAATGGCGATAGGTGTAAACCAAGCTCTGCCTTTGAGAAAATGAAAGTTCAGATGGGCCGATCTTTAGTCTTGCTCCTTATGAGGTCATTAGGAGCAAGGTTACCTCCCCTTTTCTCTGCTTTGCCCACCCAGAGAATTTGGTCTTCCCATCAGAGAGAGACATCATGGCGTTCAAACAAGCACAGCATGGCAGTTGGTCAAGGCCACACCCCCACTCTCCACCTTGCCCCCCCCTCCTCCTCAATAGCTACACCCACAGAAATGGCACGACCTAAGGAAAGGTCATTGTGGGACTGGTTCTAGTGGCTGTAATTCTGCACCAAGGCTGAATTTTGGGAAAGAGACTTCAGATACAGTATTAGGGGACCACTAAGGTCTATATAAAAGAGACTTCAGATACAGTATTAGGGGACCACTAAGGTCTATATAAAAATACTTCTATTACCATTATTCACTTTATACAGTGGGTACGGAAAGTATTCAGACCCCTTTAAATTTTTCACTCTTTGTTTCATTGCAGCCTTTTTCCAAAAATCAAAAAAGTTCATTTTATTTCTCAGTAATGTACACTCAGCAACCCATCTTGACAGAAAAAAACAGAAATTTAGAAATTTTTGCATATTTATTAAAAAACAAAAACTGAAATATCACATGGTCATAAGTATTCAGACCCTTTGTTCAGTATTTAGTAGAAGCACCCTTTTGATCTAATACAGCCATGAGTCGTTTTGGGAAAGATGCAACAAGTTTCTCACATCTGGATTTGGATATCCTCTGCCATTCCTCCTTGCAGATCCTCTCCAGTTCTGTCAGGTTGGATGGTAAACGTTGGTGGACAGTCATTTTCAGGTCTCTCCAGAGATGCTCAATTGGGTTTAAGTCAGGGCTCTGGCTGGGCCATTCAAGAACAGCCACAGAGTTGTTGTGAAGCCACTCCTTCGTTATTTTAGCGGTGTGCTTAGGGTCATTGTCTTGTTGGAAGGTAAACCTTCGGCCCAGTCTGAGGTCCAGAGCACTCTGGAAAAGGTTTTCGTCCAGGATATCCCTGTACTTGGCCGCATTCATCTTTCCCTCGATTGCAACCAGTCGTCCTGTCCCTGCAGCTGAAAAACACCCCCACAGCATGATGCTGCCACCACCATGCTTCACTGTTGAGACTGTATTGGACAGGTGATGAGCAGTGCCTGGTTTTCTCCACACATACCGCTTAGAATTAAGGCCAAAAGTTCTATCTTGGTCTCATCAGACCAGAGGATTTTATTTATCACCATCTTGGAGTCCTTCAGGTGTTTTTTAGCAAACTCCATGCGGGCTTTCATGTGTCTTGCACTGAGGAGAGGCTTCCTTCGGGCCACTCTGCCATAAAGCCCCGACTGGTGGATTGCTGCAGTGATGGTTGACTTACTACAACTTTCTCCCATCTCCCGACTGCATCTCTGGAGCTTAGCCACAGTGACCATTGGGTTCTTCTTTGCCTCTCTCACCAAGGCTCTTCTCCCCGATAGCTCAGTTTGGCCGGACGGCCAGCTCTAGGAAGGGTTCTGGTCGTCCCAAACGTCTTCCATTTGAGGATTATGGAGGCCACTGTGCTCTTAGGAACCTTAAGTGCAGCAGAAATTTTTTTGTAACCTTGACCAGATCTGTGCCTTGCCACAATTCTGTCTCTGAGCTCTTCAGGCAGTTCCTTTGACCTCATGATTGTCATTTGCTCTGACATGCACTGTGAGCTGTAAGGTCTTATATAGACAGGTGTGTGGCTTTCCTAATCAAGTCCAATCAGTATAATCAAACACAGCTGGACTCCAATGAAGGTGTAGAACCATCTCAAGGATGATCAGAAGAAATAGACAGCACCTGAGTTACATATGAGGGTCCATGGCAAAGGGTCTGAATACATATGACCATGTGATATTTCAGTTTTTGTTTTTTAATAAATATGCAAAAATTTCTAAATTTCTGTTTTTTTCTGTCAAGATGGGTTGCTGAGTGTACATTACTGAGAAATAAAATGAACTTTTTTGATTTTTGGAAAAAGGCTGCAATGAAACAAAGAGTGAAAAATTTAAAGGGGTCTGAATACTTTCCGTACCCACTGTATATGCTTCCATTAGGCAATATTATCAGGAAACACTACATAAACTTTCATTGCTATGCAGATGATACTCAATTATATCTATTGATCAAGCCGGATGAAACTAATCAGTTAGCTAAACTTCAAATGTGCCTTCAGGATATTAAAACTTGGATGAGCTGTAATTTTCTAATGTTAAACTCAGATAAAACTGAAGTTATTGCTCTGGGACCCAGGCACCTCTGTGATGCATTATCCAAAGAGATAGTTACTCTGGATGGCATCACCCTGGCCTCCAGCACCACTGTGAGGAATCTTGGACTTATCTTTGATCAGGACATGTCCTTTAATTCCAACATAAGCGAATTTCAAGGATCGCCTTTTTTCACCTATGTAATATTGCAAAAATCAGGAATATCCTGTCTAAAAATGATGCAGAAAAACTAGTCCATGCATTTGTTACTTCTAGGCTGGATTACTGCAATTCTTTATTATCAGGCTGCTCAAAAAAAGTCCATAAAGACTCTTCAGCTGATCCAGAATGCTGCAGCACGTGTTTTGACAGGAACCAGGTAAAAAGAGATCACATCTCTCCTGTTTTAGCTTCTCTGCATTGGCTTCCTGTAAAATCCAGAATAGAATTTAAAATCTTTCTTCTCACCTACAAAGCTCTTCATGGTCAGGCACCATCTTATCTTAAAGAGCTCATAGTACCTTACAACCCTACAAGAGCACTACGCTCCCAGAATGCAGGGTTACTTGTGGTTCCTAGAGTCTCTAAAAGTAGAACGGGAGCCAGAGCGTTCAGCTATCAGGCTCCTCTCCTGTGGAACCAGGTTCCAGTTTGGGTTCAGGAGGCAGAAACCGTCCCCACATTTAAGAATAGGCTTAAGACGTTCCTCTTTGATAAAGCTTATAGTTAGGGCATAGAATTGAATATTGTTAGGGCGTGAGGAGTCGCAGTGTCCGCCTAACCCGGCCCATCTGCTTCTCGTCATAGTTGTCAGATCTATCTATCATATAATCAATAATATAATAAAACTAAAGGGAGGCAGGGCGATACAGCCCGATCCGGTTGGGGAGAGTTATAGCCTGACCAGGCTCCTCTCTTTACTCTGTCTCTCTTAGTTATGTTGTACTAGTTTTAGACAGTTGGGGGACTTCCTTTGACACACTGAGCTCCACTCTCCTCTATCTTTCTATCTTTCCATTTATGTGCATCCATGTCCCAAAAATGCTTGTTACTAACCTAGCTCTGGGGAGTCATTCCCCGGAGTCCTTATGTTCTTTTTCTCCCAGCATGTTTCCTGTTTCCTTGGATCAGGGAGGCTCCAAAATCATGGTTGCAGCTGTCGCCATGGTCCCGCTACACGTCCTGCTGTGCCCTGCTACATCCTGCTACGCTCTGCTGTGCATTGTGATGCCGCACTGTGCCCGGCTATGCCATGAACTACTACAAAGAACTACTACAAACTACTATTTTTTGTGACTGTTATTGCCACTCTTCATTCTAACCCCAACCGGCCCGTCAGACACAACCTACCAAGAGCCTGGGTCTGTCCGAGGTTTCTGCCTAAAAGGAAGTTTTTCCTCGCCACTGTCGCACCGTTGCTTGCTCTGGAGGAAACTACTAGAACTGTTGGGTCCTTGTAAATTCTGGAGTGTGGTCTAGACCTACTCTATCTGTAAAGTGTCTCGAGATAACTCTTGTTATGAATTGATACTATAAATAAAATTGAATTGAAATTGAATTATTCTTATATCTCATTCGAACGAGTAAATGAACCACTGAAACGATTTTAGAAACATTATTTTAAGGTACAAAAGAATCTTTGGTGTTGGATCGATCGATATTGAAATCAATAAACATCAAAAAATAAGGTCTCTGTATTACTGTGTTGCAACATAGGATGTAAACAATGACAGAACGACGCCATGTGGCAGAATAAACTACGTTTACTGATTATAACAATGGAAAAGCTCCAAAAACGACAAAACGTCAAAAAAAACTATGAAATGTTGAAGTGACCATGATGATGATGTTTAAAAAAAAAAAAACTTTGAACAACACAAGACAACACTAGTGTGCAGGGTTGGCAAGTTTTTAGTGTTTCATATAGACATGATATTGATGATGTTTGACTCTGTGTGCAGATATGCTACCATGCGGGTGCTGAGACAGACCCAGACCAGAGGGACAGGCAGACTGACCGGTCTGATATTGACATCCTCCAGCGTTACATCACCCGCTGTTTACCTGGCCTGGTCCCAGAACCCGCTGTGGTGGAGAGCTGCATGTATACGGTCAGTATTATTATTATTATTATTATTATTATTATTATTATTATTTTTAGGGTTCAAACCCCGAAGGGTACCTTATATGGCTGCCTAGGCCACAGTGTATGAATGTGTGTGTGAATGGTGCCTGTAATATGTAACAACCTTGAGTAGTTGACTAGTAACGCGCAATATAAATGCAGTCCTTTTATTATTTATTATTATTATTATTTTCTTTTCGTTTTTGGTCTTCTCTCTCTCTCTCTCTTTTCGATGTAAGATCAACTGTTAGCTTACAGTCTATCTATTTCTGTTTTTTGTATTATCTAAGAAAAAGGGACTGGTAAAATACGATTTTGTCATCATCCAGCTCCTTTCTGATCTTGGATATGTAATGTTATATAGTAAAAGTAATGTATGGTTCAATATTACAATGTGCCTGTGTCCACTTTAAAAACAATTTAAAGTATCAACACTCTTCATAATGGTCATCCTCCCATCAAAGGGTTGAGATTGAAGCCGTAGAAGGGAGATAATTTAACATAATAACATCTTTATTTAGTTATTTTATAACCTTTTCTTTTACCAGGAATATTCCAATTGAAATTCAGGATAACAAGAGGGTCCTGACCCAGACAGAAGCAAAAACATCTGCGGGTCATCGCAGATGTTTTCAGTGTTGCTGACAATTAGTAATTAGTTACAGTTACTAGTTATTTTACCAATTACTGCACATAAATGAATTAGTTACAAAGGAAAGTAACTTGTGCGTTGCTTTTTAAATATCTGCTTGAGTTCTTATTAGGGCTGCACAAAATTTAGTTTCATTGTCTACATCGCAACGTGCACATGCGTGATAGTCACATCGCAGGACGTTACGATGTTGATTCTAAAACTTTTCTGCTGCTTGATGGAAAAGTAAACTTTCACCATTCTCCTTTTACATGATTGTCACCAGCCGACCTTTCCCTTTAAGACAGGTAGCCATGTGGGCAGCGTTTGTATGTGAATTAACATTAGTGCAACGGGGTTTGTTATGGAAAGTGAGGCTCTCCCGTGTGTAGAAAAGTACCGTAGGCGGTGGCAGCTGACACAGTGATGCACATGCTTCTCCATAGGTAGTGAAGCTACAGTAGTCAGGATTTTATGTTTGCTGAAAAGATAAATCAAATCAAATAATGCAATGTTATAATTAGGGGTGTCACGATTCTCCAAATCATTTTTGATTCTAAGGTCACGGTTTGATTCAAGCAAAGGTTGCTATGCAATTTTTACGCTAGACTTTTATGCAATATAATATCTGACCTTTGATCGCAATGTACGACTACATTGTCAAATTTAAAACATTTATTAACAACATAATGTAACCGGGAACCATCACCTTATCGTGGTGGAGAGGTTTGTGTGTCCCTATGAACCTGAGGGCTGTGTTGTCTGGAGCTGTGTGCTCCTGGTAGGGTCTCCCATGGCAAAGTGGTCTCAGGTGAGGGGCCAGACAAAGAATGGTTCAAAAGCCCTATGCAAAATCGAGGAAGAGAGGGAGTGACCCTGCCCGGAGGAGGCCCGGGGCCCCCGTCTGGAGCCAGGCCTGGACGGAGGGCTCGTCAGCGAGCGCCTGGTGGCCGGGTTTGCCACGGAGCCCGGTCTCACAAGCCCCCGGCTGAGCGCCGCTGCGTTGGAGTTTACCCCGGTGGACGAGAGGGTCGCCTCCCTACGCCTGCGGGTGATGGGGGGGAAAACTCTGACTGTTGTTTGTGCATATGCACCAAACAGGAGTTCGGAGTATTCGGCCTTCTTGGAGACCTTGAATGGAGTCCTGTATGGGGCTCCAGTAGGGGACTCCATAGTTCTGCTGGGGGACTTCAACTCACACGTGGGCAATGATGGAGATACTTGAGAGGCGTGATTGGGAGGAACGGCCTCCCTGATCTGAACCAGAGTGGTTGTTTGTTGTTGGACTTCTGTGCTAGTCATGGATTGTCCATAACAAACACCATGTTCGAACATAGGGATGCTCATAAGTGTACGTGGTACCAGATTACCCTAGGCCAAAGGTCAATGATCGATTTTATAATCGTTTCATCTGATCTGAGGCCGTATGTTTTGGACACTCGGGTGAAGAGAGGGGCAGAGCTGTCAACTGATCACCATCTGGTGGTGAGCTGGGTCAGGGGATGGGGGAGGACTCTGGACAGACCTGGTAAGCCCAAGCGGGTAGTGCGGGTAAACTGGGAACGTCTGGAGGAGGCCCCTGTCCGACGGACTTTCAACTCACACCTCCGGCGGAGCTTTTCGTGCATCCCTGTGGAGGCTGGGGGCATTGAACCTGAGTGGACAATGTTCAAAGTTTCCATTGCTGAAGCTGCGGCGGCGAGCTGTGGTCTTAGGGTCTTAGGTGCCTCAAGGGGCAGTAACCCACAAACACCCTGGTGGACACCGGTGGTCAGGGAAGCCGTCCGACTGAAGAAGGAGTCCTTCCGAGATATGTTATCCCGGAGGACTCCGGAGGCAGTTGCAAGGTACCGACGGGCCCCGAAGGGCTGCAGCCTCTGCCGTGACAGAGGCAAAGCAGCGGGTGTGGGAGAAGTTCGGAGAAGACATGGAGAAGGACTTTCGGTCGGCACCAAGGTGCTTCTGGAAAACCGTTCGCCACCTCAGGAGGGGGAAGCGAGGAATCATCCAAGCTGTTTACAGCAAGGATGGGACGTTGTTGACCTCAACTGGGGAGGTAATAGAGCGGTGGAAGGAGCACTTTGAGGAACTCCTAAATCCAGCTGGCACGCCCTCTGTGGTAGAGGCAGAGCTGGAGGATGATGGGGGGATTGTCGTCAATTTCCCTGGTGGAAGTCGCTGAGATAGTAAAACAACTCCACAGCGGCAAAGCCCCAGGGATTGATGAGATCCGTCCAGAAATGCTGAAAGCTCTGGGTGTGGAGGGGATGTCTTGGTTGACACGCCTCTTCAACATTGCGTGGAAGTCTGGGACGGTGCCTAAGGAGTGGCAGACCGGGGTGGTGGTTCCCCTCTTTAAAAAGGGGGACCAGAGGGTGTGTGCCAATTAAAGGGGTATCACACTTCTTAGCCTCCCTGGTAAAGTCTACTCTAAGGTACTGGAAAGGAGGGTTCGGCCGATAGTCGAACCTCGGATTGAAGAGGAACAATGCGGATTCCGTCCTGGCCGTGGAACAACGGATCAGATCTTCACTCTCGCAAGGATCTTGGAGGGGGCCTGGGAGTATGCCCAACCAGTCTGCATGTGTTTTGTGGATCTGGAGAAGGCGTATGACCGGGTCCCCGGGAGAAATTGTGGGAGGTGCTGCGGGGAGTATGGGGTGAGGGGGTCCCTTCTCAGGGCCATCCAATCTCTGTATGACCAAAGCGAGAGCTGTGTCCGGGTTCTCGGCAGTAAGTCGGACTCGTTCCAGGTGAGGGTTGGCCTCCGCCAGGGCTGCGCTTTTGTCACCAATCCTGTTTGTAATATTTATGGACAGGATATCGAGGCGTAGTCGGGCGGGGAGGGGTTGCAGTTCGGTGGGCTCGGGATCTCGTCGCTGCTTTTTGCAGATGATGTGGTCCTGATGGCATCATCGGTCTGTGACCTTCAGCACTCACTGGATCGGTTCGCCGCCGAGTGTGAAGCGGCTGGGATGAGGATCAGCACCTCTAAATCTGAGGCCATGGTTCTCAGCAGGAAACCGATGGAGTGCTTTCTTCAGGTGGGGAGTGAGTCCTTACCCCAAGTGAAGGAGTTTAAGTACCTTGGGGTCTTGTTCGCGAGTGAGGGGACTATGGAGCGTGAGATTGGTCGGAGAATCGGAGCAGCTGGTGCGGTATTACATTCTGTGTATCGCACCGTTGTGACGAAAAGAGAGCTGAGCCAGAAGGCAAAGCTCTCAATCTACCGGGCAATTTTCGTTCCTACCCTCACCTATGGTCATGAAGGCTGGGTCATGACCGAAAGAACGAGATCCAGGGTACAAGCGGCCGAAATGGGTTTCCTCAGGAGGGTGGCTGGCGTCTCCCTTAGAGATAGGGTGAGAAGCTCAGTCATCCGAGAGGAGCTCGGAGTAGAGCCGCTGCTCCTTCGCGTCGAAAGGAGCCAGTTGAGGTGGTTCGGGCATCTGGTAAGGATGCCTCCTGGGCGCCTCCCTAGGGAGGTGTTCCAGGCACGTCCAGCTGGGAGGAGGCCTCGGGGAAGACCCAGGACAAGGTGGAGAGATTATATCTCCAACCTGGCCTGGGAACGCCTCGGGATCCCCCAGTCGGAGCTGGTTGATGTGGCTCGGGAAAGGGAAGTTTGGGGTCCCCTACTGGAGCTGCTGCCCCCGCGACCCGACTCCCGGATAAGCGGATGAAGATGGATGGATGGATGGATGTAACAATAAATTATCCTGGAAGTCCAAACGCAAATCTGAAAAATTAAGGGTCTGGCATTGAGTAATGAAAGTCGCCCATTTTGAGGGACGGCACCAAGTATGCATTTAAAAATCTCAGCGCACACAAGTGGATAACACTACAACCAATCACAACAACACACGGCGTGACGTATCCAGAGTCTCATACGCTTAACAACTAGCGGAGCTAACTGGTAGATTAAACTGTCGTCATCTGTTCAGCTCGCCTCTGGCCCGCCTATATCAGATACACCGATGTGATTGGTGCAGCTCTGCTACAAGAGCATAGATAATGAGCAGCATTACTTGATGAGAGGATTAGGCTATAAGCAGCTGCTGGGCTAATGTGCAATGGTAAACAAGTTTTGTCGATGGGTCTCCTGCATTTTGACTGGCTGTAATGTTGACTCACAGCACTTCAACATGTGTTTTTTTTCCGCTTAGCAGCAGAACGTGAAATGGGGCCGTGAAATGGGGCCGTGCAAGGCGGCGTGGGCGGGTCTGCTTGCGTCTATTATGCGGCTTCATCATGCCTAGTTTAATAACTCTGGATTCAGCTACTAGTGAATGTTAAAAATGTTTAAAATATGACGTTTTAAACAAGGACCCTTTTAAGTGTTTGGGTTGGTAAGTTGATTACCACCACAAAAACAATTATCCGCTGAAAATATAGAAGTTTCTTTAGCCATGTAAAGTCTCTGGGAAAAGTCTTTCCGGGACAGAGCGGTGCAGTCTCGCTGTTGGCTGGTAAGCCCATGGTTGCATTAAGACATGGCTCTGTTACTGGGGGCTTGGGTGGCTGCCTGAGAAGCCAACCGGATGTGACATGGCAGTATCGACTACTCCATTTTTTTAATTCGAAATTCAAGATTGTGACTTCATTTTGGTCAATTTGGATTTTAAATCGAAATAGTAGAAGCAGAAAGCTGCTACCAGCCAGGATAAAGCTAATATACACTACGGATCAAAGGTTTGGGGTCACTTACAAATTTCCATTCCACTCATAGACAGAATACCAGCTGATCTGAGTGGGTGGCTGATCTTTAATGCAATATCTACACTCACCGGCCACTTTATTAGGTACCCCATGCTAGTAACGGGTCGGACCCCCTTTTGCCTTCAGAACTGCCTCAATTCTTCGTGGCATAGATTCAACAAGGTGCTGGAAGCATTCCTCAGGGAGTTTGGTCCATATTGACATGATGGCATCACACAGTTGCCGCAGATTTGTCGGCTGCACATCCATGATGCGAATCTCCCGTTCCACCACATCCCAAAGATGCTCTATTGGATTGAGATCTGGTGGCTGTGGAGGCCATTTGAGTACAGCAAACTCATTGTCATGTTCAAGAAACCAGTCTGAGATGATTCCAGCTTTATGACATGGCGCATTATCCTGCTGAAAGTAGCCATCAGAAGTTGGGTACATTGTGGTCATAAAGGGATGGACATGGTCAGCAACAATACTCAGGTAGGCTGTGGCGTTGCAACCATGGTCAATTGGTACCAAGGGGCCCAAAGAGTGCCAAGAAAATATTCCCCACACCATGACACCACCACCACCAGCCTGAACCGTTGATACAAGGCAGGATGGATCCATGCTTTCATGTTGTAGACGCCAAATTCTGACCCTACCATCCGAACGTCGCAGCAGAAATCGAGACTCATCAGACAAGGCAACGTTTTTCCAATCTTCTATTGTCCAATTTCGATGAGCTTGTGCAAATTGTAGCCTCACTTTCCTGTTCTTAGCTGAAAGGAGTGGCACCCCGGTGTGGTCTTCTGCTGCTGTAGCCCATCTGCCTCAAAGTTCGACGTACTGTGCGTTCAGAGATGCTCTTCTGCCCACCTTGGTTGTAACGGGTGGTAATTTGAGTCACTGTTGCCCTTCTATCAGCTCGAACCAGTCTGGCCATTCTCCTCTGACCTCTGGCATCAACAAGGCATTTCCGCCCACAGAACTGCCGCTCACTGGATGTTTTTTCTTTTTCGGACCATTCTCTGTAAACCCTAGAGATGGTTGTGCGTGAAAATCCCAGTAGATTAGCAGTTTCTGAAATACTCAGACCAGCCCTTCTGGCACCAACAATCATACCACGTTCAAAGTCACTCAAATCACCTTTCTTCCCCATACTGATGCTCGGTTTGAACTGCAGGAGATTGTCTTGACCATGTCTACATGCCTAAATGCACTGAGTTGCCGCCATGTGATTGGCTGCTTAGAAATTAAGTGTTAACGAGCAGTTGGACAGGTGTACCTAATAAAGTGGCCGGTGAGTGTACATTGCCCATTATTAGCAGCCATTCATCCAATGTTCCAAAGGCACATTATGTATACTAATCTGATATCATTTTTAAAAAATTGAGAAAACATTGAAGAACCCTTTTGCAATTATGTAAGCACATAATGTAATCTGAAAACTGCTGCCCTGGTTGAAAAAACAATGCAACTGATCTCAGCTGGTATTCGATCCATAATGGAGTGCAATGGAAATTTAGAAAAATTGACCCCAAACATTTGACCGGTACTGTAGTTAGCCTGAAGAAAGAAGGCGTCTGTCCCAACTAACGTTACGGTTTGGAACCGCAATGCTGGAAACGTAACACTAATCTGTAAATCTGTAACTAAAGTCTGTGTCTGATATAATGTCATTTACACTGATTTAATTGTTCTTAGATACACAGTTTGTTGGTAGTGTGTGTGCAGGTCATGCATGCATTATTATCATTCACAATAACCTGGATTAATAGTATTATATGAATACAATGGTGTCATGTGAGTATGTGTATTTAAATACCTAATTTCCCTCTCCAAAATCACTTCAGAAGAGTAGTCACACACAGCACTTACTTGCTTTGGTGTTTGTAAAGAATTAAAGTTTAACAAAGAATGGTTGACATTAGAAAAGTTATTTTTTCAAAATAAGCTTGTGGTCAAGAATAATTTATTTCCAAATTCATGCCATCTTGTAAAAATTTGTTTAAGGATCAGTGCTGTCCTAAGATCAGTGCTGTCCTAAGCATCAGTGCTGTCTTAAGGATCAGTGCTGTCCTAAGGATCAGTGCTGTCCTAAGCATCTGTGCTGTTCTAAGCATCAGTACTGTTCTAAGGATCTGTGCTGTCCTAAGGATCCGTACTGTCCTAAGGATAGTGCTGTCTTAAGGATCAGTGCTGTCCTAAGCATCAGTGCTGTCCTAAGGATCTGTGCTGTCCTAAGGATCCGTGCGGTCCTAAGGATCCGTGCGGTCCTAAGGATCCGTGCGGTCCTAAGGATTAGTAAGGATCATGTAGGTCATCAGTAAGGCATTGCTGCCTTGGATTAGGGTGGCACCAAAATCATGTTTGTAGCTGTCGCAGTGGTCCTGCCGCACTCCCTGCTATGTGGTGACCTGCTGTGCCATGCTGCATCCTGTGGCACCCTGCGGTGCTCTGCTGTGCCATTAATCACTACAACTACTATTTCTAGTCACTGTTCCATTATCTTTATTGTTACTATAATTGCTACTGTTCATCAATCATCACACCCCCAACTGGCAGCGTCAGACACTGCCTACCAAGAGCCTGGGTCTGTCCGAAGTTTCTTCCTAAAAAGAGTTTTTCCTCACCACTGTTGCACTTGTTGCTTGCTCTTGGGGGAATCATTGGAATTGTTGGGGCTTTGTAAATTATAGAATGTGGTCTATCTGTAAAGTGTCTTGAGATAACTGATGTCATGATTTGATACTATAAATAAAATAGAATTGTATTGATCAGTGCTGTCCTAAGCATCAGTGCTGTCTTAAGGATCAGTGCAGTACTAAGTCCTGGTGTCACGCCAGAGGTAAGGCAGTGCATTGTTGGGCGGCACCGCTCTCCACATAATAAACAATGGAACGGCTGGCACAATGCAGTTTTTGCGGCCTATGATGTGTACAGTAGGTAGGTGTAGGTGTGTTTTTAAATGGAGTCTAACATCAAAGCTTTCATCGGACAGTCATTTTTTTATCAATAGCTCCCACAGCACCATTTTGATGCTACCAAGCAATCACCCGCCGTTAGTATCCCATTGACTGCCATTCATTTTGACGTCACTTTGACAGTGAATAACTTTACATGTAAAGCGTTTAAAGACTCTCTTTATCCATTGTTTATTTATAAAGAAACACGACAATGTATAAAAGGCTCCATTACCTTTAATCTTACGTTATGGCTCCGCAGCAGACGTTTTTGCAAAAATAGGTTTAATAACAATAACGATTGTGTCATAATCACTCCACTTACTGTCGCACAGTAGAGGAATTACCGTAGTACAGGGTAAGCTTGCAGACAGTTTGGTATTACATTAGCTGTTTAGCTTTAATTACTAATGTTACCTAGCATTTTAGTTAGCAATAACTAGCCTGTTCTATGTTATCTCCTTGCATATACCTACGCTCTCCTTCTTTGCAAGATTTGGAATGATTGAGATTTCTCTTGGCACAGCTACCAAGACTTACTTTCAGACAGGTTGCTAATGTCACATCAGTGTCTTCAAACTCAGTTGGAGGCCGCAATGTAACGCTCAGCCATCAGTGGAAAAGTGCTTCTAATATCCTTCACTGGTCTCCGTCCAGAACAACGGTATGTGTTGGTCCATTTCTTTAACTGTCTATGATATTTCTAGGGGGAATAGGCTGCGTTTGTCTGCTATGATTATCAAGACAGTGTTAACATGCCGTCGTTAGCCAAGAACAATTGGGATCACTTCCCTGGCTGTATCTCAATTATTTTTGTATGTAACTAACACATACTCTAAATAATTCAATGTGAGTACACAAATGTTGAAATGACATTAAATAATTAATGAAGCTGTCATGAATTAGCCTGAAGCGAATGCTTACCTGTTCAAGAGGAAATTAGCCAACTCTCCATCTTTTATATATCTCCAATATTTACCCGGGGTTTATTATATCTCTGGTCATGCAGCTGTTAAAAAACATTTTTTATGTCAGGTAGAATGAATCTATCTCCATTGATCAGGTTAATTTGTTTGCTGCTTTCATAGTTGTATTAAAGCTGTAGTGCGCTGGGTTTACGTTTTTACAGGTACACTACCGGTCAAAAGTTTGGGGTCACTTAGAAATTTCCATTGCATTCTGGAGCTTGACCAATAAAGGATTTTTAAGACCGATACAAATATTTGGTTATATATCCTGATATATCGGCTGATATATCTTTAAAAAACAAAAAAAACAATGGCTAACAAAACATAAACAGATTTTCCAAACATTATTTATTCATTAGTTCTCACTAAAATAATATTTGTTTTAATGTCACAACAGAACAGAGGAACATCAAAATATATTCTGATAAATAAAATGTATAAAAATAAAAACTTAAGAACTTAAAAAATGTTTAAAAAATGAATGTTGCCAACAGGGGCATTGTAGAGTGCCCTCTGGTGGACAAACTATGCAAAGCCAACATTCATAACATGGTTGACCATCCGTTTTTATTTTATTTTTTAAATATTCATTGAATCATGAATTTGTTTTTATCAGCCATTGTAACTGCTGATACCGATGTCTAATATCGGCCCGCTGATATATCAGTCGTGCACTATTGCACTCCATTGTAGACAGAATACCAGCTGAGATCAGTTGCATAGTTTTTTTAACCAGGGCAGCAGTTTTCAGACTACATTATGTGCTTACATAATTGCAAAATGATTCTTCAATGTTTTTCTAGTTAATTGTTTTTTAAATGATATCAGATTAGTAAACAGAATGTGCCTTTGGAACGTTGGAGGAATTGTTGCTGATAATGGGAAATGTAGATATTGCATTAAAGATCAGCCACCCACTCCGATCAGCTGGTATTCTGTCTATAATGGAGTGGAATGTTGATGTGTACCGGTAGTGTATATCTGGCAACCCGGCCCGGCTGTCAAAATCGGCAGTTGATACCAACACACAGGCCAAAACGCAAACAGATATTCTGTCACGGAATGGAAATTTCAAAAGAGGAAAATGCTGGCTATAGCATTGTAGAAAAGATAGTATTTCAATTTATCATGTTTCCTTAACATCTGATGAAATATTATGTTAATTTTTGGATTTAATACAGTAAATATATTACATATTGTACCTTTAATGATACTTTTATCTAAAGGACACATAAAGAATCGTATGGAACATGTACTGGCAACAGAACTCCAGCAATATTTTTACTTTTTCTGTTAAGCATCAGGCTGGTAACTACGTCATTGTATATGGCTGCCTTGTTACAGGAAGAATATACTGTAAATAGATGAAAGTCCTTGGGGTCTTGTTAGCGAGTGAGGGGACCATGGAGCGTGAGATTGGTCGGAGAATCGGAGCAGCTGGTGCGGTATTACATTCTGTTTATCGCACCGTTGTGACAAAAAGGGAGCTGAGCCAGAAGGCAAAGCTCTCGATCTACCGGGCAATTTTCGTTCCTATCCTCACCTATGGTCATGAAGGCTGGGTCATGACCGAAAGAACGAGATCAAGGGTACAAGCGGCCGAAATGGGTTTCATCAGGAGGGTGGCTGGCGTGTCCCTTAGAGATAGGGTGAGAAGCTCAGTCATCCGAGAGGAGCTCGGAGTAGAGCCGCTGCTCCTTCGCGTCGAAAGGAGCCAGTTGAGGTGGTTCGGGCATCTGGTAAGGATGCCTCATGGGCGCCTCCCTAGGGAGGTGTTCCAGGCACGTCCAGCTGGGAGGAGTCCTCGGGGAAGACCCAGGACTAGGTGGAGAGATTATATCTCCAACCTGGCCTGGGAACGCCTCGGGATCCCCCAGTCGGAGCTGGTTGATGTGGCTCGGGAAAGGGAAGTTTGGGGTCCCCTACTGGAGCTGCTGCCCCCGCGACCCGACTCCGGATAAGCGGATGAAGATGGATGGATGGATGGATATAATTGAGGATTTAAGGAGGAGAGTCTGGAGGTCTGGAATCAGAATCAAAATCAGAATCAGAATCAGCTTTATTTGCCAGGTATGACAAACATACGAGGAATTTGACTTAGGTTGGAGCAAGACTCCGGGCGGCAGCTATGGAACAGCGCCACCACACTGGAAGATCACGTTGTTAGCCTACCGGCTACAAACAGGCTCGGTAATGATTGCCACGGTAATGTTCTGCAGATCCAGTGTTTTTAATTAGTTAGTCAGAGAATATTCAGTACAAACAGATCGAGGGTGTTGTTCTGCATGAAGTAGGCTGGAAGGGAATGTAGCCCTGGTGTGTTTTGATGTTGACTGACTGAGTCGGACTGTCTTTATATACAGTCTATGGTCGGACTCCGTTTAAAAAAAATAGCCTTTTAATGCTTGTCAACAACCAATATTATGGCCGTGTGCTCTGATAAATTTGGCATGCAGTTAACACACCAGTCATAATTTATGTTGAATGAAAACTCTTCTTTAGGCTGTTCTTTAAAAGTGATGACTCTTCTCTAAGTGCAGTGTAGTGGATAGAGACTGTAAAGACCTTGAACACCCATACAGGTCAATTATTCAGGCTGATTGGACTTCTTCCCCGGACTGTGTGGGGGTGTCTACACTGATTGATTGACATCTTCCTGAGTCTCCTGTTAGCATTGTGAGGATGGGACAAATGACAGCTTTAATATTCTTACTGGTAGCAAGAATTCTTTACATGTTATATGTTTTGATCACAGCTCCGGCCAACCGTTAACCAGAGCAGAGTCTAATTAGCCGGAATAACTGATAATACTTGTGTGGCTGTTCAGAAGCTTTGTAAGATACTTTAAGTGTTACGTTTGTAAATTTGAACAGACAAAAAATGTTTGATTAATTTGCAATTTATCGCGAGTTGACTATGGACAATCATGTGATTAATCGCGACTAAATATTTTATTTGATTGACAGCCATAAAAAAAAACTTAAAATTTGCTGTGGATATCAATGTTTTAATCAAATTTTAAAAATGACCAGATTGCCATAACATTTAATGTGCAAAAATCCCTTTTGAGTCTGTAAGGCTTTAACCCCATTACTGCTGAGACTAAGAATAACTAAATGATCAATATGTTGCTGGATCGGTCCAACACAGTCCTCTTGGAATGGATGAATGGATGTCAGCAGCCAGTAACAGGACTGCATCATCATCAACACAGTCAAAGCCATAGTGAGTAGTTTCTGTCTCCCCCATGAGGAATTCTAGGTAATGACAACAACGATGTCAGCACATTCACATGACACGAGCAGTCGGTGATCGTGCAACACCCACACCCTTCCTCCACACAGTTGCTAGTAGCCAAGGAGGACACGGAGGATTAAAAAAACATGATGGACTCTTCAGAAGAGGTTGTTATCGTCACTTGAGTGACGATAACAACGTTTGAAAGTCACCGGACGCCACAATCTTCTGAGCCATACTGAGACATACAGAGAGAGTGGTGTGGAGCTAAATAGCTTTGTATTAACACATTAGATTAGGCAATGGCTTGAATGAAAGGGACATCAATTAATATTAAATAGTTGTGCAATAATGTGTTTAAGTTTATTAATAAACTTTAAACTGTTAATATGAAGTGTACACCTTGATCAGGTCAGCGTATTGCTAAATATTACTCGAATGCCATTCTCAGGTGATAGATTCTGGTGTGTGTGTGTGTGTGTGTTTTGTCTCTGCCCTACGGCAACACAGCGAGACAGCTTTCCCCGCGATGATCACAAACCGAAGCTAAAGGAAAAACATTTCTGTGACCTTGTCCAGTGCCCCTGAATATCCTGACAGTCACGCTCTTTTCTCACTTCACAGCAAGTGTTTTGTTCCATTACCACTGATGACAGACAGTGAAATTACATGTCTCTCTAACGTTTCGGTAAAATGTTGCCTTTTGTCAGGGGGAATTATGTATTCAACGATGGACACTTTCCTCCTCCAACACATTTTCCACAAAGACTTTGACAGGAGCAGAGAGGGAGCATGTCTGTCCTTGTCAAATCTGTTTTGAGGACAATCTGCACTTGCTCAGTTCACTAGTCATGTCTCCATATAGTGGAATGACGGGGCAGGAGAAGGAAGGCTGCAGCACTCTTGACTAAATGTCCACAATCTGCTACCGTGTTTTTATCAGACAAGAACATTGGGCTAAACAGTATGTCTGTGAGAGTCTGTCTCAGGTCTGCGCTTCTAAAGCCAAATTTCTGGTTCTACAGAAGCTCCACGCTTAGCTTTCTCTGTAGTTGGTGTGTGTGTCGATCTCTTTAAGAGAATAGAAGGGCATGGCGTGTGTGTGTGTGTGTGTGTGTGGGGGGGGGCTAGTACCTACTGCATACTGCGTCCATCAGTAGTATGCAGTATGAAACAGCTAAACCATTTTTTTTTCTGCAGTATGCTAGGCCACGCTGAGCCTTTGAACAAGCTCTCAAAGCACTCGCATCACTATTGCAAATGAAAACGATAACTTGAGTTGAGCTTTGCATTTTTAATTTGTTTACTTTATAAGATGCTGAAAATGTAAGAAATTGAAACTTCATTCCTTACATCTTTATTTTTGTGAAATACAACACTAATTATAAACTGAAATAATAAAACTGTTTATATGTTATAATTAATTTACAAGACTGTCAAAGAGAGACAAGTATCTGCTTGCCCTGTCAGTCGCTGCTCTCCCTCACATCTGCCTGCTCTGTGGCCGGTGTGTGTGAGTGACAGCCTGGTCAGTGAGCTTGTTACATTACTCCTGCAATATTTTGTGGAGCTTTCTAACTCAGAAAAGTTAGACATTTAAACAAATGTTGGGAAAATAAACGCGATTTCAAAAACAGCCAAAGTGTCTCCCCTGCCCTTTCTGACCACGGTGGGACATTTCTTTTTTTTTTTTTTTTTTTAATCTCTTGATGTTTTGTTGTTTTTGCAGCTAACGCCTGACCATCATTTTGTGCTGGACTGCCACCCCGTCTACCGCAACATTGTATTTGGAGCAGGATTCTCAGGTACACAATACACAATACAACAATACACGTAAAAAAACAACTCCAACTAAGACAGAAATCTATGCAAGGGATTGTCTTTGACAGGCCATATAGTGAGGAAAATAAGTATTTGAACACCCTGCTATTTTGCAAGTTCTCCCACTTAGAAATCATGGAGGGGTCTGAAATTGTCATCGTAGGTGCATGTCCACTGTGAGAGACATAATCTAAAAAAAATAATCCAGAAATCACAATGTATGATTTTTTTATACATTTGTTCCTCAAACAGGTGCATATAATTTAGAATAATAAATGGAGTGGAGGTGGACATTTTGAAGGCAGGTCTTTGAGGGTCAGAATTGTAGCTGATAGACAGGTGTTCAAATACTTATTTGCAGCTGTATCATACAAATAAATAGTTAAAAAATCATACATTGTGATTTCTGGATTTTGTTTTTAGATTATGTCTCTCAAAGTGGACATGCACCTACGATGATAATTTCAGACCCCTCCATGATTTCTAAGTGGGAGAACTTGCAAAATAGCAGGGTGTTCAAATACTTATTTTCCTCACTGTTTGTCTGTTAGGATGGACTTTTAACAGAGCCACTTGCCAGACAACAACACATAACTGCTGTTTATACATATTTTGGGGAAGTAAACATGTCAAACTTATCTTTGTCAGTATAGGAATTAAGCAAGGTCGTACAGTAGGTTTTATTTCAACATTACACATTAACTCATTATAACCAGGGGTCTGGGGGTCCTCCACCTTTTGAGCGTTAAACACTTCATTTCTTGTGTCTGAAATTGTTGGAAAACATATATTTACTGGTAAGAAGTAGGGCTTAATCCTAATACCTGACAATATGGATATTGATTTGTTGGGTAGGTGTTTGATTGTCAATTTTTGGGATTCAAATATTCCTTTTTTCTTTTGCTGTTCCTTTAATACTGTAATAGAGTTGACATGTTTTGAGCCCTGTGAATGGTTATTTTTACGTTTTTTTGGTAAGTAAGTTACCTTTTGTATTTTTTGAGGGGGAAGATTTCTATTTTGGGGGGTGGGGGGAAATCCCTACATCCATCTACGCCTATGGAATTAAGGTTCCTTTACTTCTCTAGCTATTAGTAGAAGCTGTAGCCTAGTAACAGCTGAAGCCAGCAGCCTTCCAGCTGTGAGAATGTTTTTGAAGCAATTATGAAGATGGTGTGTCAGAGCTGTACAGTCATATAAAGCAGACTAAGTGTGTACAGCCATGCTAAAAGCTCTGTGAGGCTGAACCAGGCATACAGGTGCTTTGTGCTAAATGCAATTGGAGCACACTCTCTATGCCAATGGTAACATGCTGGTGTGTAACAGATAATGTACACTAGAGCTGTCAATCCTCCTCTATAATACCATTTGAATTGCATTTTTTTTTTAAATATTCAAATAGTATTCTTAAAAAGTTGCCTAGTAACGGGAAAGCTGGCGAGATTGACGCCGCTCTATCTGGCTTGTTTATTTTCAGTTATTTTACTTTTACTCACGAAAATGTTGATAATTTTAGTTGATGTTCATACTTAATTCAAGTTCAATAATTATAGTTATATATAGTGACGCATTTTATCATCTCTCCACCGTATTTTTTTTTATACGGGGTTGGAGTCTGACATGATGCCCGATGACTGGAGGATGCCATGGTGACCGGAGGATGCAAGTTACGTTTACCGCAGTAGCCTAAGCCCACAGCTCAGGCCTGTAGGACTACTTACCCACAATAACTTCATGCATAGGCTACATCTGCTGGAGGATGAGGAAATACTTAATAAGTGAACTTTACCGGCTATGGGGGAGCTGTGCACCTTCTGTGGAGCTTCTGTGTCAACGAGACATTCTCCAACGCCCACAGTATGCCCAAAAAATCTACATGGCTTGCAAGGATGGCAAATTATTCCCCCATCTCTGGACTGACCATACTGTGCTTACCTGTCTGCCCAGATCGGATATGCATGGTCAGTCAAACTGACTGAAAGCTGGATTGGCCAACATAAGATCTTCTCTCGTCTGCGACTTCGCTGTGGACCATGGTCTGGGCTTTCTGTGTCTCGCGGAGGTGTGACAGCGGAGCGATGATTTTTTTTCACCTGAACCAAGCAGTCCCGCATGTATGGATTTGTTTATATCTGTGACCCCACTCACCCAGGAGGAGAGGGGGTCTTGCACTGCTCTATTGTGAGAACTGGAAGTTTTACACCCCGGCCCGCTCACTGAGATTCTCTCAGCAGCCTACTGCATGTCATAGTGTGAACCTCAGAACCTTTATGAGATGACTATAACTTAAATGTCCTTTATTTGTTTGTGAAGTGACCTTGGGTGTCATGAAAGGTGCTTTAAATAAAATGTATTAATATTATTATTATTAAATTTAATGCTCAAATGCAGCCTGTTATAAATACAGTGAGGAAAATAAGTATTTGAACACCCTGCTATTTTGTTCTCCCACTTAGAAATCATGGAGGGGTCTGAAATTGTCATCGTAGGTGCATGTCCACTGTGAGAGACATAATCTAAAAAAAAATCCAGAAATCACAATGTATGATTTTTATCTATTTATTTGTATGATACAGCTGCAAATAAGTATTTGAACACCTGTCTATCAGCTACAATTCTGACCCTCAAAGACCTATTAGTCTACCTTCAAAATATCCACCTCCACTCCATTTATTATCCTAAATTAGATGCACCTGTTTGAGGTCGTTAGCTGCATAAAGACACCTGTCCACCCCATGGAATCAGTAAGAATCCAACTACTAACATGGCCAAGACCAAAGAGCTGTCCAAAGACACTAGAGACAAAATTGTACACCTCCACAAGGCTGGAAAGGGCTACGGAGAAATGTCCAAGCAGCTTGGTGAAAAAAGGTCCACTGTTGGAGCAATCATTAGAAAATGGAAGAAGCTAAACATGACTGTCAATCTCCCTCGGACTGGGGCTCCATGCAAGATCTCACCTCGTGGGGTCTCAATGATCCTAAGAAAGGTGAGAAATCAGCCCAGAACTACACGGAAGGAATGTAAATGTGCTATATTTATATAGCGCTTTTCTAGTCTTAAAGACTACTCAAAGCGCTTTTACATCATACAGGAAACATTCACCATTCACACACATTCATGCACTGTGGCCGAGGCTGCCGTACAAGGTGCCACCTGCTCATCAGATAAACACTCAAACACATTCACACTCCGATGCGCAGCATCTGGGGCAACTCAGGGTTCAGTGTCTTGCCCAAGGACACTTCGACATGGGACTGCAGGGCCAAGGATTGAACCACCAACCTTCCAATTGGCAGGCAACCGCTCTACCACTGAGCCACAGCCGCCCCCCAAGAAGAATGATGAGTACCATCCCAAGAACACCATCCCTACTGTGAAGCATGGGGGTGGTAACATCATGCTTTGGGGGTGTTTTACTGCACATGGGACAGGGCAACTGCACTGTATTAAGGAGAGGATGACTGGGGCCATGTATTGCGAGATTTTGGGGAACAACCTCCTTCCCTCAGTTATAGCATTGAAGATGGGTCGAGGCTGGGTCTTCCAACATGACAATGACACAAAGCACACAGCCAGGATAACCAAGGAGTGGCTTTGGAAGAAGCATATCAATGTTCTGGCGTGGCCTAGCCAGTCTCCATACCTAAACCCAATAGAGAATCTTTGGAGGGAGCTCAAACCCCGTGTTTCTCAGCGACAGCCCAGAAACCTGACTGATCTAGAGAAGATCTGTGTGGATGAGTGGGCCAAAATCCCTTCTGCAGTGTGTGCAAACCTGGCGAAAAACTACAGGAAGCGTTTGACCTCTGGAATTGCAAACAAAGGCTACTGAACCAAATATTAACATTGATTTTCTCAGGTGTTCAAATACTTATTTGCAGTTGTATCATACAAATAAATAGTTAAAAAATCATACATTGTGATTTCTGTTTGTTTTTTTTAGATTATGTCTCTTACAGTGGACATGCACCTACGATGACATTTCAGACCCCTCCATGATTTCTAAGTGGGAGAACTTGCAAAATAGCAGGGTGTTCAAATACTTATTTTCCTCACTGTATATATATATAATGTATGTTATTCATAATTATGGTAGGCCTACAGTGGCTGATATACTTTAAAATAAACCTTTATTATTTAAAGCCCATACATGACGGCTTTGTTTGTTGGTGTTTTTTTTGGGGGGGTGCTTCAAAATTGTTGCTGCATACCCCTCTGACACCGGTAAGTTTCGCCCCTTGCGGCCTAGTCAACAGCATTGAGCTATTTTAAGCCAAGAGAGTAAATCGGGAAGAGAGTTTGCAGTGTGTTTAGCGATTGTTGTCGTATTCTAAGCCTATAAAATGTGTTCAGTCGGGTGCAGAGGACGCCAAGGTAGTGTTATTTTTAGCCGGGCTTACCGTCATTCTAAGCACAGGAAGTGTGTCTGTCCGTTGGACGGCAAGGACAACGAGGTTGTGTTTTAAAAAAATAAATATATAAAATAAATTCCCTCTTATCTGTGAAATAAGCACTTCACCTGTTTTAACCCCACCCGTCAAAGAACTGGAATCAAATCAAACCTACCCAACCCTAATGATCACCAAATCCTGCACACTGGATCAGCAAGCGTTTATATGACGGGTGAAGCAGAGCCGGGTGCGTCAATGGCAGAAAAACACTTTGACAAGAGGATTGTAAAAGAAGTCGAGAGCATGAACAGCAGGGCAACAGTATTTCCCACTGTGCGCTCTGCTTCTCATCTCCGGGGCGCGTAGCAGCTGCTGACTTTGCTGGAGCAGCACGCCGATCACTCCAGACCACTTTCAATTAATCTTCTCAACCACTGCAACATTTATGCAACAAGAAGCTCTTTCCTTGCCTGCGTCTTAATCAGTTGCATGTTTTTAAATAAAAGGAGCTCTACACCTTATTACAGTTGAATGTTCATCACTGACAACCACATCACTGTAGTGTTGGAGCCTACATTTTATTAAGTTATGTTAATTGATTCCTAGGATTTAAGTAGGGTGGCACGGGGGGGGTAGACCAATAATCAGTCGGGGGGGGGGCACGGGAGGGGTGGCATTTTATCAGATGCAGATAGAAAATCTGCTTAGAAAAATAAGAAATATATGACAGTATAGAACATCATGTGATTCTGCTCAATAAAACATCACATTCATTATAAGTTTCACTACTTTTTTTAATAATTTTTCAGGGAGGGGGGCAGTGCCACCCCATGCCCCCTTTAGCCCCCGCCCCTGATCACACCACAATTAATGAAGCGTAATTTCTGGCGAAATAGTTACTAGTGAGAATGCTGCATGCCTAACATAAAAAGTTAATGTCAAACCCTGAATGTGTGTAATGAAATAAAAAATACATTTGAAGTGATATATTACCAAGATATGCGTGTAAATATAAACATATCCATGATACATGCGATGCTCATGCCATGTAACTGCTGAATACAGAGTACTGGCACCTTTTTGGGCCAATTCAGGCACTGCCCATAGGATTAGATTGCAGCCCATTTTGCAGCTGCTGCAGAACACTCACTTAATACTGAACCAATATCAAAAATACTTCACTTAGACCCAAAAACAAGAGAAATTAGGGTCCCCAAGTTTCCCCATTTCGGGGAAATTTCATTTCAGTTTTGTATTTTAATGAAAGCAAGCAGCTCTGAGTAAATATTGCTTTACTTTGAACAAAACATACAAACACACTGGACACGTGGAGCACACTGTCAGCAGATGAGCCGGCCCCGAGGAGCAACATACAGTACACATGAGAGAAACACGCCATGTTTAGACCCGCTCAAGAACTACTGACACGTGAACTGTATACGCACTTTATTGCTTTGGATCGTCCTGGTAGCTTACCTGGTTGAGAGTGCGCCCCATGGACTAAGGCTCAGTCTTTACCGCAGCGGCCCGGGTTTTAGTCCAACCCGTGAGTCTTTTGCTGCATGTCATCCGCCCTCTCTCCCCCTACATCTCAACAAGCAGAAAGTAGTGTAGATCTGGCACCTTGTACAGCAGATGTGTGCTGATGAGTGCCAGCACAGAAACAGCAGCAGCAGCCAAATGAATCAGCATCACTTGTTCTCTCCTCACCCAAGGGGAGCGCAGAGCCAAGTGGCCCAGTGCTCAGTGAGCAGCACCCAGGGGGGTGTGTATGTGTGTGTGTGTGTGTGTGTGTGTGTGTGTGTGTGTGTCCGCGTGTGCATGTGCGTGTGTGTGGCCCAGACACATACAGTGAGGAAAATAAGTATTTGAACACCCTGCTATTTTGCAAGTTCTCCCACTTAGAAATCATGGAGGGGTCTGAAATTATCATCGTAGGTGTATGTCCACTGTGAGAGACATAATCTAAAAAAAATATCCAGAAATCACAATGTATGATTTTTTAACTATTTATTTGTATGATACAGCTGAAAATAAGTATTTGAACACCTGTCTATCAACTACAATTCTGACCCTCAAAGACCTGTTAGTCTGCCTTCAAAATGTCCACCTCCACTCCATTTATTTTCCTACATTAGATGTACAGTACCTGTTTGAGGTCGTTAGCTGCATAAAGACACCTGTCCACCCCATACAATCAGTAAGAATCCAACTACTAACATGGCCAAGACCAAAGAGCTGTCCAAAGACACTAGAGACAAAATTGTACACCTCCACAAGGCTGGAAAGGGCTACGGGGAAATCGCCAAGCAGCTTGGTGAAAAAGGTCCACTGTTGGAGCAATCATTAGAAAATGGAAGAAGCTAAACGTGACTGTCAACCTCCCTCGGACTGGGGCTCCATGCAAGATCTCACCTTGTGGGGTCTCAGTGATCATAAGAAAGGTGAGAAATCAGCCCAGAACTATACGGGAGAAGCTTGTCAATGACCTGAAAAGAGCTGGGACCACCATTTCCAAGGTTACTGTTGGTTATACACTAAGACGTCATGGTTTGAAATCATGCATGGCACGGAAAGTTCCCCTGCTTAAACCAGCACGTGTCAAGGCCCGTCTTAAGTTTGCCAATGACCATTTGGATGATCCAGAGGAGTCATGGGAGAAAGTCATGTGGTCAGATGAGACCAAAATAGAACTTTTTGGTCATAATTCCACAAACCGTGTTTGGAGGAAGAAGAATGATGAGCTCAAACTCTCAGAAACCTGACTGATCTAGAGAAGATCTGTATGGAGGAGTGGGCCAAAATCCCTTCTGCAGTGTGTGCAAACCTGGTGAAAAACTACAGGAAAAGTTTGACCTCTGGAATTGTAAACAAAGGCTACTGTACCAAATATTAACATTGATTTTCTCAGGTGTTCAAATACTTAATTGCAGCTGTATCATACAAATAAATAGTAAAAAATCATACATTGTAATTTCTGGATATTTTTTTTTTGATTATGTCTCTCAAAGTGGACATGCACCTATGATGTTAATTTCAGAACCCTCTGTGATTTCTAAGTGGGAGAACTTGCAAAATAGCAGGGTGTTCAAATACTTATTTTCCTCACTGTAATACATATTTGTGACCACTCTGGCCTAAGGAACAAAATCTGGCCTGACTCCAAGGATTCCATCATCTTATGTTTCCCATAAGAATTGGTGTATGCTAGCTGAGTGTGTGTGTGTGTGTGTGTGTGTGTGTGTGTGTGTTTTTTGAGCTGACCAATCCTAAAGTGAGAACCTAAAATTAAACACCAACAAAATTCAGTAATCAAAAGCAACTATTACACAACCCTTGTCCCTCAAGCAATGTATCAGAATAAACTTTTTTTAAATTATTTCTTTTTACTTTTATGGCCTTTCATTGACAGGACAGCGTGAAGACATGAATGTTGCCATGGATCCAATGTGTTAGCTGCGTTTGTGTGTTTGATACTGAAGAAAACGTCTCTGGAGTTGAAAGAAGCCTCTTTTCTATGATTTCTAAGCATATTTATTGACATTTATTTGCGATGGATTGGCAGATGGTTCTGTGTAACAAACCATCTGACGCCTTACCAAATCAGCATTAAGTGAAATATCAGTTTCATCATGTATTCATTACAGAGATATTCCCAGGACATGATTATCCTATATTTGCACAAAAAATCCACCTTCCAACAACTCCATTTGCCATTTCACCCTTTCTTTTTGATTCAACATGTCTGCAAACAGAAATGTAAAATCCAGGCATTTATGTTTTAGAAGCAGTTCCAAAAACAGCTGTATGTATTGACTGAATGCATCATCTTTAAGTTCCTCTCCCCTCATGTGGGGTTGTCAGATTTGAGCTCTGGATTACATGTGAACCTTGCTGACTTAAGAAGTGTAAAACACGCCACAATAAAAAGCTGTGAAGTCACTTGAAGTCATATTGTTACAGTAAGGCTAGCAGTGATTTTGCTTTGATTTTTGCTTAGGTAGACCAAAGATGTTCCTGACCTCTGTACTAACTGCAGAGCGATGAAACTGATATTATCATCTCATCTAACTCTGGGTAAGATGGCAATGTCAGGCTGTCCCTAAACAGTATCTGTTTACAGCAAACTGAACCTTTAATGGAACATAAAAAAAGAGGATGGCACATTTGTAATTGGCTTGTTTATGAGGCCCCTGGTGGTCACTGGGCCCTAAGCAGCCACCTATGGTATATACAGTAGTTCACATGATAAATGGCCAACAGCCATGCCTCAGCCAATCAGAGGACAGAACTCGCTGTGGCATCCAGTGTCTTTTAGGGAAAATTTCTCTTAGTTTTGAAATGTTTGCCATTTTTTCCTTTTCCTATTTTTTAAGTGTCCTCCACCATCATATGGGATTATTTTTGTGACTTGCAATTTTGCTCCCGGCTTTCTCGTTTGCGCTTCCAATCTCTTCTGGCACAAACATCTCGGGTGGGCTGGTTTTACAGGGATGTGTCCCCATTGGCTAATGAGGTTTTGGAGTATTCTTGAGTGACAGCTCAGTGCCTGCCTGCACCTGACATTTCAGTGCAGCTAGACTTTGCAGTATGCACAAACCACTCCACAGCCGATTCTTAAAAGATTAATAAAGTGTAATTATTGATCATATAGATTGTCTGTGATCTACTGTACGTTGCAAGTGTAACCCACCCTAAATCTGATGGGTATTCTTTAAAACTTATGTAGGGATAATGTGATAGTGTGATTAAAAATTGTCGCAACACAAAGTATGAGTTTTTTTCTATTTTCACTTATTAATCAGACATCAATAGTTCAGGTTATGCCACTTTGTGTTAATTGAGTAATTTTAATTCTCAACACTTTTCAGTAGTGGCAAACATTTTGCGGTAATGCCCACTACGTGGCCACTGCGCAGCGCTGCTGTTCTTTTCTGAACCTGTTCCAGAAGGAGAAAGAGCGAACGCGTAGCTCTGAAAGAAAAAGAAAATAATATCCTGAACAGTGAATTATTTGGTTTCTTTTGTTGGTGGCGTCTGAAAACATTTTCTGTTAACATATCTGTACTGTGGTATTGCTTGGCGGAGTGTGAGCGAGACAGCGCGGCTGTGACAGAGGAGCGGTGTGTTTCCTCTCCGGTGGCCATAGTGGGAGAGAGCGTGGTGGACAGCGGGCTGGACTCTGAACTTCAGGCCTGAGTTTGGAATTCCATTTCTACTATCTCATCAATGAGGTCTTTCCCTCCTGTAGAGTTGGAGGATTGTGTCGGATACAATTTTTTTTTAAACTGAGCTCGAACAGGTACTGGGTGCACAACTAAAAGAGACTATTGCTGCAGCAAAACATAAACATGTATTTTTTTTGTTTTTGGCCAGAACATATGTTATTATTACATGACGTTTTGGGTTAGTAAATGGGAGTGTTACATTCATTGTTGGACATTTGCAATAATAATAATTAAAAAAAAGAGTTACAGTGCGGTTGTTTTCTTTTCTCTGCGTGAAGTCAATAATCTTCTACAGCCAAAGACTAATTAGTTATTAAGTGTCAGTGCATTTGATATCTATCTTATCTTTATCCCTCGAACCAGAACATTGCTAAAAGTATTTAAGTAGTGTTCCCAGACCTTGAGGTATTATTTTTTTTGCAGGTAACGTTGGAGGCTGAACCTGGTTACACAAGCATGGTTACTAGACGTTTGTTGTGTTAAAGCTGTGTAAGTTAGCATTTAACCTTAGCTAACTGCTAACGTTATCTAAAAGTAATGCTAGCCGGGCCAAGTAGCTAACGTTGACTTACTGTAGCTACGTTACTGAGCTAATTTGCTATGTGAATCATGTAGGCTTAGTGAGGCTTTACTCAATGGAGTTGTATTAGTCCTCATCGTCTCTCTGTAGAGCCTGCAAGACCCGAGCAGAGCTACGATGTCATCCCAGCTAAATCAGTAACGTAGCTATATGGTCTCTTATGATAAATTATTATCCAGCTAGGGTAGGTTGTACAATGTAGAAGCTGTGAATATAATGTGTTCTATCTAAGATTGACACATACATTAGATGATGTTCCATCTGTACACACTATTTCTTCTTTTATTGCACTGCTGCAAGATGGCAGATAACTGACCTATTTTTGTATATTTTAACGCTGTAAATTTTAACAATATTTAGAATATATGCATAATTTTACTACTGTCCAATCATTGGCCATCATTGAGCTCAGGGACCAGATGATCCCAGGCGTCTGAGTTGTGTGTGATATTTTTTGTACCACCCTCAGAAGTGTTGTTGCAGACACAACAAAACCACAAACCTCTAGTAACCATGCTTGCAATGTAGCTCAACACTATATATGATGAATACTTATTAATCTTGTAGGAATCAGCTGTGGAGTGGCTTGTGTGTCCTCCAGACTCAGATTCTCTAACGTTAGGTTAGCTGCACTGAGCTGTCACTAAAACTTAGCCCTAAAACTCATTAGCCAATGGGGGCGCACCCCTGTAACACCCGTCCATGTGAGATGTTTGTGTCAGAATTGAAAACAAAGACTGCAACAATTGCAAACGTGCAGAGAGCAAAAGACTGATCATTGACAAAAAACAGAGGGAACTGTAAACAAAAGGACATTTGTTTTTGAGGTGTTACTTGTTTTGCTTGAGTTAGTGTTTTTTTTGGTTGATACTTCTTTGAAACTTTAGGTTTTGCTGGGAATTACACAAAAATAATCTTGTACCATCAACAGTTACTACCAAGCTTTCAGTGTTTATGGAAGTTACGTCAAGACAATGCCTCAAATGCAAATCATTTTATTAACTGAAAAACGTTAGCAATAAACAGTATTCGAATATATGCACACGTGGCTGGTTAGCTCACATACTGTATATAGAGGTTTTTTCTTGATGCAGCAGGTCCAGGGATTGAGTCCGCCCTGTGACGGTGTCCTGTCTTCCCTTCTCTCTCCACGTTCATACTGTATCTGAGCTGTCCTATCCATTAAAAGATGGAAATGCAAAAAAAGAAAGAAGATATGTGTTTAAACAGTGAGTGTTCAGAACTCCAGTCCAGCTGGATACACCAATGCATTTAGGAACATACAGTAGATCCTTAACTTTTAATGAGATGTCTGCTCTGGGTCTCCACTCCTCCTGTTCTTCTCTAATTGACATGGCTCCACCTCTCTTCTCCTACAGTTACTTCCATTGTCTCCTGGCACTTTTCCATCTCTTCATGCAGTCATGTACTTTACTAATTATATCTTTAATTAATATCCTGCTCACAATTTCCTGCTTTCAGAGGAGCTTGCTAGCATAAAGGGACTATAAATCCAAAGACACATTAGTATGTCTTGGTAAACTCTTGGTCAAATGAATTACATACTAATGATTTTGCTATTCTTACAGCCATATGAGTAGTGAAGCTAAAGAATCTTTGCACCACTCTGCTTTCACACCAAATGCACATGTGCATAATAAACAAAGTAAGGCTATTTTATTCAATGGCAAGGCAAGTCAAGGCAGCTTTATTTGTATAGCACATTTCAGCAACAGTGCAATTCAAAGTGCTTTACACAAAAACAGTTAAAAAACAGAAACAGATAAAACACAAGAATAAAAGTTACAGTGCAGTATAAGAAATAAAACATTAAAGAAATGAACAGCCATTTATAGAAAGGCAACATCAAAAAGAAATGTCTTCAGCCTTGATTTAAAAGAACTGAGAGTAGCAGCGGATCTGCAGTTTTCTGGGAGTTTGTTCCAGATATGTGGAGCATAGAAACTGAACGCTGCTTCCCCCTGTTTGGTTCTGACTCTGGGGACAGAAAGCAGACCTGTCCCAGATGACCTGAGAGGTCTGGGGGGGTCATAGTGTAGTAGCAGATCAGAAATGTATTTTGGCCCTAAACCATTTAGTGATTTATAAACTAGCAAAAGTACTTTGAAATCAATTCTTTGAGGCACTGGAAGCCAGTGTAAAGATTTCAGAACTGTAATGATGTGATCCAGTCTCTTGGTCTTAGTGAGGACTCGACCAGCAGCGTTCTGAATCAGCTGATTGATTGGAGGATGAGGCATGCACTGCCGCTATGGCTATTTGCGCTGTTGGTTGAATGTGCTACTTTTGATTGTGCATGTGAAAGGAGAGAATAAATATTTTTCCACTTTTTCTAATACAAAAAGTGTAAAAAAGGAAGCATGAGGACACACCAGCAGTGGTGGAAGTACATTTACTCACAGAGTACTGTAATTAAGTACAAATGTTGAGATATTTGTTCTTTATTTATGTCTTTTCATGCTACTTTCTACTTCTACTCTGCTACATTTCAGAGAGAAATATTGTACTTTTTACTCCACTACATTAATCTGACAGCTTTAGTTACTACTTTCATGTATGTGCTGCATTCCCCTGCAGTAAAGCATGTGACCATGTATAAAACACTAGCTGTTACATCCACTGATGAGTATCCATACAAGTAAACAAGGGGCCTGCATTTCTTGTGGATAAAAAGCACATTTGCATTTCTCAGTAACAGCTGACAAGAAGAAATGTAATGTGTTACTTCCACCCCCAGGGGTTAGGCATCCATGTCTGGTAGCTTTTTTGTTTAAAAGCACTTATTAAGCTCCAAGTCCAGTGTAATTATGACTTGGGTTGGGACAGAGGCACTGATACAGATATACAGATATTGATAAATATAATTCATAATAATTATAGCAGTTGGTATGATAAACAGTGGCAATTATAGTAACTAGTAAGTAAAATGATGACAACCATTTAAATCAGAAACTGGTAATTACGATAACGTGCAAATGACGTGAATTTTGCATTATACTCTTATCATAATGTCTCCAGAGTTTATTCTGTTTATTAGTCAGTGTTAATGATGATCTGAAGTCTTTGTTCCCATTGTTAATGATGATCTGAAGTCTTTGTGCCCATTGGTAATGATGATCTGAAGTCTTTGTGCCCATTGGTAATGATGATCTGAAGTCTTTGTGCCCATTGTTAATGATGATCTGAAGTCTTTGTGCCCATTGTCCAGCAGCAGTAAAGACACTGAGAGAACAGAAAAAAATGGGTTGCCTTACTCTCCCTTCACTACGTGCATTTGTCATCAAAGCCCAACACAAGTGCTTTAAAGAAAATATTGGGAGGGTTGCCATGGCTACAAAGTCACCCTGTGTGCTTGGCCATCTATTGAGGTTTTCCGTTCTCCTTCTCAGGTGAGATGAAAATTCACGTGGTCAAAACTGTCAGACTTCAAAGCCAGGCAGAATCCACAGGAGCTCGGAGACCTTTGTCAGATGGCAATGTGCTGCATTCCTCAAGCCCTGTTGACATTTGCAATTTACCTCTCAGACCTTAGCAACAAGGACATTGGGTCAGACTGCTGCATTTAAAAAATAGACACTGTCTTGTCTAACTCCTGGGTTTGAGCACATGTAGCCATTACACAGAGAAAGGACAAATCCCCCTTAATTTATCATTTAGTCCCAGTTCACTAAAGTGAATAGATGCTCAGTGACAGGCATCGACATCAACAGCTTTGCTCTTCTTTTATGTATTCACTCACATGGGGACTCAAACCCATCGCCTGGCGCAGACACATGCCTAGAGACACAGGCTATTTATAGGCTAACTACCAGGTGCTGGGCATGGATCTGCTCACATTAGAGCGCTGATTTCTCTGTGTAAAGTCTGTATGAAGGGATAAAAAGTGTATGTGGCGAACCTGAACCTACAGTGTGTCGTACATTAAAATGACAATTGTGAAAATGTCTGTAACTAATATATAGTGTTAACTCATGTCAATTACAGTATTAAAATCATACAGTTAGGCTGGCTGCTTCCTTGCACAGCAGTGATCTTCAACAGGGGGTCTGCGACCCCTGGGTGCTCCTCAGAGAGACCGCTAAATTAGTAGGCTCGTTCGAGATGAGCCAGGTCTGCGCAGAATCAATCACCGACGATCGGCACCCGTTGCATGCCATGAAATGTTTAATAATAATAGTTTAATTTAACTGTTTATGGATCCCCAGTGGGGAAATTACAATTTACACTGTTTTGTTAGTAGTCACTACACATAGGCCTGAAATACACACAGACATTTTCAGGACCTATTCATGCACAGATTGAACAATATACGCTTGACTTACACCCACTTCCTGTTTTGATGGCAAAACGCATAATGGTCACCCTGCCGTAGCCATGCCCTATTCTTTTAATAACTTTTCATCTTTGCAGCACACCAGTATCTGATTAACGTTACAGACGGTAGCTAGCTAGCTTCGTTTCTAGCTCCAGGTTAACTATTTTCCTCCCATCTCCAGCTAGCTAGCCGTGCTCTGCTCTCATCAGCTCATCCTTCTGTTTCTTCCAGTCTTGAATTCTCCTGGGGTCAATGTTTTTCACCTGAGTTTTTCACGCATACTTTAAAATTCTTTTTGTTTTGTTGTTGAAAAGTACGTCACTATTACCAGAGCCGTCATTCTCTACGCTCTAAATGAGACCCGTGTTACATCCGATGTAGCTAATACCAGCACCTGTACGTTACTACACTCGGCTGAGTAACACATACAGTTGCAGTGACTAAATTACCGGTATGACAATAATACTTTACTTTACTTTACCTTTATTCATAATCTTTTATTTCAAAGGGTTTATATAATTCACCTGCAATACTATGGAACTCCTTTTGAATGGCTCTTACTGGTTTGTGTCCATGGAACACTACAAACACATTTAAAAACCATTTCAGAGCGAGTCACACTCTTCAGATTGCGCTTTGCTACAGTGGCTCCGCATCCCCAATGTTGTAAAGAAAACTGCAAAAAAACGCAATGCGACCCAGAGAATCTGCTAATGTAAGAGCATGTCCACGATGGATGGCGTTAGTGATATGAGGACGGATAAAGTTATGTTGGCTACATAACTGATAGACTGGGAAGAGAAACGCTAATAAACCAACCAACCAATAAAGTTAATAATTATACCATTTGGCCTCCTTTTCTTATGCTTATGCTTTCTATTTTGTATGTATTTGTTTCTGTTTTTATTGTTAATATCTTATTTATGATGATGATTATGTTTGTTTGTGTATGTATGCACCATGGCAAATTCCACGTAGGTGTAACTTATTGTGATTCTG
This sequence comes from Etheostoma perlongum, assembly GCA_026937815.1. Lineage (NCBI taxonomy): Eukaryota > Metazoa > Chordata > Actinopteri > Perciformes > Percidae > Etheostoma > Etheostoma perlongum. The sequence continues at coordinate 10,077,067 of CM049373.1, forward strand.
ATTCTTTTCTCCAGGTCACGGCTTCAAGTTTGGACCAATCATTGGCAAGCTGCTATGTGAACTCAGCCTCGGAGATGTGCCCTCCTATGACCTTTCACCTTTCCAAATCAGTCGCTTCCAGGCAAAGACCAAATCGGCTTTATAGATCTGGGAGTGGGTACTCAGAGCATTACCAGACTTATCTAAGTGTAACTGTATGATTTGAGATCGTCATGGTCCTTTACATGGGCTGAAATATATGCCACCAGAAACTGAATTTGAATCATTTATATTTGAATGATATATATTTGAATTTGAAGTCTTTCTCGGCCAGAAGGCTGCAGTTCCACCGTTAACATCTAAGCCCATGGTTTCTTTAAGACATGTCGCTGTTCCTTGGGGCTTGGGAAAGGCAAGCACTTCTTCGTCATTTCATAGCGGGTACTGTGCTCCAAAACGTAGGGGCTGATTGGCCGAGGAGGAGTCCTGTGGATCTGCGCCACTGAACTCTTTCTATCGATCTGCGCTCAATTGCTCTCCCTTCATCCTTCAACTACCCTGATGTTTGTCACAGTAATTGAAATTGAATTGTGAGAACTGAATGTGAATTGTGAGAACTGAATGTGAAGACATATAGAGAGTTGAATTTTCAGTGAGGATCAAATTTCAGTTCAGACTTCAGTTCCAAACAAATAAATTCAATTTTGAATTATACTATTCAGATTCAGTTTTTTAATGCAATTATTCAAGTTTAGCAATTCAAAAATAAATTATTCAAATTCAGTTTCTGGTGGCACATATTTAGCCCATACCTTTAGCCCTAGGCTGTTGAATCCAATCACACAATGGCAGTATGTTTAGCCTGTTGCTTTACTTGATGTAGTCAGTGTGTCTTTCCAGTTCCAGAACTAGTAGCATGCCCAGGGTTGTAGTAGCACAGGGTTGGGGTTCGATAGCATTTCATCAAATTTGAATCAGGTATTGAATCAGCTAATTGAGTACATTTAGCATTAAACATTTGCAAGGATTCTAGATTTATGCATCATGAAAGTCAGTGTGTTCACATTCAGGTACGTAACCAGGTTATAGTTGGCATCAGAAGATTGAAACGCTTGTTTCTGTATGAAGCTACAGCCAGGAGACAATTAGTTTAGCTTAGCATTAAGACTGGAAGCACGGGGGAAACGGATACAGTGGCCTGTCTCCGTTCAAAGTTCATAATAAAATCTCCCAGCACGTTCCAATTTAGGTTATTACTGTGACACAACTCGTTCCAGAGATCTTCAAAAGGGGGTCCGGGACCTATAGGGGGTCTTCAAAGTTTCTTTAGGTGGGGGGGGCACTAAATTATTGTTTGATGGTTTAAAAAAAAGAAAGAAGTAAAATATATAAAAAATAATATCTTATAAAAATAAAACATACATTAGGTGATAGGCTTAGAGCGGTACTAGGGCCCCCCTCCTAGTTAGGGAGTAGCAGAGCGGAGTGGGTGGATGTAGGATGGGGCTGAGCCATTCACCAGTGTCTTGAATAAGATTCCAGCATCCACTGGGAGCCAGAGTGGGGGTGAACTGCTGCTATAAACTTTTTTTTTAGTATTTACATTTGAAGTCTGACTAAAACTATTCTGACAACGAAATGTCCCTAATTTCGGCCGGATGTCTGTGTTATGTTGCCGCGATTGGACAACAATTAACTGCTCCTCAGATCTCTGCAGTGCCACCCATGACAATTGTGATTGGTTTAAAGAAATGACAATAAACCAGAGCATGTTTTTCTCCCATCCCGGAATGCTGTGTGGACTAGCCAGAGCGTTGTGGAGGAAGGTCTGGCAATGTGAGACTAGACTAAAACTTACTCTGATTTTGACTGATTAGAATAGATTCTAAATAAGCCCATTGCCAAATGTTGCAGAGCCTTCCCTCTCAGTGCATATAAAGGCTTTGTACGATATCCTGCATAAAATGATTTGGTTTCTTTTGTTCATGTATAATTAATAAAGTGGACACCTATATCCTTAATAGTGGCGAAACATGAACATGTGTGAAGATGTCAGGCTGTCACCTGTGAGCAGTCTATTGCAGCTGCATATGGAGCTACATCACTTGCATACCAAATAGTTTTGTTCACTGTTTTAATACTGCACAGTTCACCATGGTATGCTTAGTATGCAGTGCGGTATGACATCCAACCAACAAACAAATTTGCATTTGTAGCAATAAAAGAAGATAATAAGAAGTCTAGTTGTTTTCCAAAGCAAGAAGAACCTTGTCTAATGAACTAGTAATAAACTAATACTGCCTTGATTTTGACCAAATCTAACACCGTTGTGCAATTGTAAATTCCCCCATCTGTGATAAATGGTAATAAAATATCTATAATCTTATTGGCTTGTATGATTTCATGCATCAGTAAACCTCCCTTTCGCTGCCTTCCCAGCATTCACCATTTTGCCAACTAAGTACGTGGTTAAAAAGACATCAGCCGTTGAGCCATTTGTCTATGTGAAGCCAGCTGCGTGCTCAGGCTCCAGAGGTGGCCTATTGCCTGGATCTATTTCCCCATGTACCGGTAAACATTTTAATCACTAATCAGACGGCCTATTACAATGGATGCCAACCACGGCCATCAGCGGGAATGGGAAAATTATGCAGCGAAACGGCAGAGATCAGTGAGCCATTTGCTCCCTTGCCTCTAAGTGACTTCAGACGGATAGCAACGGGCTATTATGCAAATTGCAAAAATTAGAATGACATTAAACATGCAAATGCAAATATTCAACCACCAATAATCATCAAGCAGGGCCAACTGAAAAAACCTCTGGGGAACATTGTCTAGCTTGTAAAATCCCACAAAGCCTTGCACAAATCAAACTTTTTTCTGCACATGATTCTCCAAGGTACATAATTGGTAATGGCATCCATTTATTGTACTATGGCATCAACCCAGAGTTCATACTGTACATCAGTAGCTAGTAGAGGCACTGCAGAGGCAAGAAAAATGGCCACGTCTCAAGTAAAATGAGAGTGCTTGGTGCTCCGAGAGCACAGGTTGGCAAGGACAATTCATTAAAAAGCTGCATTAATCATTTTTATATTAACAATTAATCATATCGCTATGTGTAATATGAAAGGGGTCGCTTGTAGTGATAAACCCGCAAAGAATTGTCTCGAACTCTGCAGCGGGCCTTTTTTTTTTAGCAGCTTAGCATTGTTTTGGTTTTCTAATTGCAAAACCCACTCATCAGCCCGGTTTTTAGCTGTTTCTTCAGTGACAAAACTCCGATAAACCCTCTGTACTCTACCTGCTCAGCAGCAAACAGCAGATGGACACATTTAGAGACAGGCTGGTGATCATAGCTTGGCATTTAGCTGCTTAAGAGAGAGATTTTGTTCTCAAGAGTTGGTAAAGTTGCCTTGCACTGCAGCTGCGAGAATCGCCTGATCAGAGGAACTGAAGCAGACCAATCAGAGCTACAAGAAGAGAGAATATTGGACTGACATTCATCAGGTGGGCACATAGATGGCTCCAAATAAATGCTAATTTTGCTCTGTGTCTGCTCGATGTTAATATAGGCAATGTTTTGCAAACACGGCAGTGATGGAGTACTCGAGTCCTGGCGTCCGTTTCAGGAAGGAGGTTTAACAAACTCTGAGTTTAACCCTGAACTCTGAGTAGATTTACCTTAAAGTCCATGTTGCAGGTTTAATTTTGCAACGAATTTGTGCAATTTGCTTGTTGGTAGTAAATATTTGAACTGTTATCCATTGTTTTTGATGGTGTTGGATATCGCAAAACTGAATATATATCGAAAAATGGGCATAATTTTACAGTGTTTCATTTCCCCCCCACAATGCATTGCATGACGTCACGTTGGGGAGATAACAGAGCAGCCTGCGTTGTATTTGCCACTGGTCTGGCCTAATGTGGCTTCTGGTCTTTAATATTAACAGTCTATGGTCTCGATCGAGTCCATGTGACTTTATTATATTTATAATGATATTGGAGGGAAAGTGAAACACAGCTTAGACGGGTGTGTTGTTCGGCTTTTCACAAGTTTAGACTGCTAGCTAACGCTGCGCCGCCGGACGTTAGCACAACAGCGTTAGCCTAGCCTGCTAGGTAAATATTACGACTGCCTTTGGTGTTGCCTATATATGCGTCCATGTTGTCAACATCATACATGTGGCATTGGTGCACCTGTTGTACCATAATTGTATTGAACAAAATAGTAAGCTTTGCTCCTACGAGATGGGGGGTTTGTTACGTTACACACAAAGCTAACTGGCTATAGTTAGCCTGTACGGATGCTAGCGGATATAGCTAACGTTGCGTAGCCAGCCAGCAACTTCGGCAGTAGAGTTTTGGTAAGCTAACACGACCGCGTTGTCGCCCACAATCAACCTGCAGTGATGTTTGAAATATAAACAATTACAATACTGGTGCGTGCTGGTTGGGGATGACCATGATCCTGCCTGAAATGTCACGGATTTAGACATCTTCAGATCAGCTGATCGCGGGGCTCGCTCCCCGACCGGAGGCATGCTCGCTTCCCGACCGGAGGGGCTCGCTTCCCGACCGGAGGCATGCTTGCTTCCCGACCGGAGGGGCTCGCTTCCCGACCGGAGGCATGCTCGCTTCCCGACCGGAGGCATGCTCGCTTCCCGACCGGAGGGGCTCGCTTCCCGACCGGAGGCATGCTCGCTTCCCGACCGGAGGGGCTCGCTTCCCGACCGGAGGGGCTCGCTTCCCGACCGGAGAGGCTCGCTCCCCGACCAGAGGCTCGCTCGCCTACAGCACCCGCTCTCCACCGCAGCTTCGCCGCCACACACACAAGCACCGGCCAAACAGCGACACGTATTCACCGGAGGAAGAGGTAAACACTTAGAAATAACACTCGGGGATGCCTTCTATTACTATATCTAGATAAGTGTACCAGTACTTATCTGAACTAACGACATGATCCCTGTCACTAGATCGAAAGAAAACGTTGACGTTCACTCGGTGCTATTCACTGACAGTAAAAAGTAAAGTCATTGTATGCACTGCTGCGTTGCTAAAATGAAGGAGATAAATGAAGAAGACTTCCCCACAATCTTGACAATTCCTCATTTGCCCTCTCACGTCTGGTAGGTTCGTAATTATTCGGCTGCTGGCCTTTACTCCTCTTCCACATCCCAGTCAGTCTCCGTAGTTCTAGTGCTAGGCTGAGACTTAACTCCCCACGATGACGTCATCGCCGAATTCACTTCATAAACCCGCGAACACCAAAAATGACCAAAAACTAACTTTTAACACTATTTGGAGACATTTTTAAAAATGATATACATATCTTGAGTGTTTTTTGTACCCAATAATCAACAGTGGTGGTTAACTTGCAACATGGGCTTTAAGATGTGAAAGTCTGAGTTTTCAGTTCCATAACAGCTGATTTGAGTTGGTTCAAATAACTCTTCATCAACGAGATCGTCGACACATGGAAATGCCATGTTCAGAACAAAAACGTTTTGCCAAACATAGTTGATACAACAACACTTATTTTTATTCATGCAGATAACAAAATGCGCCAAAATGCGCCTAATACAGACTGAATGAATGAATGAAGAAATGAAAGAGTGCTGTGTCAGAGGGAGGAGACTGAAAGAAGAAAACCTGCTCCCGACCAGGTTAGGTTCACCGGCTCAGTTACCATAGTAACTGACTCTGAGGTTAAGGGCTGGAGTTATCCATCTCTCTCAGGTTTGATTAACCTCCCTTTCTGAAAAAGAAAACCCAGAGCATCCCTCATCTCAGGGTTAACAAACTCAGAGAGAGTTTCACTAAACCTGCTTTCAAAAACAGACCCCTGGACTTGCTATTCTCTGGACTCGCGACTCGACTTGGACTCCGGCACTGATGGCTTTTACTTAAACTCAAGGATTTATGAAATTGGACTTGAGCTTTCATGAAATAGGACTTGGAAGTTTGATGAATATTTTGACTACTTTATGTGTGCTGGAGTACTTGAGTCTCTATTCTCTGGACTCTCAACTTGACTAGGACTTAAACTCAGGTATTGGTGACTCGAACTTAGTAGTAGTAGTCACCAACCAACTACAAGGTTATAATTGTTAATGACATAACAAATCTAGGTGGGAAAAAAACATTGTCTTAACTGAAATAAAAATAACGAAGCATTACAAAAAATGATAACTAAACTCAAATTGTAATGTCTGTTTGCAAACCTAACTAAAATAAAATAAAAATGAGTAAATATCCTTAGTTTTCGTCTTTGTCAATGTCTTTCACAGAGCAAATAACCTCATGTCTTTCAGACTTTACATTTCCTTTAGAGATGTATAGTTACCAACAGGGAACCCAGAAAATCCGACATTCCATGTAAAATTGAACACAACATGGTCCACTCCATGCCATGCTCCCCTTTAACTGTCTATGCATACTCCGTGGCCCTCGCTTGGCATCATCCCGGTACCAAAAGTCTGAAGGAGGCAGAGTCCTATTTGATTATGACTGTCAGATAAAAGCAAGTGCTTTGCAGTGGAAGGTAGTAAAATATGTGGAAAATTTATTTCAGGGAAAAATCCCAAGGAGGCTAACCTATTTTACCTTAACAAGGAAAAGGAGAACGCAAAGCCCCCCTTCCCCAAAACAGAAGCTAACCCCGCCCGGTACAGGCGTGAATGTATGGGTACAGAGCCAGGCAGCAAGACGGAGACAACCGCAGGACAGAGAACACTACAGGCGGGCTTTCACCGGAGACCCGGTAGCTGGTTAGTAAATACGCAGGGACACCAAAAGCGGAAGGGAACGTGGATTAATATGTTAATATGTGGATTAATACTGGGATGTCTACACAACTGTGTGAGTCGACTGACTTCAAAAAGGTCACCACTTGACTCAACCCAGAGTTAAAAACACCTGTTAATGTATGTCTTCTTTAGTTTGTTGGCTATTTAGCTATTTGGTGGTGTCTTGTGTAGACTATTTACAAATGTATTACCATATGTAGGCTACATTTTTTCTACTGGTGTTATTTTTTAATACATTGTGAATACATATTTCTAAAATTGTAAAATGTTATTTTTTTTGTTATTATTACACAATACCTTTTCTGACCTTTTCGAATCCCCCAATAAATAACTCATATTACAAAGAAAGACTCAATCTAATACAAACTAAACTAAAACTAAGCATTTTCAAAAAATAAAAACTAAATAAACTAGCAAACCCGCTTTAAAAACTAACTACAACTAAACTGAATTTGAAAACAAAAAGTCAAAACGAAATAAGAATAAAACTAATAAAAAATGCAAAACTATAATAACCTTGCCACTACAACAATGAAACACGCACATCATCTTTGTAAGGTTGATAGTGTGTTCACTTACTGTACTGTTTCACTGCCCCAAGGTGTCAAAATCAATAACACAGCTTTGAGTACCACATGTATACATATTTTTGACAGGGCCAAAAAGAAAAACAGATGATTCACATCAAGCAAGCGTGTGTCCAAATTGAAGAAGAAAATATAACAAACTCCTCTGTTTCAGTGTTAGAGCCGTAAATCGATACCCACAAAAATAGCAATTGTAAGATTTCCCAAGACTCTCTTTAATTATTTGTTTTAAAGACATCCTTACGCAACCTAATAAAACCTGACTGAGAGCGAGTGGATTGGGATAATGGCTTCTACTTCTACTTTCAATATATAATATAAAAGCAGTAAAATGAGAAACATTTGCAATATATCTTCTTTAAAAAAGATACACACTTTAGTTTTTTGTTGTTTACATTTGTACATGAGTAGTGTATAAAGTGAGGTTGAAAGGATACATTCAGTTTATGTTTTTTATGTTATTTTGATTTTTTTTTAAGCCATTCTTTTTCATGGAAGCCAATTTCCACCAGGAAAAGAAAACTTTCTAAGTCAAAAGTATGAAATACTAGCTCATAAACTCAACTTGGTCAATATTATGACATACTAAGTCACAATTTAGATTTTAAAAGGTCATTTTATAAGTGAAGTTAAAATGATGAGCTGGTGGGAGATGAATAAGTGAACATTTTCACTTATTTGTATTGTCACTATTTTTTTAACATTTAATTGTTTTTTGGTAGAGATTGGCTTCCATGGTTTGTCACTCATTTCACCATGCTAAAAAAACTAAACTGATTCACAGAGAGAGGATGCATGTGTCTCCGAAAGTAACATGTTGAATATGTGACAACCGCTGCTGTATGTCCCGATTTGTGAAGAAGTGGAGACAAGGTGCTGCAGCTGCATACACTGACCTTTTTCTTCTATATATAGGAGAATAAAGAGAGCCAAACCAGAGTACCAGTGGTTAGCTAAAGATTATCCCAGAGGGGGTGAAGCCAACCGTTAGAACCATCTCTCACACTGTTGCTGTGACATTGGGATGATGGAAAAGAAAAAAAACAACAATGAGATTGAAAAAGACAGCAGAAGTATTTTTCACTCGGGTGAGCTTACAGCGCAGTGTCATGACTATTCTTTCTCACTGTTGTGTGGGAAATCTGCCACTGCTGTCATGGAGGTTTCAGACAAACACATGCTGGAGATTAACCATAAACGGCAAACACAGTTGATGCAGTGATGAATATTTACAGTAACCTTAAGGTGTCTCTGGAGCGAGGTGCCCAGAGGAGGATAGAGAAAGACAGAGTGGCGACAGTCCCATCGTACTCCATTGTTTGCTGCCTACTTCAGGGGTACGCAGCCTCGCATAGTTCCAAACATCCATTCTACGGCTTTGGACATAATTCATTTCCATTGCTGACCGTCAAGTAACTTCTAAAGTAAGTTGATTAAATAGCTACCTCTTTTTTGAAATTGTCAACTGTCTATATTATATCAGAGGCCCTTTATGACTTATCTTTATTTGTATATGTGCATTCATCGGGGGATTTGGGGCTGCACAGAACAGAACAGGCTAAGACGTTGTCTGACTGCTGTGCACCTAATGGCGGACAGTTCTGGTGGGATAGACCAGGTCTCCAGGACAATGAGGAGAAATACAGGAGTTATTTAATGCTAACTATTATTATTTCTGGACACTAAATGCTGAATGGACTGGTACTTTGCAATTGAGAAAGCAGAGTAGCAAATGATTGTTCTGTGAGACTGTGATTGATAAACAATTGTTAGTAGGATGACCACCTGTCCCGGTAGCGCGTGCGCGCAGACAGCGTTTGAAGCCCAATTCATACGTCCCCAAATTGAGACAGTGTCACGCATAATCAATGCTTGCTCAAAAAAAAAGTTGCTCTTTCTATATCTCCGAGCCCCAGGCAGCCAAACGAACATTACTCGACAGTTCAGCACGCTACTGTTGCCACACACACGTGACACACCCCTCAGTTTTTCGTTGTTGTCATGACAGCGCACGCACGTGCATACCAGACACTGGGAAGGAACTTTTAGATGCGCGCTTTCCAATTCGAAAAATGGAGAAAGAGACTTCTGAGAGAAGTCTGAGCAGTCTGAGGCACCGCCACCATCAGTTAAAAAGAGAAGGTGTGGGTACAAGAAAGACTGGGAAAATGAATATTTGTGGCTAAAAGGTATTGAGGGGGATACCGAGAGGGCTTTTTGTGACCTTTGCACAACGTACTTCTCAATCGGACATGGAGGGGAATACGATGTTAAACGACACAGACTCACGGAGACCCACAAGACACGTGTCCAACAGAAAGACACATCCAAATCTATGGATGCTTTCACCCCCCCCGCCCCCTCCCTTCTCGTTCCGTGAACCTCTGGAGTTGTGAGTGAAGATTTTTTTAACTGTCCCTGTGGTGTTGAGCAACTACTATTCCTGTTAATCCTATAATTTTATATTATAATTTACTTATAGTTAATAAATTGTAATGAAAAATAAATCAAATTAAATAGCAAATAAAGTAAATCGTAAGTGGAAGTGTCAATTCATTGAATGTTCAAAATATTATTAATCTTTATTTTTTTAAAGTAGGCTACACATTGGTTGGCCTATTTATGCATCAGGCCATCAGCAGTTACACATGGTAGGGTAATAGGACATTATTAATACACCATGTAAGGTGGTATGTGCTAGAAATGGGTAAACCACTATCAGTGAATCTGCCCGTGGGGTGGGGGGGGCACCGCTGCGCCAGGCAGTGTCCCACATTGTCCCTCAGAAACATACCCCTTGTCCCCCTTTGGGCTTATTAGCAGGTGGTCACCCTAATTGTTAGGCTACTTGTAATGTTGTAGTATAATCATATAAACTGGTCCATTTATTACAGTGCCTTGCGAAAGTATTCGGCCCCCTTGAAGTTTTCAACTTTTTGACACATTTCAGGCTTCAAACATAAAGATATAAAAATTTTATTTTTTGTGAATAATCACCAACAAGTGGGACACAATTGTGAAGTGGAACGAAATCTATTGGATATTTTAAACTTTTTTAGCAAATAAAAAACTGAAAAGTGGTGTGTGCAAAATTATTGGGCCCCCTTGCGTTAATACTTTGTAGAGCCACCTTTTGCTGCGATTACAGCTGCAAGTCGCTTGGGGTATGTCTCTATCAGTTTTGCACATCGAGAGACTGACATTCTTGCCCATTCTTCCTTGCAAAACAGCTCGAGCTCAGTGAGGTTGGATGGAGAGCGTTTGTGAACAGCAGTTTTCAGCTCTTTCCACAGATTCTCGATTGGATTCAGGTCTGGACTTTGACTTGGCCATTCTAACACCTGGATACGTTTATTTGTGAACCATTCCTTTGTGGATGTTGCTGTATGTTTGGGATCATTGTCTTGTTGGAAGATAAATCTCCGTCCCAGTTTCAGGTCTTTTGCAGACTCCAACAGGTTTTCATCCAGAATAGTCCTGTATTTGGCTGCATCCATCTTCCCTTCAATTTTAACCATCTTCCCTGTCCCTGCTGAAGAAAAGCAGGCCCAAACCATGATGCTGCCACCACCATGTTTGACAGTGGGGATGGTGTGTTGAGGGTGATGAGCTGTGTTGCTTTTACGCCAAACATATCGTTTTGCATTGTGGCCAAAAAGTTTGATTTTGGTTTCATCTGACCAGAGCACCTTCTTCCACATGTTTGGTGTGTCTCCCACGTGGCTTGTGGCAAACTTTAGACGAGACTTTTTATGGATATCTTTGAGAAATGGCTTTCTTCTTGCCACTCTTCCATAAAGGCCAGATTTGTGCAGTGTACGACTGATTGTTGTCCTATGGACAGACTCTCCCACCTCAGCTGTAGCTCTCTGCAGTTTATCCAGAGTGACCATGGGCCTCTTGGCTGCATCTCTGATCAGTCTTCTCCTTGTCTGAGCTGAAAGTTTAGAGGGACGGCCAGGTCTTGGTAGATTTGCAGTGGTCTGATACTCCTTCCATTTCAAAATGATCGCTTACACAGTGCTCCTTGGGATGTTTAAAGCTTGGGAAATCTTTTTGTATCCAAATCCGGCTTTAAACTTCTCCACAACAGTATTACGGACCTGCCTGGTGTGTTCCTTGGTCTTCATGATGCTCTCTGCGCTTTCAACAGAACCCTGAGACTATCACAGAGCAGGTGCATTTATACAGAGACTTGATCACACACAGGTGGATTCTGTTTATCACCATCAGTCATTTAGGACAACATTGGATCATTCAGAGATCCTCGCGGAACTTCTGGAATGAGTTTGCTGCACTGAAAGTAAAGGGGCCCAATAATTTTGCACGCACCACTTTTCATTTTTTTATTTGCTAAAAAAGTTTATAATATCCAATAGATTTCGTTCCACTTCACAATTGTGTCCCACTTGTTGGTGATTCTTCACAAAAAATAAAATTTTTATATCTTTATGTTTGAAGCCTGAAATGTGTCAAAAGGTTGAAAAGTTCAAGGGGGCCGAATACTTTTGCAAGGCACTGTAATTGTATATGTAATATTTATAGTTTGACTTAAGATGTCAAATAAGCAGCTTGTGTTTTTTATTTATTTTCACATCTGAAGATAAAGCCCTGTTTTGACTTTAGCTATCTGTTCTAGTATAAATCTGTATATAAAAGACCTGGCAATCACTCTGGAAGTAAAAGCTTTTTATTCTTGTTTCTTGTTGGGTGATTATTGATTACATTAATGACTAATGATTATTTATGCCTTTTCACTTTTCTATTTTATACTATTCTAAGAGACTAAACCTCAAATTCCTTAAGGTTTTTTAATAATATACTAATTCTTTTTGGATTTAAATGGGTATATAATGGGTTTATTCATTCATTCGCCATTAGATACAGTAGAGAACAATAAGAATCACCACTGTTAACACCATCGTCACGTCACGCTAACAGGAAAATCTTTTCTGGTTAGACAGATGGCCGTTGATTTGAATTTCGGAGATACTGTATGTGAAATTGGCAAACTTGTTTATCTCTGTCATTAGGATTGAGATTGGTTAGGAAAAGAATACATATATACACAGGAAACAACATGTCTCTGATAACTTTGCTATCATGCTATCATGCAATGATAACTGACCCTCCGCAACAGTCTCTGTGGGTTTATCCCCAATACCGATGGAAAACAAACAAAAATATGGAAATCAGAAAAAGTGTAGAAAATGTTCTATACACTGTTGTTAGATATGTTCTCAAACTGACATACAGAGCCTTGTGCTTTGATATGGATTAGAGGCACAAATTCAGTTAAAGAATCAAGCATTAGGGTGGTACTCAAGAATATTTAGATATTTTTTTCCCCCACAGAACAGAGTACCTTAAATACTGCAAAAAGGCTGTGTACTGTACTTCATGTTAAGCTTCCAAGCATGACTTACAATAGGCAAAGCTGTAAATATGCACCTCCGAGTGATGAGATGTGTGAATAACATTCCAGTGTGGTGTGGAGAGCCTTGGTGACCTTCTGAGGGCAGAGGTGTAGCGCTGAGGCCTTTTCCACTTGTACACAACCCCAGAGATGAGCCTTGACATGAGGTCAGCCTGCACCAGCCCTCCAGACTCTGCTCTACCTGTCCTGCTCTAAAGCACATTACACTGCAGGACTCTGTGTGCACACTGCTTTTACCGAGTCTCCCCAGCGCTGCGGGCAAAGAGACTCAGTAGTCTCGCATTGCCAGACCTTCCTCCACAGTGCCCAATCTTCTTAGGTGGTGCAACCCCGGACGGAGCCACGGTGCCTCTGCAAAATAGCCTCAGGAAGGAACTTGTTTTGGTGGAACATGTGTACGTTCAAAAGTTGTTTTAGTCGTGCAACAGAAAACTCAGATTGGACAGATAGTCTAGCTAGCTGTCTGGATTTACCCTGCAGAGATCTGAGGACCAGTTAACCATAGTCCTCAGAAATCCACCGGAGGTTAAAACACCAACAAATAAAGAGGAAGGTAATGGACATCTGGCGGAACCTCCGGTGGCATCTGAACAATCCTGGAATTCAAACATTGTTGAAATAGACTAATGGTGCACAGATAGCACAGAAAAGATTCAATAACCCACAATTCATCACAAAAAAAAAGAAAGTAGATTTGCAATCCCCGTAAGAGAAACAATGACAACAACCCTTCCATTCCTGGAGCTGGAGTGCCATTAGAGGATTCCAGACCCCGTGGAAACAGGGTTTTCCGTGATGCGTCGAGGCTGCAGGCTGTGGCCTCAGGCCTTCAGGTCGACCAGTCTCCCCATGCTCCCTTCCCTCCTCACTATTGAGCAGCTTCACCCTCCAAAGCAGATGACAGTTCAGAGGGCTGTCAGCCGTTTGCTTGACACAAGGTCAGAGGCAATGACTGCGAGTCAGCCAAAAAACAAGATGGCCTGTCAGCATTGGAGCCCAAGGGGAAAGAGGGAAACAGCAGCCACATTTGGAAGGGTAATGAGCTCGGTTACAAGGCAGCCAGGAGGAAACATTGAAGCATTGCGTGTGTTTACAGCATCTTCTCGTCACTGTCTCTCTCTGGGGAAAAGGTATGCTCGCCTTCCCGCCATTACTCCCTCCTTCCATCAGCTCAGTCTGTCTTTCCACACCTTTCCCTCTCCTTCTCCCTCCCTGTCAGCAGAGATGTGCTGTAGTGGCTGAAATGCCAATTTCTATCATTCAGCTCATGAATACTGAATGGCCTCAAGTAGTTTTTATTAAGAAGGGACAAAGGTTGCAGACAGTAATCTGCAATCTTTCAGAGGGATTTCTAGGAAAACAAGCCAGGGGATAAAGAAGAAAAAAAAGATAGATTGGAATAATTTATGTTTCATTTTTAAACTAATTCAAAGAGAGAAAGGCCATTAAGGGAAGGGGACTTTTTCATTTCATTCCAGACAGAAGTGAAATATAGGGTATTAACACCCGAGAGAATTGCCTGAAATTGCCATTTCCACGTTTTGGAAGTGCTGAGGCAGCACAGCAGCGTTTGACACGGCAAGCCGCTGAGCTGATGGTGTATGAGAGGTGGAGCTGAGCAGCCTTCCGTCCACCTGCTGTTTGGGGAGGTTTCCCTATAGGTGAGCCACAGTGAGGGAGAATTCACTCTCACTTACCAGCTCCACAGATGATCTGACTTTTCCTCTGGTTGCTTCCTGCTGGCTTTTGCTTGTCAGTGGGACTCCACTGCAGGCAGGGAGCTACAGATGAAGAGCGCAACGTGTTTGACCCATGAAGAGAAAACTGCATGAGACCGACCATCCAGTACCTACACATTTTCCAGAATACATGAGAGAGAGGAGAAGAGAATCCATCTTGGCCAGATGCCACTGCATTTACATGAATTTATATCTAATGGAAGTCTGGTGCTTCTTTTAGTTGTTAGTTATGAATTTGAATATGAATCATTCTTACCACTCCCTGCGTACCAGGCCACCTACTGCTGTAGATTATTGCTAATTACCAGATGGTGTGGAAGTAGCCCTCTGTAAATGTGATGTGATGTTAATGTGATACCTAAAAAAATAAATGTCTGTCTTTTTCTTTGTCTGTCTTATGTCTTTAAACCAAACTGAAGTTACTGAGCTGCTTTAAAGCTGCAGGTTATCTGCTGGCCACTAGATAATCTAGCAAATCTCAGACTGGACTGAATAGGCCCAAGAGAATTCCCAGTTGATTGGCCCATAGTCTCGCTTTGTCAGACCCTCCGCCACAGCGCTGTGCAGGAAGGTCTGGCTAGTCCACACAGCTAGTCCACACACCCAATTGTCTTGGGTGGAGCTATGCGTCAGACGGAGCCACGGTGCCTCTGCATAAAAGCCTCGGGAAGGAACTTGTTTTGGTGAAATGTGTACTTTCAAAAGTTGTTTACTCAGATTGGACAGTCTAGCTAGCTGTCTGGATTTACCCTGCAGAGGAGTAGTATATCTGTTGTCATAAATCCAGCGAAGTTTAGAATGCCAACACAAAGGATGAGGAAAGTACATACAGTAAAGACATCCGGCCGAAAATACAGACATGGCCATTTCAAGATATTAAAATGAAAAATGGGTTTTATCTCCACCCATGAGTCTCCCCCTTACACACATGCCAACTTTATGCTATTTCCATGCAGTTTGGGGCAAAACAATGCAGTAAAAATGTGTTATGTCTGCCTATTCCAAATGGTATTTAAGTATTTCTGCATACAGGGGCCCTAAACAGTCTTTGAGTTGCATAAATTGGGTCTGAGCTCATTGATATTCATGTGTGATGATGAAATTCCCCATAGTAGTCCTTTGCCAATAAATGCAGTTCTTACAGAAATCTCCAAATGTCAGAAGGTTTTGATATCAAATTCCAGCATGGATTTTTCTCTGGTGTTCCTTGGTGTCTTAAAGCGTAACTCTTGCCAAAATTTAGTTTAAAAGCATAATTAGGACGGAAGCACCACTATTAAGATTTAATGTATTTATAGATTCATAGAAGTGCCCCGTGCTCTCCCATTCAAAAGGCCATTTGACTGAAAAAGAAAAAGATACGGTAAATCTTAAAAGTCTTAACCGGATGCACCTCCTCCTCTTTATTTACAGTTTCTAGATCCTCCCGCCAAGGTTGCCCCTTGAGTCCTGCATTATTTGTCATTTCTCTAGAGGTGCTGGCTCAAGCTATTCGCCAATCAATTATGGTATCACCAATATGTTACATACATACAATACACAGCATCATCTCTCATTCAGCAATTAGTGTGACAGTGGCAAGTTAAAACTCCCTTCTAGGAAACCTCGGACAGACCCAGGCTCTTGATGGGCGGTGTCTGATGGTGCCGGTTGGGGGTGTGATGCAGAGTGGCAATAATAGGCACAATAAAGATAATGCAACAGTGACTACAAATGGTAGTTGTAGTAGTTCATGTCATAGCAGGGCACTGCAGGGTGTTACAGGGTGTAGCATGGCATAGCAGAGCATATATGGATGTAGCAGGATAAAGTAGGGTTCAGCAGGATGCAGCAGGGCATCGCAGAAAGTAGCAGGGTGTAACAGGGAATTCAGCAGGACCACGACGACAGCTGCAACCAAGATCTTGTTGCCATCCTAATCCAAGGAAATATGCTGGGCAAAAAAAAAAACATAAAGACTCCGGGGAGTAAACTCCCCAGAAATAGGTTAGTAACAAGCATTTCTGGGAAGGGATGCACACAAATATAAAGATAGAGGAGAGAGGAGCTCAGTGTGTCAAAGGAAGTCCCCCGGCAGTCTAGAACTGTAACAACACAACTAGGAGAGACAGGTTAAGGAGAGGTGCCTGGTCAGGCTAGAACTCACCCCAACTGGATCGGGATTTACTGGCCTGCCTCCCTCTACTTTCATGATATTATTGATTATATGGTAGATGAATCTGGCGACTATGAAGAGAAGCAGGTGGGCCTGGCTAGGTGGACGCTGCAATTTCCCACTCCCTAACTATAAACTTCATCAAAGACGAGGGTTTTCAGGTTATTCTTAAATGTGGTGACGGTTTCTGCCCCCCAAACCCAGACTGGGAGCTGGTTCCACAAGAGAGGAGCCTGATAGCTGTAGGCCCTGGCTTCCAACCTACTGGGAGTGCCCTCCCGTTGGTCAGTTCTGGAACAATGTTGCATCCAAAATTCCGCCTTGTTTAATGTTACTGTGCAATGCCTGTTACAGTCAATGTCTTTATTCTGAATGATCTGTCAGCTTTTCAACTCTCTGGAACTCAAAAACGTGCTTACAGCTGCAAAGAAAATGATTGCAACCCGTTGAAAACCACCTCATGACCGGTCTAGCCGTGCATGGACCATTTCCTTCTTGATTGTAGTGTTCATTGAACTCTCTACGCCGCGCATTCATGTAGCGCCAGGAAAGACTCTTGACACTTGGCTGAGCATTGCTGAATGTTTGAGGTCTGAGCTGTTGCCTTGTGCTACAGTCTTTGCTTTAACTTGCGTACGTGTTTGGTCCCTTGTCTTGTGTTTGTCTGTGTGTGTGTCTGTTTCTGCATGTGTTGTTTTGTCTCCCTCCCTCCCATCTTTCCTCCTTGTTTTTTGGCCCTAGGACGCATTTCTAGTCTCAGTGTATTGTTTATAATTGTTTGTCAGTGTTTATAATTTCTAAATATATAAAATTAAATTTTAAAAATTTGATTAAAAAAAAACATTGCAGGAGAATGGAAGGAGCAAGTAAACACCATATTATCCCAGTTTACATCTAGGTTTTCCCACTTCCTCTGACTATGACATTGGAGGCTATCAGACAGGTAGCACTGTCAAAAGTGCAACATCTGTTCTCCAACACTCACATCCAGCAGAAAGTCCTAAGTGAAATGAATAACAAAACAGTGAGCTTAGTGCGAAAATGGTTTGGATTCAACACACACAGCACCTGGGACATTATCTTTCATTCTTAATCCTCCTTGTTCCTGGACCTAAGAAGAATCAAGGTCCAATTGGCCAGGGAGTCAGAGCCACATTTACAGTAAAAGCCAGATTACAAGTCTTCCCTACCAGACTCAACCTTTCTATCTGATTTCCCGCAACTCAGGTCCCTCATTGCAAGGGTGGATTTAGTCATTTTGAGGCCTAAGGCAAACACAGGCATGGGGCCCTCCACAACCCGTGTTCTCCCCCTTTTCAGTCCTTATTTATCTGAGAAAGACGTGGTCTCTGTCTGACAGCTGTTTTGGCCAGAGTACTGGATCATCTTCAATCATAACACATTGATTAGGGTGACTGCTACTCACGGGGTCTAGTTGCTGAGTATTATGTGGACAATGAAAGCAGCAGTTCCGTAACCATCTCCAATCGAAGGATCCTGTAAGGTTGTCTTGTATGTAGCCCCCGCATCGCTAGAGCAACCTGGGCTGACACTACTCTTCATCAGTGTTAGCATTGCTAGCGCAACCTGGGCTGACTCTTCATCAGTGTTAGCATTGCTAGCGCAAGCACCGGCTTCTTGCTGCTCTTTAGTAACTTTAATGTTAGTGTTGTCAGTAGCCGTCGTGAAAAAGGTTGTTACCTTTGGAAGTTTTGCTAAAAACGTTCTGCTTTCTTCCCGCTTCTTCCTTTTTTCAGAACCACTTCGGTAGCTTCGCTTCATTTTTCAACCGTCTATAGCCTCCAGCTTAGCGCATGCTGAACTGTTTGTTTACAAACACACGCAGATGCGCAGTAGGATAATGGAATAGTCCAATGTAGTGGGGACTGGGGGGAGTTTCTCATCATGAATTAAACAATCGGATAGCACTTTAGCGTATCAATGTTTAGAGATATAAAGTGAAAAGTAAGACAACAAATCGTAAACATAAGTTTATGAGGTGTTTTAGGGGGCCCTTGGAAGCTTGGGGCCCAAGGCAATTGCCTACCTTTGGTGGTAAGTCCGCCTCTGCCTCATTGCTCACATCACACCTCAGAACATATCACTGAAACACTGTCACACATCCTAAATGGCTGCCATGCCTACAAAGGAATGTACATAGCACGTCATGACAGAATAGTAGACCTCATAGTGAAAGACATATCAAACCAAATGCCCCTCCCCCTCCCCAACAGGATGGATTTCATCTGGCTGAGCATTAATATTGTAAGTTAGCATTGCGAGCTAAACATATGCTACTTGTGTCATGTGCTGTGTGTGTCGCAGGTACTTACAGCTGGCAGGCAGCAGCTACTCAGCAGGAGTTGTGTATTCCTGTTTCCATGGTAACGTAAGAGTCTGCGTTATCATATTCTTCTATGCTTTTAAAACTCTTGTCAAACTCTTTGTATGCGTTCATTTGTCCATTCGAAATTCACAGAATTAATTATGTTTGCTTTGCTGTATAACATAACATTAAAGCTTTACTGAATAACTTGATATTAATGAACGTCCGTTACATTCAAGCCATTGTCAAATGATACAAAGCTAATTAAGGCTCTCAGCTCCACACAACTCTCTCTGTATTTCTCAGTGTGGCTATGTTCAGAAGTTTGTGGTGTGCGGCGACTTTCCCGCGCAGAAGCTTGAGTGAAGATTTGAAGTGAAGATCATCGTCATGTTTTTTAGTCCTCCATGTCCTCCTTGGCTTCTAGCAACTGTATGGTGCAGGGGTGGGGGCGGTGCTCGATCATTTCAGGCTTGTTTTATCATCATGTGGATGCGTAAGGGTTACAGTTTTGTTGTCATTGCTTTGAATTCCTCATGGGGACAACAGAAACTACACACTATAGCTTTAAGTGACATTAATTTCAATCATGTAGCCTATCAGCCCTAGATTATTAAATCTTGTTTTTTTTCTGTCGTAGTATTATTTATTATTTGTTGTGTCAAAAGTCCTATGCACCTGTTATAAATAATCCGTCTAAAAGCAGGTAAAAGATATTAATAATGAAAGCAAGTGTAAAGGCAACTGAAGCAGACTGAACCCAGACTGCATACTGTCTTAATGTGGCACTGGTAGGACACGAGAATGTAATGCACATGTACATTGGAAATACTTTTTCTAAAATACTACTTTTCTAAATAAGTACACTTTAACATTTTCGGATGCAGTGGAAGATGTCTTGATGCTCATATCTGATTAAACCACAAGAAGGACTTTCTCTGCTCCCTGAAGTCAGAAGTTGAATGAAAGACGAAATGAAGAGCACATTCCTCACACATATCAAAATATTAGATTGAATATTGATCAGTAAAGAAAGATTACATCTTGGGTCTCACTCTGCTAGCCTCCAAGGACACTTTGAGCTGTCCACACACACAGAGAGAGAGCAGATGTTTGTGCTATGGCAGCACAGCTTGACACTGGGTGTTTAAGGATTCCCGGTGCACTGTGTCTGTGGTAGTGGGTAATAATAATAATAATTAAAATATTTTTTTTGTAAATTAAGACCCAATCACACTCTCTTCAGGCTTCAGGGTGTAACTGAACATCATGGTGGCCTTCACTCATTTGGTGATACATATATTATTGTATTTACAATATGGAATATTTTCTTTTAATTGGGAGAATATTTAACCACTTCATTATTTCACAACAACAGCTCATTACAAAATGTTTGACCTGGCCAATATGCAGATTAAAGGAGAAAGCTTACAGTGTATGAGGAGTTCATGGAGAGGTATGTCTGTACAGTTTATTTCATTTTGGGGAATGACCTATAGGAGGAAAAAGACATCCTGGCTTCTCAACTGGGATGAACTGACAAATCATCTTCATGATCCTGTTTACAATCTTCAAATAATTGTGATTTGTTTCAATTCATTGTTGTTTGAAATCACATACTTATGAGCCCATGATTCTACCGCATCATGTCACTTCACTTCAGCCACAGGCCCACGCAGAGAATGAATGTGCTGCCTCCGTCTACTTCTTTCAGACACCCCCACCCGGCAGCCGTTGGTTGAGGTGACCGAGACAAACGCTCGGTGGGAATGGATTGTCCTGAGGGGTTTCAGTGACTGAGATATTGAGAAGAGATTTTTAATAGTCTCATGTTTTCCACTCTTCCTGTGAAAACTGTGTGTGTGCAGTAAGTCACAGTTTCTTGATTTCTCTGCTGGACAAACCAAGCAGTGTGATGTATATCACAGTACAGGAGAATGTGATGTTATTTGGCAAGTCTGATGCCGGTGTAGAAGATTTAATGTATAACTATCAGACATGCTTAATCGCAGTTTGACACAGGCATTGTGGGAGAAACAGAGTGTCTCCCTTGTGGAAAAGATAACCCTCTCCTTGATTTAATGTTGTTTATAGAGAAGGAGAACCAGGAAATGAGTCGGGGGAAATGCAATGCTACCAACCCACGGCCGAGCCCACCAATCACAGTTATTGCTGTCTGCTAACACGACAAGTTTCCATTTTTTGAGAGGCGCAAGTCAGGCTACGGCAGGGGTGTCAAACTCAAGTCCACTAAGGGCCACACTGGAAAATGAGAATCACATAAATCATTGTATGTCTTATAGTCTTCTCATTTACAGTTTTGTGGACATAAAGAAGAAAAAGTCAGAAATAGTAAAATCATAATAAAAATCGCCTAAAAAGGTCTCAAAAGCAATAAAACATAAAAAAAAACATTAAATAGTAAGCAAAAGTAAAAAAAAGTGGGTCGGCAAAATACACATGCTGGTAGGAGTCAGTCAGTCACTCAATGACAGATATTGCTATACTTGTCCCACTGTTATTACAGCCATCAATACAGATCACATA
Source organism: Etheostoma perlongum (assembly GCA_026937815.1). NCBI lineage: Eukaryota > Metazoa > Chordata > Actinopteri > Perciformes > Percidae > Etheostoma > Etheostoma perlongum. The sequence goes on from CM049373.1 coordinate 10,098,646, forward strand.
AATGTATTTCTTTGACAACAGACAAGCAAATCATGAATTCATGGGGTTTGCATGGTTTTAAGAATGTTTACCCAGCCCAGGATCCGAGGAATTACAAACATCTTTGATGATGATGATGATTTACGTCCAATACGTCCAATAGTTCACTAGAGCAGAGTGTCCTGTATGTAGAGGCAGTTTTTAAGGAGTAACTTTGGTATTTGGAAATGCTCAGGTTATTATTCTAGGTGTCCGGCAACGTAATGGAACAAATAATCTTCATAAAACACACTTCATTCAAAATCGACAAAAAATAAATAAAACTATGAAAAACCATCTTGTTTTTTCCCCCATTTACATGTGGAAATATGCTGGCTTTAGACACGCTAAAATGATGTATTTACATGGAGTCAGGTGAATTTGGCAGTGGTGTTTTGTGTGATAAAGGATGTTACTCTTTAACAAAAAGGTTGAACTCTGTAGGGATCCTTTCTGAAAAGCACCTATTGACTGGACCAGGTTTGTCTAATTTTTTGATAAACAAAAATCATATGCATGCCATCAGGATCATTTGAACGATGCTGTGTTCAACAAAGGTTCAACACATAGTGGATGTGAAATGACCCTGTGTACTGGAAAATCTTGGCCCAAAGTAGCAGTGCTGGATTGTCAGTGCTGCTACTGCATCCTCTCCTCCCTCTGCGGTGCAGGAAGAGTTCCTAAAACTCCAGAGTCTACAGCCAGGCTGGCAGCTCTGAGGCTGGACTCTGGCACACTGGGGAAATTAGCTAAATAATTATTTCAGCATGCTTACCAGTGTTGGAATTAAGTCAATTTACTCAAGTTACTCAGTGTATTTAAGTCCAAATGTTAAGTTACTTTTACTAAAGAACAAATGAGTGCCACTTTCTACTTTCTACTACTCCGCTACATTCCAGAGAGAAATATTCTATATTTAATCCATGTGACAGCTTTAGTTACTTTACACATTATGGGCTCTATTTCAGCAATCTAAGCGGACGGCGTGAAGCGCATGACTCAGGTGTGCTTAGGGCGTGTCCAGGGCGTGCTAGTTTGAAGGTGGAAAAAAGGGTCTGTGGGCCAGGCGCATGGTTCAAAAGGGTTGTACTTGGTGTCTTCATTAATTCATAGGTGATGACAGAAACCGAAGATGCAACATCCGCATTACTGGGATAAAAGAGGGGCTAGAAGGTGCTAATGCTATTCAGTATCTCTTGCGTTCCCTGCCTAAGTGGTTCCCGAAACTGGCAGATGTACAGATCGATATTACGAGAGCCCACTGAATCTACAGTGATAGCCCAAAGAAGAACACCACTACTAATCGCACGGTGATTTTTAACGTGCTCCGCTACACATCCAGGCAGGCGATCCTGGAATTGTGGAAATCTCTGCCCATGGTCGGGGGCAGAAAGATTCGCTTTCCCCGGACTACAGCAACGTCACAGTCACGCGGCGCCAATGCTTCTATCAAACCATGGACTCAGCACTAGTCAAGGGTCTAAATTTTCTCCTACAACCAGGCAACACTGAAGATCAAGGATGGCTCCCGGTACAGAGCTTTCACCTGTTGTGATTATACTCAGGTATTGTGATTGAGCTATATATTAGCAAATGAAACAAAGACCAAGTCAGATATTGAATAAGAGAGAAGTATGTATCTTGTGCTTGGCACGGGTGGGGGCGACATCCTGTTGTAAGGTCAGTCCGAGGTCATGCTGATTGCACAATCAGCACAACACAGTATCCTCTCACAGAGAGACACCCAAAAGCACATATAAACAAAGATACATTCCTGCAGACAGACGGCATGCCGCACCCACCCAGCCAATAGAGTTACTGTTGCCATGACGATAAGCACCGCCCAGTGACGCTTTTTGACCAATAGGGCTCCCTTAAGGAGAACCCATATAACCTCTGCGCGCCTCTGTTTAAGCGCCTTTTTTGGGACCTCTGAACTAGTCAAGTTCCATTAGGACCGTGCACGTATGACTGTACGGAATGCATTGCTCTGATTAATATAAAACTACAATAAATACTTAAAGTGATATAATCTAATTAGGCCTAGAGTGTCTTCTTGTGGACAGCCAAGTGGTTTTCTCCAACACACCTCCGCTAAGGATGCTAGGACTAGGACTACGAGGGCAGCCGGAGCCTCTAATTCTGTCACGGAGAGCGCCATGGATGAACATCAGGATTAAAACAACTGCCTGAACACGGGCGCTTGGTTTGGCCTACTCTCCAGAAGTTAATAAGGCTAACTAGGTTAGAGTTTTTTTCCAATGTGCTTGCTATTTTGTGTTTTTTATTTCATATTTTTGTAGACAAGAAATGCCTTTATTTCAAAGTTAATTTAGTGGAACCAGTTGCTATTGCAACCAGGTAACTATGGGCTGCTGTTCCTTGTTGCTGCCTGGTGTCAAATCTTGATCAGAGACCTATTTTGAGTGTTAGCCTTCTGGCTTTATCCCCCCCTCCTCTTGCCTTCCCTGGTGTGTCACTGTCTTGTCTGTTTCTGTTTTGGAACTTAATTTTGGATGCACTATTGTTAGGATTTAACGAAGTGAAAGGCAGTAGCATGATGCTTTTCCACATCTACTTTCCTTTCCTTCCTTTGATAATGGGTGATCTTACATTTTTAGTTTGGAACTGTGGTGGTCTGAATGCCCCTCACAAGCGAGCCAGCACCCTGACCCTACTTAAAAAGAGAAATGTTGACATTGCATTATTACAGGAGACGCATTTGCCACAGACTGATACCGGCCATTTAGCCAACACATTCTATCATACAGTTGCATCCTCAGCAGGTTCCAAAAAAAAAGGAGTGGGCATTATTATCAAACAGAATATTCTGCTTAAAGTTTTGTCCTCTTGGTCAGACAATACAGGCAGAATTGTGTTTTATACAATAGAGTAGTTGTTTATGGAAAATTGCCCTTGTGTCAGCTTATGCGCCCAATGTTTTTGATCGCAGTTTCTATGGTAGGCTCACCAATGAAATGCTGGAGTTAATGGACTATTCTTTTGTTGTTGGTGCAGACTTCAATGCTGTGTGGGACCCAAATATTGATTGGTCAAATGCACAGATCATGGGCCAGCAGCTTGGGTCTTAATAGATATTTGGCGTGCAGTTAATCACACCTGGAAGGATTATTCCTTTTTCTCAGGTAGACATAAATCTTTTTCCAGAATAGATTTCTTTTTTGCATCCCCTCAATTATTTCATTCAAGTGATAAAGCGGTGTTACTCCCAATGGCATTATCTGACCATAAAGGGGTCCTTTGCACCACCACCCTAAACCGTCTGTCTCAATGTGCTGCTAGATGGCAATTTAATATTTCTTTACTGAAAAATTAATCCTTCATCACTCAGTTTATAGCAGGATTCCAGATATTTGCAGACATTAATGTTGGCTCTGTAGAAGACCCCAGGATATTGTGGGACGTGATAAAAGGTTTTATTAGGAGCAATACAATACTATTCTGCTCTAATGCGCACAAAGCTACGTCACTGAAACTGCAAAACCTAGAAGCAGAATTCACCAGATTGGACTCATTGTTACAAACTAATTTTACTGAGAACAATCATTAGTCAAGAAAGAAATAATCAACATCCTGAAAGACCTAGTCACCTTCTCGCTACAAGATTAAGGCCCAGTGATTATTTTGCAGATATTACCGCTATTAAATCTTCAGATGGTAATGGAACTGACCCTGTCAAAATACATAAATTATTTCAGACATTTTATTCCAATCTGAATGAATCTGAAGTTACTTTGGATAAAACCCACTGTGACAGCTGGTTAAATCAGCTTGACTTGCCTCAATTATCAGCAGAGGAATCAGCTAACTTCATCATAATGATTACTATTGAAGAATTAAGGGTGGCAGTGCAGAATATGAAAAAAGGAAAATCACCAGGCTTTGATGGGATTCCCCCCTGAATTTTATGTAACTTTTTGGGAAGGCCCTTTCCTTCTTGACATGATTAACTTCTCTATTGAAAAGAGTGAATTCTCAAGGGATGTTAAAGCTGCAGTAGGGAGCTCTGAGAAAACGTGGACTTAGCCTAAAAATTTGAACAAGCACACCTTACAGGTCCCTCCCCCTTGCTCTCTGCTTCGCTACAGCCCCCCCTCCACAGCTCCTCCCCCACAGCAGAGCCTGCCGTGAACGCGCAGGCTAGTAAGCAGGGCCACCGATGCTTTCCACATCCTCATGGACAATACAGGGGATTTATTCTGAGGAGGGTATAGCTGTTGTGTGCTGTGCTTTTAAAACTTTGAATACTTTATGTAAAAAAAATTGCTTGTTTAAAATATTTCTATTAAAAGTTTTGTAAATATTTTTTAATAAAAGGAATTAAAATTAGTTTTTATGTAATCGCTCATTTGTGAGAACAAAAGCAGCACTTTACACAGTACATTACTGAATTATCTTTTGGATCAATTTAAAACACTAAACTTTCAGTAGGAATGATGAATCACTGAGGAAGCTCACTAAGCCAAGGAATAACAACATCTTAGAAATATGTCTTAGGTTTTATTTTGCATATGGGTAAAATAAATCAGCTTTTTTTGCAAAGTACTCCTGCACAAGGAAATACTGAACATCTTGATTTGGACTGAAAGACGATTCCTTCATGTGCCTCTGTGTCTGGGGCGATGTCTGACCTGTTGAAGGAGCATAAAATAATTTGTGTCAGACATTTGATTTACAAATTCCATCCTGAGGGGGAAGAAAACGTGTATGTTTAAAAATAATCAAAAACAGAATTCTGCCTTGCCAAACGTTGACAGGGACAGCGCACAATTAAAGTAGTTTCACCGTAGCTAATAGTGATGACAAAAAAATATTTTGGCTTACTAAATGTAGGTATCGAAACAATATTGCTTATACTGAGGGTGAAGGAGTTAGCAGGTAAAGTTAAACTTCACCTGCTACAACATTCCTGCCGTGCTACAAGCTAACAAGCTAACTGTTAGACTTAGCAACAAGTTACAGAGTAAAATGAGATTTGCGCTATCGCCAACGATACTGTAACCATCGCTAGCTTAGTTGTGTAGTTCTTACATAATGAAACAAATCCAGCAGGGATACTTACATGTCAAGCAGAAATGGGGCTAGCTCTGAATCCGTGTTGAATCCTTTCAGGAGGCGTAGCTCCCTCCACCTCTGAAAAGCCCTCCGATGTTGACCCTCGTTTTATTTCGGCTCGGTTTAATTCTTTCTTTTAAGCTCGCTTTTTGTCATCGGTCTTCTTCTGTTTGCCCGTCTTTGTTTTCTGAGCAGGTGTCACTCGAGAAATTGGCAGTTTTCCTGAAAAGTTTCTCCGCGATTAGCACAGCTGCAGCACACCGGCAATCTTGAGCTTGAACACAGTACTCGCTGTGCGGGGGAGGGGGGGAGGGTTATGAGCAGCGCGTACACGAGAGTGATTGACACTGCTAAGACAGTCCTCCTGGCTCTGATTGGCTGTTTCTGACCGGGAGCGGTGTATTTCTGCCAAATGGCAGTAGGAGCACAGGGAGGAGCCATAGGAGCTTGATTTTTTCACAGATTATCTGTCTCATATTCTACTGTCAGGACATAGTGACAGTTTTAACAAATATGTAAAAAAATACATTTTTACAAAAGTTACCTACTTTAACACAGCTTTAATTTCGTTACTCCTGAAAAAGGATATAGATCCTACAGAGTGTTCTAGCTATCAACCTCTGAGCCTGTTTAACGCTGATATAAAAATCTTTGCAAAGCTCCTAGCCCATCGTTCAGAATTTTAAAGCAAGACTGTCATGGCGGCTCCTTCGGAAAAAAATCTCATATTTAATGAAAATATTTAGCCAAAACGTGTTTCTGAAAACATTTTGAGAGAGAAATAGGCCATGCAGATGCTGTATCTGTCTTTTCAGATTGACAAAGGTCAGTTGAAAAGATTTTCGCCAGATTTTGAGAGCCGTTCAGCACTCCACCAATCAGATTTGCATCCGACCACCTGCCGTCCGCCCCAGCAAATCAGGTTGGCCAACGGCACGGAACACACCAAACAGACTCGAGTCACCGACCTCGCCAGACTGTCCGACAGCCGATTATCGGGTTGGTGTGTCCCGGCCTTAAGACCGCCACGCCCATGGGCACAAAGATGGGCGCAGGTGCATTTTCTATTTAAACAACGTAGGCACATGGAAAATTAACAACTGCGTCGGTGTTAAAATAGCAAAGTTGGTGTTGTTGCCGCGCTGCGCCGGGTGCAAATAGGGCCCTAAGACTTTTGCACACAAAAACACATGTTTACCCAACAATACAAGTCCAGCTGAAATAATTAGACACAACTGTTTGGATCCTTTCCAGTTTCTAAAATGGGAGGATTTTTCTTTACTTTCAATACGTTAAGGTACGTTTTTAAGATGATACTTACATACTTTTACTAAAGTAAAGGATCTGAATACTTCTAACACCACTAACCCAAACATGATCACAATGTCAATGTTACCATGCTGATGTTCAAAAGGCATGATGCTTACCATGTCAGTTTAGTGTGTGAGATGCTAACATTTGCTGATTAGCAGCTGGACATAAAGTCCAGCATAGGCTGATGGGATGCTGTTGTTGTTGATAGAAATTTAATCTATGAACATAACCACAGGAGTCATACACAAGTTCTTGTCATATGACTTTGATGTGTGCTTTTAAAAATGAAAGCACTTTGAATCACCTTCAGCATCATGTTTGGATAGGTTATTATTCAGTTTGATTTAATAATGATAGCTGGAAAAAACTAACCATATGTAGTTGTATGTATGTATGTATGTATGTGTATATGTGCATGTAAGTATATGCATGTATTTGTATGTATACATACAGTATATAAACAAGTGAAGAAAAAATTGTTTGTTTATAAGTAGAAAAAGGGGGTGGGACCAGAAGTTATTTTTAACTTCTTCATTTACAACAATTTTGAAAGATATGTTTGCTGAGGATTTTGTTTTTGTTGGGTGTTCTTGCTTCTACTGAAATGTACACTCACCTAAAGGATTATTAGGAACACCTGTTCAATTTCTCATTAATGCAATTATCTAATCAACCAATCACATGGCAGTTGCTTCAATGCATTTAGGGGTGTGGTCCTGGTCAAGACAATCTCCTGAACTCCAAACAGAATGTCAGAATGGGAAAGAAAGGTGATTTAAGCAATTTTGAGCGTGGCATGTTTGTTGGTGCCAGACGGGACGGTCTGAGTATTTCACAATCTGCAATCTAGGAGAAGGGGCCGACTGATTCAAGCTGATAGCAAATAACCACTCGTTACAACCAAGGTATGCAGCAAAGCATTTGTGAAGCCACAACACGCACAACCTTGAGGCGGATGGGCTACAACAGCAGAAGACCCTACCGGGTACCACTCATCTCCACTACAAATAGGAAAAAGAGGCTATAATTTGCAAGAGCTCACCAAAATTGGACAGTTGAAGACTGGAAAAATGTTGCCTGGTCTGATAAGTCTCGATTTCTGTTGACACATTCAGATGGTAGAGTCAGAATTTGGCATAAACACAATGAGAACATGGACCCATCATGCCTTGTTACCACTGTGCAGGCTGGTGGTGGTGGTGTAATGGTGTGGGGGATGTTTTCTTGGCACACTTTAGGCCCCATGTGCCAATTGGGCATCATTTAAATGCCACGGCCTACCTGAGCATTGTTTCTGACCATGTCCATCCCTTTATGGCCACCATGGGGGCGGCTGTGGCTCAGTGGTAGAGCAGTTGCCTGCCAATCGGAAGGTTGTATGAATGTGTGTGAATGGTGAATGTTTCCTGTATGATGTAATAAATACAGCACATGTACCCATCCTCTGATGGCTGCTTCCAGCAGGATAATGCACCATGTCACAAAGCTCATTTTAAATTGATTTCTTGAACATGACAATGAGTTCACTGTACTAAAATGGCCCCCACAGTCACCAGATCTCAACCCAATAGAGCATCTTTGGGATGTGGTGGATGCCCTGGATGTGCACCATCAACTGCAAGATGCTATCCTATCAATATAGGCATGCATTTCTAAAGAATGCTTTCAATTTCAATTTCAATTCATTTATAGTATCAATTCACAACAAGAGTTATCTCAAGACACTTTACAGATAGAGTAGGTCTAGACCACACTCCAGAATTCACAAGGACCCAACAGTGTCCTCCAGAGCAAGCAACAGTGCGACAGTGGCGAGGAAAAACTTCCTTTTAGGCAGAAACCTCGGTCAGACCCAGGCTCTTGGTAGGCGGTGTCTGACGGGCCGGTTGGGGTTAGAATGAAAAGTGGCAATTACAATCCCAAAAAAAATAGTAGTTGTTAGTAGTCCTTTGTAGTCGGCATAGCAGAGTGTAGCAGGAGGAACATGGCATCGCAGAGCGTGTAGCGGGACCATGGCGACAGCTGCAACCTTGATTTTGGAGCCTCCCTGATCCGAGGAAATATGCTGGGGGAAAAAAAACATGAGGACTCCGGGGAATGACTCCCCAGAGCTAGGTTAGTAACAAGCATTTCTGGGACATGGATGCACATAATTGGAAAGATAGAAAAATAGAGGAGAGAGGAACTAGGTGTGTCACAGGAAGTCCCAGCTGTCTAAAACTATTACAGCATAACCAGGAGAGACAGTGTAAAGGGAGGAGCCTGGTCAGGCTACAACTCTCCCCAAACCCTCCCTTGGTTAGGGTAGGGGGAGAGACACTTAGGGTTAAGGTCATGAGGGTCAGGGTCAGCACCTTGTTGAATCAATGCCACGTAGAATTGAAGTTCTGAAGGCTGAAGTTCAAACACACTAATAATCCTATACGTGAGTGTGCATCCTGTCTGTCTTTTATTTTTAACGTGTAAATCAGTGAAAATAAAATAAACTACTTTAGCTCAGCTTTCAAGCATTTTCACTTAAATGACTAAACCAGTGGGTTTTGTGACCCTTTAAGCTGGCATTCATTTCCCTTTGTTTTATCTGCATGTGCAAAAGTGTATGTTGAAGTGAAAATGGAGAAACATGACCCGCAGACACACAGCAGAAAAAACACTTTAACTCAGACAAATGCAGTCTTCAAACATCCTTAAACAATCACCATCATTTATTTACAATATATTAAACTGTAATGCAAAATGTATAACAAGTGGTCAATTTGTTCAATAATGAAAATAAACATGAACTATTTTCAATGCTAGCATCAATCATACACATATTTATATATAAATACGCTGTGCAGTCAGCATTATGCCTGCTCTATTGTTTTGTTTTCTGCTGAAGCCAGACTGTTATCAGGGTCAATAAGGTCAAAAAACACATTTCCACACTTGTCTTGACTGCATAGAGAATAAAAATGAAGACACGAGTCTAAAGCATGTATAATAGAATAACACCCAACTTCTCCCACAATCAGGAACATCCACACACTCTTTCCAGCCCCTATACGGCATGTTACGCTCTTCTGGACTTTAAATGGCTTTCAAACAGATCTTAATGCTACTCAGTAGAGAGCAGTCAGATGAGATGTCACACTTGAGCAACCATGAAAATACAAGTTACTATTTTCTTGCTGTTTTGAGGCATCATTGGATTAAAAAAAGAAGAGAACAACCTGACAAAAAAACAGGCCTCAAAGACAATGGACATGATTTCACAGTATTTGTTATAAAGGCTGTAGTGTGTCCAGTTAATGAAGTTACAGATAAAGTACACAAAAAGGCTTTAGAGGAGAAGGCTGCTGATATTCTACATTTTTCTAATTTCATGAAAAGACACGCATCCTAGAAAATCAATTCATTTGAAGGGAATCACTGGAACCAGTGGATCTGCCCGCAGGATTCCCATTCCACTTTGGTGAATTATGACACTCAAACTGCACCACTGACAACATCTAAGCCTATTGGCTGATCACTGGTCACTGTTTATTTAAAATTTGTAGGACATAGGACAACAAGTCTAATATTTAATTTGTAGTGATCTGCTGCTGATGATAGTGTTAGTGTTGCCCTAACTATAAACTAAGCTCATTTTCTCATGTGCTGATGTTGCTAGCGCAAAATGGAGAACACTAGCTAATAGTGCATTTCATTTACCTCTGAACTCAGAAGCCGAAGCTGGAAATGGCCATTCAGTTCCATTTACAAGTCAGATTATCATTGTTCATTAGCTCTAGGCAGGTTAGCCATTGTTAGCTATACAAGTTAATAAAAACGCAGTATGCTGTTTTGTGTATACAAACAGCGTAGCAACATGTCCACAGATAGAAGTTGGAGTGTGTACGACTGATTTAGTGAGACACAAATAACAAAAAAGTGCTAATAAACTGTATGTTACTACAGCTTTCACTACTGCTGATGCACGGGGCAGCCATGTTGGATTTTGAGCTTGGGGTACTCGGTGGGTGTCCGAGGTCCGAACCCGGAAATCCGAGGTCAAGGGGCGTGTTTCTGACTTTGACCTCCGATTACAAATGGAACGCAGTATAACAATGCTTAATGAATTATCCCGACAAAAATCCATCTGAGAAGTGTAGAAGCATTTGGGTCCTATGTGCGGTGTGGCACCATCCACCACCATCAGCTACTGCTAAGAGCTGTGATGACATTTGAGCCGGCTCCATTCACTGAAGAAGACCGCGAGATGTGAGTGAAAACTCCAAAAAGCTTTATAAGACGACCTTTGAGCTTAGAGTATTTAGTTAAACATAGTATTCCCAAAGGTCAAGAAACATATCGTTGGTTTCCGTCCTTCCATGTTTTCTGTTGTGAAAAATACAGAATAACAGCAATTCTTTCCTTGAACATGCTGGTTGACGATACAATACAAATGACTGCGGCCCAAAGTTAAGTACATTCCCCGTGAAAAAAAGAAAGCACATCAAACTTCAATGTAAACACAGACGACATGTAGACGGCAAGCACAAAGACAAAGTCTCTTCATTACTAAAGAATTCTGGCAAATACTCAAACCAAGTCATATTATACATAAGACAAGGCGTTTTCCAGAGGGAAGCTCAAAACTCATGGAAATAATTTTTTTTTTGCTCTGCAAAACAAATCTATCAAACCTCAAAAACAAAAGAGTTAAATGTAGAAAAAGGCTTTGCTTTTCATGGCGGCACAGTTAGTGGTGCAACCATCCTCCCCTGTGAGGAAGAGATCATTAGCCAGCAAAAGGCAGAAAAACTTTTCAGGCAAACAAAGAGCGAGCAGATGATGATGATGATGAGAGTCCTCGGGTTTACAGCGTAGCAGTTCATGAAATGCCACAGCTGCAGAGAAGAAAGCTGCAGAGGAGCCCACTTTAATCAAATGGCACTTGTCCCGAAATGGAAAGAAGGATGAGAAGGAAAAAAAAAAGAAAAGGCTGGGACTTTTGTCAAGACTCAGCATCAATAGGCAATAAGTAAAAACAGTGTGCACACATACTTGAACAAATGCTTTTTGGCAATACATTGTACTATGGCAATACATATCATTGTGGTGTACTATATGTAAAGAGGAGAGGAAGAGTGATAAAGACAAAGAGAGAGGCTGAAAAAATCTATTATCATTGCAACCTCACGTTCTTTGGCTCAGTTCCAACCAAACGGTGGCTGCTCAAGCCAAACAGCTGCGTGCATGCAACCAGCAAAGTCGAGTGGTTAATAACGGAGCAGCTGTGTGTGCAGTCAGGTTACACTATACAGTTTGTCAAACTATGACCAAACCCTGTGAGGAACTGCCATAGGAAGCTGCGACTGAGTGTTTGGAACATGTTTCCCTGCAGGGCTGTGGGTTATTAACTGTGTGGTTGTGTCCAGCTGGCCACAATTGTGGTCAACTTTGCATGCCAGACAAACTGCCACGGTGTAACGAGGGTAGCGCCGCCGTCGTCTTTCATTTGGCTGCCATGTCTTTATCGGGCATAGTAAGATGTTGCCCCTCCTTCTTTTTCTTCTTCCTCCTCCTCTTCATCAGATCTATTGAAGCAGTGTCTCCGGCCAGGGGGGCTGGAGCAGGAAACAACAAGTAGAATATGATGTTATTATCAAAAAAGTGAGCGAACAGTACTGTCTAAGAGAGCACAATGCACTGCAATGTAAAAAAACACAAGCAAATGTAGATATCATCATCGCAACAAATTTCCAGGGGACACCAAAAGCCCAAACACGTGGTTTGATGAAGTCAGACACTCGTAAATTAAGTCATAAAAGAGCAGTGTGGTTCTGATTTTATTGGAGATATTAGCACAACTAGCATTTATCTACTAGTTCATTAATTTTTAGTGACCCCAAGAGTTTTTGGTTTTGTTGCAGTGTTTCAGTATTTGTCTATTTGTGAATTCTATACCATTTGCTTGTGTTTTCTGAATACATGTCTTCGTTTGCCTGCGCTTTCTCTGTTTTGTCTTCTTGTGTTACAGCACGTTGAGCTATCACAGCCACCACACACTATCTCTACATTTAACCATGTTGTGAGGTTAGCCTGCAAACAGTGGCCACAAAAACTCATGCAATGTGGTACAACCGATGCAGAACTGTTTTGTGTTATCAGGGTTAGGACTAAATCAATGCCATTTATACCAAATACAAGGCATTGTGACACATGTGATTCCTCTCAAAATGTTACAGTTGTAAAGTCAATAGGCCATATTGAAATAGAAACCTAAACCTGTAAACATGATTCAAATATTTTTTTCATTATCTCCAATAATCATAATGATAATTAATAATATTAATAATAATTAAAAATTCAATCCCTATACCAGTATACATTTAGCATTATCTTACATTCAAATGGTGTAAATACTTCAAGGGGTTTGTTACTGTGCATCTCAAATGAATTTCGAGTTGGTGTAAATCAATGCTCGGAGTCTAATTATACCTGCAGTTATAGGGCTGGAAGGAGAAATTTATTTTGGCCTCTCTTATTTGACTCCTGTTAGTTTTACCTTTCTGGGGCTGTAAATCAAAGTGCCCAACCAATTGCCCCTCTGGGGAAAAATAAAGTTCTACTTGAGTCAACATCTCAAAGTGATTCAAGGCTGAGTTAACATTCATGTGGAGTGCAGCTTCTCACCAACTGCACTTACTGGTGTGAAAAGATTCACAATACCCCAGCTCCCAAAGAGTCCTCAATGAAAGCCTCACTAAACTAGAAACAGAGGTTGTGGTCACTACTGTTCGGCTTGAAACTGAGAAGGTGCAGTAGTAAACAACACAAATTGTTAGCATGCCTAAGACACATCAGAAATGCAACCTGAAAATTAGAATATTAGCATTCTAAACTGTAAAACTCTAAGCGCCGTCAGACTGAAAGGGCAACATTTCATGCGCTGCTTGATATGAGTTGGGTATGATTTCTTTGGTTAGGTCACATCATGCTTCAAAAACAAGTCAAGTCCGTCTCAGGCAACCACCTACTGCCTGCCTCAGTCACTGTCCGGCCGGTACAGGTACTTCATCATCAGGCTGTCCACCTTCTTTTTCCTCTTCTTATCGTCCTTTGGGTGTCTTTGGTTCTCACTTTGTGGCCTAGCTTCTCCTTCCTCTTCTGGGCTGGACACCTTTCGAACAGGTGCCCTCTTCACACTGCTGGAGCTTCTGTAGGAAATGGTGGAAGCCCCGGAGCTAGACTCTGACCCAGAGTCCGACTCGGAATCCGAAGAGGAAGAAGACGAAGAGGAGGATGAAGATTTGTCCCTCTTCTTGGACTTTTTCTTGGACTTCTTGGACCTGCTCTTGGAGTTGCTGCTGTGACGACGGTTGTCTCCTGAGCTGTCAGACTCGGAGCTGTGGCTTCTCTTCTTCTTCTTGCTCTTACCTTTGCTCTTGCTGCGATGGCGACTACTGCAGCTGCTGCCGCTGCGGGACGCTCTCATGCAGTCCACTGCCGACGCAGAGCGTCTAAGACTGCTAGCAGGGCGAGGTCCTTCTCCATTTTCGATACTTTTGCTGTTGTCCTTGTCATTCTTGGATTTTTCTTCTTCACCCTCTGAGTCTTCCAAGCTCCTCCGCTTGAATTTGATCGGCTTGAAATTCAGCACCTCATTAATGGCTTTCTCCAGGTCAGGGTCGAGGTAGTTACGATGACTGACTGGTTTGATATCCAAGGTATCAATCGGGTCATTATCAGAAGTTGATGATCGAGCCCGTGGTGGTGGCATGGAGATACTGCGGCCAGTGGACGAGTGAGGACTGTAAGCTGACCTCTCGGTGAAGGCCACACTGCGACTATCATCCATATCAACGTCAAACTCGCTCAGGCGGCAGCTGCGTCCCAGCGACATATGGGAATCAGCTCGGCTAACACTTCCAGGACTGCGTCCTCCAGACCGTCTGCTAAAGCAAGGGCTGCTGGGACTGCTGCCATACAGCAACCGCCTGCCTCTCTCCTCATCTAAGCGTGAGGTGCTTTGGCGGCGTCCAAGTGGGCTCGACAGATCTAAGCTGATGGTAGACTTGGCATCATTCTCTGGGCTTAATCCAAGACGGGTGGATGCTCGACTTGGTGCAGGGTATGAAATGACTGATTCTTTGTCGAAGTCCCCCCAGCGGCTGTCCATACCTTTCCTGGCTCGGCTGTTGGCCTCTGAATAAGCCTGGGAGATGACTGATTCTCTGTCATTCATGTCATCCGCTGCCTGGGACTTCCTCCTGGAGCTGACTGAGTAGGTGTCGTGCTGAAAATCTGGGTTTTTGGGTTTAGCCTTATGGAAGGATAGAGCATCTTCGGACTCTGCACTCTCCTTCAGCCCCCTCAAGAGGGCACCCCCTTTGCCACCGATGGAATCAAGGTTGGAGCGTTTTCTGTAGCTAAGCGAGCTCATCACTGACATTGGCCTGCTTGGATCTACCTCTTTGCCCTCTTTATTAACTTCTTTCCATTCCTTACCCTCTTGCCACTCTTTCCCTTCCTTTGCGTCTACATTTACAGCAAATCTAGAAAGAAGCAACAATGGAAAGGACAGAGGAATGAAGACAGTGGGAGAGAAAATGACAAAGTGGTTCAAGTGGAGGTGAATGAAGGAAGAAAATAAACAAATTAATGAAACTTGACAAATATAACAGAAATGTCATGAAATGTAGCCAAATGAGAGTACAGCAATGAAAAAAGAGGAGTTTAAGGAGAGTGCAACTGGAGACAACTGACTAACAAGGTTTTTTTCCTGCACTGAAATGTTAAGACACCAACATCATTGTATTGCCCACCAAGTACAGATGAGGCCACAGTAATGATAAGAATGGGAATCATCATGACTTCCGCCCACTACAAACTAACTTTAAAGAAATTTAAATGTTTTGGCCACATGTATTATGGCAACAAAACATTCATATAGTCATTTAGCTAAAAAGCAGGAACATATTCAATATATCTGGAAAACCTATTACAAATTATTGAGAATTTTAGAGGCAAGAATAGCATTCTACTGCTCGACAGCTACAGCTTGGAGAAAAGAGAGTATGTGCTACTTTGTTTCTTTTGGGTTTGCGTGACAGTGTTGAGGTTTAGGTAACCCTAACCATTGTGTTCCAGCAACATCACAGGCTATATGTACTAAAACACAATTAGTGCTAGTAAAAACTTTGCAATACATATTTTTCCTAACGAGCATGATATTGAAGTTGAAGGTACTGTATGTTTAATACTGATCTCAAACAATGAATCCCTGTGAGCATTACAGGCACTTCAGTAACATCATTTGGGTAAACTCTGGTTGAAAACATGTTTTTTGTTCTATTCTTTGTGGAATGACTGAGATAACTGGTCAAGAATGCCAATGTACATGTGTACCTATGCAAATGGCCATTAAAGTCTCTTAAACTTTAAGCTACTACTACAAAGGACAGTGTTGGCTAGCTCGGTGAATCAGTCAGTGTTTGTCTGTGGGGAAATGCAACTAAGAGAGACTTAAAAACTCAAAAGTTTTAAAAGTTGGGAGTGGCTCAGCTGAGGGAGGGAAGTTAAATCTTCTGTTAAGGAGACAAATCTGGGGCAATCGAAGCTGTCAGCTGGCAGACACATTCATTAATCTCAGCAAGCGGCTCAGGTAGACTATGCCAGCTGGCCATTGGGCATGTCGATAAATCTACCACGGAGGTGGATTGTTTTTAGAAAAAAAAAGGTTCCCTTTTCACAGAGTGGGCGACAATAAAGACAAAGAAGCTTGAAAATACATTTAAGTAATAGCAGCCTCCTCATTTCAGCCACGTATCCTGCTCCGACTGCTTTGTTTCCTCTGGGTCGGATCATGTAAATCATTATATCCGGACAGAATATAAAAGCAGTCAAAGGTGTAGATGGACTGCTTACTAACTGTTGCTGTAGTAGTAGTAATAGCCGTAGCCTTTGTACTGACCTGGAGCTCTTGAGGCTGCCGTCATCTGAGAGGTTCTTGGCAGAACCTTTGCTTTTAGACAACCAGGACTTCACCCCATCCACACGATCCTCCACCTCAGAGTCTGTGTCTGAATCCCCCGGACTGGTGACGAGTCAGAGGTAAGACAACAAGTTAGGAGATATGTTATGAATAGAAAAAGTCAATTATGGCCATTCAGAGAGTAGAAAATAAGGTAAAAGCAATGTTAGTGTGTAAGGAGAGTCAACAGTGGTAAAATTGTTCCTGCCATTCTCTGTAGCTGTGGAGGCAGAGCACAAAGGACAGACTGGAAGTGTTAGTGTGAAAGCAAACAAGGATTGTGATAGCACATGCTCAAGGAGCCCCAGTAAACACATAAACATGCCTACAAGAGGTTGTATAGATATAAACACAACACAGCAACTTCTTCCTGTTGTCACTTTTAGAGGAGTGCTATCTTGGCCCTGCGGTTAGCTGGCACTCAGGCATCCAACAAACATTCTATCTTTACTCTTGCAAGTTCCGTAGAAGCACCATGACAGGAACAAAATCCAACGATAGCGCTTGAATAACAGGAACTTTGGTTTATTCTTTACAAACTGGCTTTTATTAATAATAATTTTGGCTATCACTCTTGTTTGATTTTATTAGATAATACATACCAAATGTATTGCTAAGATCTGGGAAAGAAGCATCTCTTCTAGACACTTTTACATTGCACACCAATCAACCATTTAAGCTGACTGGTTTACAAGTCCACAGCTTTGTTATTTAAATTACTTATTTGAAAGTAAGGAAAAAAGTGAATATGAATTGTGGTTTATGTAATAAATCATTTTAAAGTAAGTGGTTGAATATTTTGGTGAAAGTGTAGCAGATTGATATCCGGGTGATATCTTGATACATCTCAAACTCTTAGATCGATGGATTCTACACTTCCTCTTTCATTAGACCCTCACACCCTCTATGCCTGCCGTTTGTAACACAGACTTTCTGTTATAGATTTGTAGTCTTCAAGCTCAAACTAATTTTCTCAAAGACATTGTACAACTTATTAACTGACATAGTGGCACTCCAAAAACACAAAAGCAATCTCAATACTATGGCCTCAGTTCACCATTTCATTTTCTTATACTGATGCATTTTGGCAAAACAAACTTGATCAGTTCCCCCTTTTACCCCTATGTAAAATGAATAGAAAGACTAGCGTTTTTTCGCAGTACTGCCAGTACAGCCTTCTGTTACCACAATAAAAGCAATGATATACAATGGACATTTTCAATCAAAGTAATACCAAAGAACATTGCACCTGCACATTAATTCATCTCATAGACATGTTTTGTTGGGTTTCCTCAAGCCTACCTTGTATTGTGAGTATTTTTTAGTTTACAAGTCATTATCAATTAGGGCCTTAAACTATCCAACTGTGTTGAAGTTGTGTGCATCTTTTCCTATATTTGCATTCACAAATGTGTTTGACAAAATGTAGCTTCAGAATAGGATTTGGTGTTTGAGGATACTACTCTCGTTGAGTTGTAATAATGATGCTTGTTTGCTAAAATACATAGGTATAAGGGAATATGTATGTGTGTAATAAAAATGGAAACTGAGGTGAATGGTATTGAGATTTTGTGTTTTATTGGAGTACCACTATATTAGTTGATAAATGACGCAAATCAACCCATTCACTTCGAGGAAGTGCCCCTGGACATTGTACAACTGTTTATGTGTCTAGCAAATACTTTCTTGTAAAACTTGTAAAAGCTGTGTAGATATCTGTGTGACTTAAATAAAAGAGAAACTATCTTGCACACTATCTCACTTGTGCTGGTTTATACTTTTATTTCTGCAATGTTTCAGTCTAAACAGCCCTCATCGGGATATACCTGCATGTAACTCATAAAGATTAGACTGAAACCACCTACACCAGATTAACACATTGTAAAAGTAGGTGAGAACATATTCACTTCTATTTGTTTTTAGACCATAACCAGTGAAAACATATGTTGGAAAAAACTAAATGTCTCTGAACTGCACACCGAAGTGGCAGAAAATGTCCAGATTTATCTTTCACCTGGTAATTATTTTCATCACCAGTCCTGCACAGAAACGCAGCCATATGCATACACTCATAAATTCAGTTCTTGACAGAATGATTTGGTACACAGCTGGGCACTGCACCGTTTTCCTCTCAATTATCATTACACATTCACAAACCCACTGCGAGCCATGGAGTAAAATAGAGGGCTTGTCATAAAATTTGACACGGATGAAAAGACCGTAATACTCATTAAGTGCCGTCAAAGCCCAGTGCTTGTGTGGCGCTGTGAAATTAAGTTGTTACAGCTTAATAGTCCTACAGAGACATCAGAGGGGTGGCTCAACATCTCTGCATCTGTTTCCGAAAGCCTCCCATCGTGTCAAGGAAGAGAGAGGAAAAAAACATTATGTTCTGCAGCACAAAGCTCAGAAAGTCCCAGTACCACCTATAATTAAAATCATTAACAGTCATAGAAAAAAGCTCCCAGAATATCAAAGGGGAGACTTCAAATAATGGCTTGCCCGGTGAGATCCAAATGCCTAGGCTACTAGGTTTTATGGAATACAATAACCTTGGAAGGTAATGCTGGGGAAGCATTCATGTCAGAGACGAGGAGGGAGGGATGGGAGGAAGGATGGGGGTGACGGACTCTCAAGCTGTAATTAGCTTTGAAAAACATGCAATGCAAAACTATTACACAATCTGGGGATTTGGTGCTGCCTACTGTTTTGACGATATAGCAGCCAAATGGCTTCATCTTTGGCACTTTGGACTTATCAGAAAAGATTGGATAAACACCATTTAATGGGGGGTCCAATCTAGGGTCAGGGGGCAGACTTTGTACTAAAACACTTTGCCTTGCTACGAGCAGATATTGGAGTACAATAAACGAAACATGTTGACAATTAATGTTTTGCAGCTACGTTCAGTATGAACTTTTTTTTACACTTTTCAGATGCTCTTTTGCAGATGATTATTCTGCAAAACTCTCATCTACAAACATTATTGCCATGACACATTCAGAGCACATGGAGAAATACCTCTCAGGTCTATAGCCAAACACATTTGTGGGCAATATGTAATTGTGCGCTTCACACATGGTGTCAACCACAATTTATGTCCTTGACCAGCATACCATTAGTTAAGCCCTGTCGAAAGCCTGGGGGAAGCAAACAAACACAGTGCTGAGGAGACATTTAATTGTCTGTGACATTCTGCCGCCATTGGTTGTACATCTCTGTTACACACTATTACATTCATCATTAGCTTCTATGGATCCTCCCACCCTGCTCTGCTCTGCGTTGCTCCTCTATGTCCCTGGGTCTTATAGATACCACTGTTTTGCCTCCAATATATGAAACTGTCGAGCCAGTGAAGTCCCTGTGGCTTTGGAGCACAGACAACCATATGCATCCTCTCCAAGACCATCAGCAAATATACACTTGGAAAACTCATACTCTCTCTTGTCACATGACAAGGTAACACAATTCATCTGTGCTGCAAAACATCAAGTGCAGTAAGCAGTGAGTTCAGTACAATATGAATTGAAAATATTATCTATTAGCTTTACTAAAAGCCAACTGAACTCACAACAGTCAACCCCTATTTGAGGAGTCAAATATCTGGAAAACACTAGGACAGGCAGTATATTGCTAGCATTGGTATTGAAGAATACGGACCACAACATTTAGCATCTATACTGACCAATACTGACATTTAAAAGGTACATTTGTCAGCTGTTTATTGTGCTACAGATACTGTAGATCAGCCATGTTTTAAATCGTAAAATGGCAAGCACGAGGGACTAATAGAGGTAGAGAGTTTTAGTGTAACATGAATGCTGGTTATTACTGATATTTTACTTAAGCCATTTTGTGAGATTTAGGTAATTTGATGTAAACATTTTATATAATAAGCCTAGCCTGCAGTTTTCCCTTGTTGGATATTGGAAGACCATTCAACAAGCTATGGTCTAAAACAAGACAAACGCATGTTATCCTTCCACGGAAACTGACTAAAGTCAATATATGTTTTAAGCAAGTCAAAAAAAATATCGAAAATTGATAACATCAAATATTTCTATTTGTTAGAACTATAACACTAGTCCTTTTTAGCTAGTTATCGAGCTGGAGCTAACTTTCTTTATAAAAAGGAAACCAGCCAGTGCAAATAATGTTGCTAACAATGTTAGCTAGCTAAAGCTGATAAGATGTTTCCATTAGCTGCACTGTTAGTAACTGGAATACTTCCTAAAAGTGCATAAGCTGTGTGATCAGGACCCCTAAATTGACATATTAAACTAAATTTGTCCACGGACCCCCATTTCATAAGATTTTGTCCCAGGGACCCCCATCTCCCAATCTGATAGGAGTTTTGCTTTTATATGTTTTATTACAAAAAGTGTATGAAACCCATGACCAAAATAGTTATACATTCTGTTATAGAATGTGAGAAACAACATTCTGACTGAAATCTGCAGGCGCAGGGTGCTTTCGTAAACATTTAAACACAAATGTCTTCCTTTTGGGCTCAGACAAGACCTCACAAGAGAAGACTGGTTATGTCATTTACAGAGCAGGTATTTATGTTGTTGCCATACCCCAATATAATTTCAGTAATATTTTAAACCCAAAGTGCTCCAGCATTAGATAAATGCAT
Source organism: Etheostoma perlongum (assembly GCA_026937815.1). NCBI lineage: Eukaryota > Metazoa > Chordata > Actinopteri > Perciformes > Percidae > Etheostoma > Etheostoma perlongum. The sequence goes on from CM049373.1 coordinate 10,119,693, forward strand.
TTTTGGATTGTATGTATTAGATTGGCTTAATACAAATTTAATTAATATTTATATAGCCAAATTTACAGCTACATAAGTTATATTTCACAAAAATAGAAATGCATGTTGTGCCTTCTTGAAACACCAGGAAAGCTTTGCTTTTCTTCATTCAAATGTGGCAGTGCTAATAGCTCATTACAAATCAAAACACAAAAGCCTGCACTCTCCCGCTCGGATGAGTAATCCCTCGACACGGACAGGGCACTGGGATGGCTGGGAGCCAGAGGTTAACACTGCGTGTGTGCCACAGCTTTTTGTAAGACATTTGAGGGTTCTGCATTATTAAGTAAGTGCGAGTCAAAGATTGATGAGGAACACACCCTTTTTTTTTCTCCTGTCAGTGAGGGCAGTCACCGAGCCACAGTCACATCCAGCCCTAGAGCGGGCTGATGAAATAATTAGATGGCCTAGGAAGCGAGAGGCTGACTCGGTCGCAGACTGCTGTTCAAACACAAGACAGCCCCCCGGCTGTGTGAAGGGGAACTGGGGGGAAGACCTTGGGCCGCGGGGGATAACCATAGAGATCGTGACACTTGTACCTTTCAATTCGTAGCTTTGCAAAGCGGTTAACCATACAGGGAATCTGAGGAGGGAGGCTTGTTTCATGCTGGGGCTCAAGTAACATTTTGTCAGTGGTATTCATGCATCTCAGCATGTGAGGCCATGCAATGAAGAGTGGAGTAAACTGTGGGTTATGAGCAAATCTCTGAGCACTGTTGATGATGCATTATCCCCAAACCTTCATGCTTTCAAAGGAACATCCCCCCACCCCCTTTGGATTAACTGCATCTACCATGAGACATTTCTTCCTGTTTGAATTTTTAAACATGTGTGGATCTGGAACTGAGCCCTTGCTCTCAGATTGGGCCTAACACCAAAAGCTGATGTCTGGAAATACTAGATGAAAATCATCTCAGGAATCAAGGGAAATCACCAAACAACAAAGTTGGCCCAGAATGCCAGGTGCATTCCAAATATTGTTTCTATTTTTTTTTCTATCAGGGGGGATTTTTCCATCAAATATCAGCTCTTTTCTACAGTGTGGCAGCCAGAAATGATTGGACTAACTGAACCAAAACTAAACCCAGAGAAAAACTTTTTTCTCTCCACTATCAACTTCTCTACTAAATGCTCAAAGATACTGCATCATTCCCAGTGGTGCAAAAAAAGAAAAGAATAAAACACAGGTTCCTCACGCTCTGTTCTGCCTTTTCTGATACTTTGTCACCATGTCTTGCAAACTGGTCGTGATGATGATGGGTGGAGGGACAGAAGAAATTAAAACAGAAAAACAAAAGACAATAGAAAAGAACAGGAAATAAGATTCAATGAAAAAAAATAATACATTAAACAAGAATGATGCATAAAAATATCTCACTAAATATACGTGTCATGGCAGACGCTGTGATGACCCAGTTTTTTTTTTTCCCCTTTGGCAAACTATTTGGTACGCATCATGTTTGTAGGAGCATTGACTCAGCATGCCATCTCATCCTGATCTTTTGTCTTGCATACAGAGAGAAGAAAGACTTACAGAGCGTATTCTAATGACTCACAGAGCTGTTTACTGCTGCTGTGTGAAGAAGACCTCTCACTATGTTTGTGTGTTCAGCAGGAATCTCAGAGAGTGTACACATTTTTCTTACCAAGGAGCCCCAGAGAGAGGACTGGACTTTATACTGGTTGAAAATAATAACACTCAGAGTTGAAAACAGAACTATATTTGGGTTGCTCTATCAAAGGATCATTTCAGTTGTCATGACAACTCATATCTAACCAAATTCAATCTGCTGATGAAGACGGTGAGATGGGGTTGAAAGCTCAACCTTAAGTCAAGAAGACTTTTTAGTTCTATCATATTAATGTTTTCCAAATAGGTTGAGGGGGAATTTGAATTCAGATGACAGTTGAACCATCTTCATGAGAACTGATGAAGCAAACTCCATCCGCTGATGAAGACAGTGAGATTCTGCTCAAAGCTCTATGAAAAGCTAGTAAGTAGACTTGGAGGTAAGATAGATTTTTTTGAGCCCTTAATGCACTGGTGCCCTTAAATGCAATTGATACTCATACTAAGCCCTTCAAAAAACTCAAAATCTAGGAGTTATGTCTTTGTACCTGTTGATAAGGTCTTCATTGTCGTCACTCTCCATCTCGTCCTCGATGGCCGCCTGCAGGTCGCCGATCCTTTTGAAGGCCAGTTTAAGGTCTGCCTGCAGGCTCTGATTAGCAGCCTCTAAGCTCTCTATGTCCATTTCCTGTCAATGAGGTGAGAGTCAGCACACCGGGACCAAAAGTTGATCACTTGATTGTTGTTGATGGATACTATGCAGGCGCTACTAAATTGACTGGACTGCTTGCTCATTGACAATTGTAAGTAAGCTGTCACATCCTTACCAGCTCGTGTTTTTTGCGGCTGGCCTCGGCTTCCTTTTTGGCCAGTTCCCCCGTCTCCTCTTTGACGTCGCGGAGCTGTCTCTGCAATCGTTTGTTCTGTTCCTTCTCACGATTCTCACCGCTGGTGCGCTGGTCTCGTTCCTCTGTCAGCTTCTCCAAGTTCTCCTTAAGACGTGCTACAAGGCTCTGCATAGCAATACACATATATTATACATACATATATTAGCGTAGTTAAAATGAATAATTGCATCGTGATGCAGACCTGGACGATTCTGTATCAATGCAGTAACAGACCATAATCGATTATTGCCTACTGGTGTGACTTGTGGATTTTCTGGTAGTTGCTTTTTGGTTTTTGCCTTTTGTCTGTTGTCTGCTGTGTTCAGACTACATTTGCTAAATTTAGGAAGTGTCTTTTTTTAAGAGAAGATACAACCACTTCTTAATTTTGTCAGTGAAAAAAAATGTTAGATTAATTAACTGTACTGTCCCGCATTACTTGTCCTTGTAGGCTATTTGCATTATATTAAATTGTTTTTGACCTAATTATTTTGCAGTGAAATGACACTCGTCTGTCGACTCTGACAGTGCTGCATCAGCGCTCTTTGCATGTCCTCGCACGGAGCGGCTGAACATAGGAGCTTGGCTTCGCGGCTGAGACACAAATAGAATATTAATTTAAAGCTTTTACTCTTAAACACAAAAGGCTCGTCCACTTTAATATATAGTGTATATTTAAACATATCTGTGGTCAAGCTCAGTGCCTCGCTGTGTTGTTTTAACTCTGAAACTTTCTCTTTGAGTCCCTCACATTTTCCGGTTAGTCCATGCATGATGGTGTGGCGTGCTGGCGCTGTATATTAACATGTTCTTATAACCTCAGCCCTCCACAACAGCAATGGGCCTCATATCCTGAGCAATATAGTCGACAATTCCTTCTGTGATATTATTTTTGCGTTTGGATGATAGAGGCTTAACATCCAGCGTGGTGTTTGGTGTGTCTGGGGAACGCTACCGTCGTTGCGGGTGGGTGCGCCGGTAGTTATAAAACAATTATTAGACTATGAAATATGCCAATTCTGATATTTTCATATAGCCTATTCAAAACAGACAGAGCAACCTAACGCAGACAAGTTAGCTTACCGTTTTCCGGTAATATGCCATGTTTGTAGTCAAGCTGTGATATGCAAACTGTTGCTTGCAAACTTTGCACTCAACTTTTTTCCGTTATCTATTTTTGCAAAATACTGCCACACTGCCGATGTCTTTGACATGGTAGAGGAGGACTGACTGTAAATTAAACACTCACAATTAAATAAATATTCAGCAAACCACTTAAACAAGGCTTTCTAGTTCTATTTTCAATCTGTCCCCAGTGGGTTGGGCTAATGCAAAAAAGGTGAAAACAAGGGGGGTGTTCTGAAAACACCCCCATTAGCAATAAGTGTTTTCCACCCATAAACCGTAACGGTCTATGCTTCCATCTGATGAAATAACACGGCAAAAAATTGACCAATCAGAATTTTGGTAGATCCAGAACGTATCGACCAATAAATCGACTAGTCGACTGGGAGGTTACAGCCCTACCAAGAAGGCCTTGAAACAATCTGAACAATAAGCGCAAACACTTCACCTCCACAAAACCCAGTCAGACAACAATGTTAGCAATGGCTTATCTATATCAGTGTTGCATTGGAGTGGTTCAGCAGACGTTAATCACATATATGTTAGTCTTCAGCAGTGACTTCTCCATGACTCTTGTAAATCTGCAGAGGTTCTGTGTTCAGTCTGTGCATCAATGCCAGCAGCACACATCATCAGTGAGTTATCTCCTGCATTAGCCACCAGCCCTGTCCATATTTCATTTCTGAGTGGGTATTGTACTATGCCTCCTCACATTGGTATTGATTGCTACCTCCAGCTTTGATGACTTAGACTACTCAGGCAACCTAAAATCTTCACTTGCTGCAGTTTTTAATGCTGGTGAGAAGCCATAAAAAGCCTAACAAAACCCAGAGTCTAACCCAGCAGTGTGTATTTTCCTAACTCTAAACATTTCATCACAGGCTAAAAATCACATTTAATAAATACAAAAAAATTGACTTTGGAGGGCAAGCAGCAGAGGGAGTGTGCCTGGCGGTGAGAACATTGCACAGCTAGTAATTACTAAACTGAACCTGCGGAATTGAGAGCAGGGTCATTTTATCAGTGGGCGAGAGAGAATTTTAATTTCTCCCTGGGAGTGTGCAGATGGTAACCTTATCTTACACTTGTGCTTTTTTGTCTTAGTCAAAATCTGAAAATAATTTGAAAAATTACACAATAACAAATGGTATTGTCAAGTGAGAGTAACACAAGCTAGAGAACAAAGTAACGCAGGGATGGTTATATCTGACTACAGTACATGTACTTATGTTTGGTTTACGATAACCTTTCTGTCTCTTGAGTTGATCTGAGTTGACCCCAGAAGCACATTTCACCCTCTCACCGACCTCTTCCCATGTTTTCCACATGCTGGAGCTTCATCTACCAACCACCTACCCACACCAGCACTCCTCCACCTGTCTTTAGCTCTCACCTCCAGGCGTTTGACCTGTGTCTTCTCAAACTCCAGCTTGGTCTCCAGCTCACGGATCTTGGCCTCTTGCCGGCTGACAAGGGATTTCTCCACCATTGATTGCTCCTGGAACTCCAGCTGGCTCTGGAGGGCTTGCACCTACGACAAAACATACATGTATTTATGTTACTATATTTGTGAGTGCCACTTGTTAGTTAGAATAAAGGCAGAGCTTTTTAAGTAGATATTGCAAGTGGAGTGACTCAAGGTTTTGCCCTGGGTGCACTGTCTTTCAGTTGCAACTGCCATCATTTGAAAGCACTGTATTAGGGCTGGGCAATATATCGATATTGTGATATGAGACTAGATATCGTCTTACATTTTGGATATCGTAATATTGTAAATGGTTTAAGTTTTGTCTTTTCCTTATTTTAAAGGCTGCATTACAGTAAAAGGATATTATTTTCTGAACTTACCAGACTTACTAGCTGATTTATTATTTGCCTTTAACCACTTACTCATTATATCCACATTATTGATGATTATTTATCTAAAATCTAATTATGAAAATATTTAGTGAAAGCAAAATTTGGTCAACAATATTGTGATATCTGATTTTCTCCATATTGACCAGCCCTTTATAGTATCGATTTTTATTGCTATGCAGATAAAAACGCAACTCCAAGCAGCTGTTAATCCTTATGACCTGAGCCCCTATATTCCCTTAAAGACGGCATCTCCGACATCAATCTTTTGAGGACCCAAAATTTTCTCCAAATAAATCTGGAAGAAATTGAAATTGTAATTATTGGTCCAAAAAAGAAAACTGTGCACACAATTGACTACACTCCCAGCACTTTACCACACAGAGTCTTAAGTCTTTTTCACTCCAAACAATCACTCTGGAAGTTGTTTTGAGTTATAAATTCTTCTTCTCTGACTGCTGGAGCTACTCAGAATTTATAACTATTTACTATTTATAACCTGCTGTGTTTAGTTGTTTTATGAAACCTTAAGCCTCTTGGGTCGCAATGGCCCAAGGTAGAACATTTGAAGTATTTTGAATTTCAAGCTTTTTGATCTGGCATATCAGCTCATCAGCACGTAAACTGCACATAACCAGCGTAAGCAAAACCACCTCAAGACAAATATAGTAAACTTGGACATGGGGACAGGTCCATGCTACGGGACTTTCTTGATGATCAATGGTATACATTGTCCTTTTTACGTTTCTGTTTGTGTACGGATTAATTAAACAAGATACTACATTTCAACTAGTTAGTTTTAAAAGTGTTGGTAGGTGTATTTTTTGAATTTCAGACAGAGCAAGGCTAGTTCTTTCCCCATTTCTAGTGTTTATGCTAAGCTAGGCTCACTCCATCTTGACTCCAGATCTGTAATTAACACAAAAAACATTAGGATCTTAATTGCAAAAGTATAGTGCTTAATATAAGGTAAGTTATGCAACAATTTGGTATCTAAATTGATAATGATAGCCAATCCTAGTGATAGATTCTCATAAATTACTATCCATGATATTCCTACTTTAAAATAACAAGGCAACTGGCGAGGTAGGTAAAGAATGCAGAGGTATGGCTGACAACTCTCTAGCTTTAGAGAAGATGCAGGATTGGCTCTTGCTCTCAGTGGAGATAATTGCTTTGGAATTGAGATCTTAGATAGTATCATTGTATGGAGAATGCAGGGCTTGGCTCATACAAAGACATTATACAGTGAGGAAAATAAGTATTTGAACACCCTGCTATTTTGCAAGTTCTCCCACTTAGAAATCATGGAGGGGGTCTGAAATTGTCTATATGTTCATTTGCAAACTTCAAACGCTGATTTCTGTGGTGAGGACGTAGAAGAGTTTTTTTTCTGATGACTCTTCCATGAAGACCATATTTGTACGGGTATCTCTTTATAGTGGAATGGTGTAGCACAACTCCAGTGTCTGCCAGGTCTTTCTGGATGATTGGGCAGTCAAACGTGGGTTTTGACTTGCTTTTCTCACAATCCTGCGAGCTGTTCTGTCTGATATTTTTCTTGGTCTTCCAGATCTTGTTTTAACTTCCACTGTTCCTGATGACTGCCATTTCTTAATTACATTCCCGAACAGAGGCTATTGGCATCTGAAAACGCTTTGCAATCTTCTTATAGCCTTCTCCTGCTTTGTGAGCGTCAACTATTTTCAGTTTCAGTTTTCTAGACAACTGCTTAGAAGAAGCCATGGTGCTGATTGCTGGGGCAAGGTGAGATGAGTCTGGGCATTTAAAACCTTAAGATTGACATCACCTGGTCTTTCCAGACGATGACTGAGAACAATCCATGACACTGTCAGGTCTCAGCTTTCCAAAGGGCATGCTATAAACTCTGCAGGGTGCCCAAACCTATGCAGACACCATTTTTTTGTTTTCTGTTATTTTGAAAGTTTAAATGGTGGAAATAAAATCTAACTTTTTGTGACATATTATACAAATGTCTAATCTGTCATTTGATGCCTTTTGGAGATTTTTTCAATCTTTTCTTGGCTTATTTATGCACATTAATAAAATTTTTTTACCTCTAAACTTTCAGCTCAGACAAGGAGAAGACTGATCAGAGATGCAGCCAAGAGGCCCATGATCACTCTGGATGAACTGCAGAGAACTACAGCTGAGGTGGGAGAGTCTGTCCATAGGACAACAATCAGTTGTGCACTGCACAAATCTGGCCTTTATGGAAGAGTGGCAAGAGGAAAGCCATTTCTCAAAGATATCCATAAAAAGTCTCGTCTAAAGTTTGCCACAAGCCACCTGGGAGACACACCAAACATGTGGAAGAAGGTGCTCTTGTCAGATGAAACCAAAATCGAACTTTTTTGCCACAATGCAAAACGATATGTTTGGCGTAAAAGCAACACAGCTCATCACCCTCAACACACCATCCCCACTGTCAAACATGGTGGTGGCAGCATCATGGTTTGGGCCTGCTTTTCTTCAGCAGGGACAGGGAAGATGGTTAAAATTGAGGGGAAGATGGATGCAGCCAAATACAGGACCATTCTGGATGAAAACCTGTTGGAGTCTGCAAAAGACCTGAGATTTATCTTCCAACAAGACAATGACCCCAAACATACAGCAAAATCTACAAAGCAATGGTTCACAAATAAACGTATCCAGGTGTTAGAATGGCCAAGTCAAAGGCCAGACCTGAATCCAATTGAGAATCTGTGGAAAGAGCTGAAAGCTGCTGTTCACAAACGCTCTCCATCCAACCTCACTGAGCTTGAGCTGTTTTGCAAGGAAGAATGGGCAAGAATGTCAGTCTCTCGATGTGCAAAACTGATAGAGACATACCCCAAGCGACTTGCAGCTGTAATCGCAGCAAAGGTGGCTCTACAAAGTATTAACGCAAGGGGGCCGAATAATTTTGCACGCACCACTTTTCAGTTTTTTATTTGCTAAAAAAAGTTTAAAATATCCAATAGATTTCGTTCCACTTCACAATTGTGTCCCACTTGTTGGTAATTCTTCACAAAAAATAAAATTTTTATATCTTTATGTTTGAAGCCTGAAATGTGTCAAAAGGTTGAAAAGTTCAAGGGGGCCGAATACTTTCGCAAGGCACTGTACAGTGAGGGAAATAAGTATTTGTACACCCTGCTATTGCAAGTTCTCCCAGTTAGAAATCATGAAGGGGTCTGATATTGTAATCATAGGTGCACGTCCACTGTGAGAGACATAATCTAAAAATAAAAATCCAGAAATCACAATGTATAATTTTTTAACTATTTATTTGTATGATACAGCTGCGAATAAGTATTTGAACACCTGAGAAAATCAATGTTAATATTTGGTAGAGTAGCCTTTGTTTACAATTCCAGAGGTCAAACGTTTCCTGTAGTTTTTCACCAGGTTTGCACACACTGCAGAAGTGATTTTGGCCCACTCCTCCACACAGATCTTCTCTAGATCAGTCAGGTTTCTGGGCTGTCGCTGAGAAACACGGAGTTTGAGCTCCCTCCAAACATTCTCTATTGGGTTTAGGTCTGGAGACTGGCTAGGCCACCCCAGAACTTTGATATGCTTCTTACAGAGCCACTCCTTGGTTATCCTGGCTGTGTGCTTTGGGTCATTGTCATGTTGGAAGACCCAGCCTCAACCCATCTTCAATGCTCTAACTGTGGGAATGAGGTTGTCCCCCAAATTTTAAACCATGACGTCTTAGTGTATTACCAACAGTAACCTTGGAAACGGTGGTCCCAGCTCTTTTCAGGTCATTGATCAGCTCCTCCCGTGTAGTTCTGGGCTGATTTCTCACCTTTCTTAGGATCATTGAGACCCCACAAGGTAAGATCTTGCATGGAGCCCCAGTCCGAGGGAGATTGACAGTCATGTTTAGCTTCTTCCATTTTCTAATGATTGCTCCAACAGTGGACCTTTTTTCACCAAGCTGCTTGGCAATTTCCCCGTAGCCCTTTCCAGCCTTGTGGAGGTGTACAATTTTGTCTCTAGTGTCTTTGGACAGCTCTTTGGTCTTGGCCATGTTAGTAGTTGGATTCTTACTGATTGTATGGGGTGGACAGGTGTCTTTATGCCGCTAATGACCTCAAACAGGTCCATCTAATTTAGGATAATAAATAGAGTGGAGGTGGACATTTTAAAGGCAGACTAACAGGTCTTTGAGGGTCAGAATTCTAGCAGATAGACAGGTGTTCAAATACTTATTTGCAGCTGTATCATACAAATAAATACAAAAAATCATACATTGTGATTTCTGGATTGTTTTTTTAGATTATGTCTCTCACAGTGGACATGCACCTACGATGACAATTTCAGACCCCTCCATGATTTCTAAGTGGGAGAACTTGCAAAATAGCAGGGTGTTCAAATACTTATTTTCCTCACTGTATCCCCTGTTCAGGTAAAGGGGGGGTAGAGTCTACTGTCCCCCTCTTCTTGACTGGGTTAGATTTGTCAGGTACAGTCTGATGGAGAAAAAGATTTATGCTACAGCAGTTGTTACGAGGATGACAGCACAAGCATGTTCAGCATTATTGCTTGTCTGAGTTGGGAAACCAAGTTGGCCATCTGTGTCACATATTGCCAGTGCCAATCCTGCTTGAATGACACATCAATTACATCAAGGGTTGTATTTGTGAAAAGACAGAAAATGGGCTGAAGCAGCCCTACGCATTCATGCAAGTTGGTAAAAGGGATTCATCACTGACACTGCAGCAGAGGAACCTTTAGAAACTTCTCAGTGGAATGGAAGGGCCTGCATTATGAGAATGAAAGTGTCATGGGGTCATCATATGCTGACAATTTTTAAACTGAGCTCTTTCTGCAATCAATCTGCCAAAAAAATGTCAATATCAGTTTCCCAGAGCCCAAAGCAACATATTCAGATTTGGTCAGTCCAAAACCCCAAAATAATTAGTTTACTAACATCAAATGAAAGAAGAGTAGCAAATACTCACATTTAATAAGCTGGAAACAGCAAATGATTGGCCTGCTTGGTTGAAAAGTGGGGGTGTCACAAAATGTTGATTCTAAATCAAAAGTAGGATCGGTGATTCTCCCAGTAATTGCTTTATTTTTATTAAATTTTAAACATATTATATAAATTTGATCATTTGTATTAAACTTGATACCATATAGCTTATCTTTTAAAGACGAATTGGAAAATGTAAATGACAGTTGTCAGGACATAATACCAATTATCTGTTAATCTTTACAAATAAAGACTCCATAGTCTAACAATGGCTAGTTGTTAGTTAGTTATTGTAGTTGTTTAGCAAAAAGAAATGTCCCTTTTTTACATGACAGCATGTTGTCTTGGTGGTCAGTTTGGATTGGTTGGTAACCTAGCAACTCAGAAACTAGAGCTGCAAAGATTAATCTATTAATGGATTAGTTGTAAACTATTAAATGAATCAACAACTATTTTGGAAACCAAAAATTCTCTGATTTTCAATGTGAATATCTTCTTCACTCCTCTGTGACAGTAAACTAAATATCTTTGTTGTGGACAAAAAAAAATATTTAAGGATGTCATCTTGTGCTTTAGGAAACACTGATCGAGAAAAAAACATTAATCAACAGTGAAAATAAGTTAGTTGCAGTCTTAACAGCAACACAAAGAAGATGGGAAATCACTGACACATTTTTATTAAAATAAACTAATAATTTGGGCGCACGGAGAGCTCAGCTGGTAGATGGTGCGCCCATATATAGAGGTTTACTCCTCGATGCAGCGGGTCATTTATTCATCTGTCCTGTCAATAAAGGCCTAAAATTGGCCAAAAAATAATCTTATATAAATATAAATATTTTGTTTTATAATTAGTTACTAAGCATCAATCAAAAGCCCGTGAAATGACTTCAGGTCTGGAGTCCAGTCCTACTAATTCCCTCCTCTGGTCTAACAGATACTTTTTAAAGATGACATAGGGTTTGAACTCCAACTTGTTCCACACTGACACATCTCTACCTGCCCGTGTTACTGTGCTTTCTGACCAACTGCAGATTTGAACTGGTTGTCCTTGTCATAGGGGTATGCTAAGAGCAAAAAAATAAAATAAAAAACAGCGTCTACCTTCTCCTGAACCTCCTGCTTCTCCTTGAGGGCCTCTTCCAGCTGGGCTTGTAGGTCACTGATCTGAGCCAGATTCTGGGCTGACTGAAAGCACCAAAACACAGAAAAGAAGCAAAGTCAGTGAGTAGCAAGATAATGTGGGTGTTTTTTTTTTTATTCCATCTGATGGAAGAATGAATAAGGATTTCATTTATACAGTACATTATCATTCATACAGTATGCAGACTATACATATAGCTAAAATCCTAAAGTCAAAATCCATTAAATACAAAACAATAAAAATAGAGCATGTTGATGCAGTAAACGTTGATGACATCACAGTGACATTAACCTAGACAAATAAATCTGCTGGGAAGGTTTTTCTAGTCTGGTAAAAGCATATTAATAAATCTCATTTCAATGTTTACCTGTGTGAAATATCTGAGAGGAGTGCTTTTTTTTCACGGAATATGGAGCACTCTGTTACAGCGAGTCCCACAGGGAATTCAGCTGCTTCAATTTAGACAGGAAGGAAAGATGGATTCATTTGGAGCCAGTGGAAGCACGTCATTCATCATTCCATCAGAAATGGAAAGGATGCGCTTTTACTCCACTTTTATTTCCATTTGCAGTTCACCTGCATATACAGCTATATTTAAGTTAATCTAGCTGGCCAAATACCACCGCTTTTCAAAAAGGTCTGAATTGGCAGGGATGGACGTGTTGAAACAATTCACTGTAAAGCTTGAGCCAGAAATTTTAACTTTTACAAATAAACTTGGGATTGCTAGTTGACATGACAAAGCACTCAGCCGCGACACTGCTGGTGGAGTATCAAGCTCTGACTTGAATGGCTGCAATTGTTCACTCCCTGCACGCCTCCGGAACACAGTGCAGACGCGCTCGGTGGAAAATACCGATAAGTGTGGACGCCTGAATCACACTCTAAAACTGTATGGGGGCGCTAAATCACAAAATTAATTTCAATGTGTTGCTGGTAAAACTTTAAATGTATGTAGAAGCAAGTAAATTAATTGTATAATAGGCAGATACTTTACCAAGTTAATTAACAAAAGGTAAAATTTAAAAGCCTTTTTTTAAATGTTTTTTTGTAAAAATAAAAATAAATTGTGGTTCCATTTTTAATCTAATAATTGATCATTTAAAGAATAAAGCTGCTTGGTAGCAGTCATTGGCAAACATTATATTCAGGTGATACAGTTATTCTGGTTAAGGCTGGGTCCTGAATTCAATCCTTTTTAGGCCCAGACTGAATTGCCTCTAAAATATACAGTAGCTTATCAAAAAATGTGTCGTCACTTAATACCTAAAGAATAAATCTCATTAGCACCAATGCACCAATCAGCATACAGCATGGTCCAACCAAGATCTAAATAATGCTGCTGATTGGCTGTCTAACGTTACACCTCGTAGAGAAACGCAGGAAAAACTGTTACATAGAGACAGGGCTCACATAGTAGGAGCTGAAAATAAACAAAAAGATTTGTGTCGTAATGTTGTCATACCTTTATAAAAACTGGTATTGAAAAAAGTATTGTTTTAGAACCGTATTAAATTTACACTATTGGTATCAGTATTGAAAATATTTGACTGATACCAAGCCATAATTGCAGAATATGAAAGAGAGAAAGAGTTGAAAGCAGACCTGGGCCACGGCGGCCTTGTGTTTCTTCATCAGCTCGTTGAGGTCTTCCTGGTCCTCCTCCATCCTGGACTGTAGCTCGTTCTTCTCCCTCTGCAGACGACTCAGCTGCTCCTCCAGCTGGAACACACACACGGCAAGGCAATCAGCCACGCTGGGCTGGAAATACGTCACACACTCTACTGGCTATTCTCTATCTAAATGACAGCCACTGCGCCAGCAAGACAAGACTGGGTTTTTGTTGTGTTTTTTTATTTTATTTTAAAAGGTATATAAAACATGCAATTAGCAACATGAACATTATAATGCTCCATGACATGTTTTATCTGTTGCACCGTAAATTGAACTTTAGCTAAACTTCAAAATAAATAAATCGCAAATTGCATTGTAATCGCAATATCTGGCAGAAAGAAGCTGCAATTAGACCCCTCAAAGTCTTGGTCTTGACTCCATACTGGTCTTGGTGATGAATTGTTCTCGGTTTAGGTGGTCTTGACTACAATAGTCTGGAGCTGTGTTTTGACTTTGTGGATGTACCACTCTATGCACAGCAGAGTTTTTTCTCTGAGAAGTGCCTTATTAGCCCCTACACAGCCCCACTCTTATGACAGGGCCCGACAGATATTATTTAACCCTTGTGTTGTCAACCCGGTTCAAAAACTGACAAATATTTGACTTTTTTTTTAGTTATCACCAACACCACCTTACTACCACTAGTTTTATAGAACTTTTTGGAATTCATGATCAATAACCCTCATTTATATAGAATTATACCTAATATTTGAGTTTAAAAAGCAGAAATTATGAATTATTTTGACTAATAGTTGAGATCAAAGGAACGTATGGATGAGTTTTGTCAGAAATGAAAGTGATCAATTGTATTTTCAAAGAGCGTTGTATGAAAACCAATCCATTTTTTGTGGTAATTTGGTTAAAAAGAAACCCACATTTCAGAAATAGACATTTTTTTAAAGGGGCCAAATTTGACCCGAGGACAACAGGAGGGTTAAGGTCCCAGTCATAACCCAGACATCGAATCAGAGGCTAAAAGCTAGGAGCAACTCCCTTGTACCTTCAGCCGAGGGGAGGCACTGCACTGAATTATTTCTGTATTTGACTGGGATAATACACAAAAGGAGGAAGAGAGGTTGGCGGTGCGGGGCTATGTATTAAGAAATGATGACTAATGTGACTTATTGAAAAAAGGAAGCAATTTGCCATATCGAGTAGATGAGTAGTGCTGACACTGTGGCATTAAGAAACAGTCCAAACAGGACATAGAATGAACCCAAATCACTGAATCAAAAGATTAAGGATCTGGATTATAAGAGTACATTTTTTTTATTCCTTATCTATTTTTATTAAAACCCCCAACTGCAGAGACATAACAAGGTGTACTTCAGTCACTAAAATATCCGTCTGGAATCTGGGGCAAATTCATTTACATATCACACTTTCCTTTTTAAAGTCACAGTTGGCCTCCTCGAGTACTGATAAAAGCATGCAGCAGCATAGGTGAAAATATTGTGATGGGCGTTAAAATTTTTTTAATAAAACGGTAACAGTGAAAAGCATCAAACTTTCATTTAAAACATTTAACAATAGGCTGTCAATGCAATCTCAACCCAATTACGTGGCTCGGCTCTTTGTTTTTGACTTTCTCTCTCTCTCACTCACTCTCTCTCTCAGATTGCCACGGCCTTCTTTAGAAAAATAAAGCTGTTGAAAAACATGCGAGACAATTTTCTCAAAACACTGCAATTACGACGACAGAACGGCGGGAGAATGGCGAACCATTTGAAAGAAATGTCATTTGCATGATTTTATCTTTGTTGAATTGCAGTGTATGATGTGGCCGAGGAGGCATCAAAAAAGCCTCCATTTATGTAATAACCATTTCTGTCACCAGTTCTCAGCAGGTTGGGCGTGTGCTGCAGAGGTTGTGCTCAAATACACCTTTGCAAAACGAGCCGCTGGTAAAACGTTCCTCTTATCTCTTTAACAGCCTATATTTTCAAAAGGGGAATATGATTCTAAACTTCTCCACACAACAACACCAAAATTATAGCTGAGATGAAGCCCAGCATGGCTTGAGAAAAAAAAACAACAAGAAACAATACAGGACCAATGCTATGGTGCTGTTTTCTAATGAGTGGGTCTTGTTTGTCTCGGATTGATCATGCACAACTCAACAAAACATGCAAGAATTAAATCACCCTTCCAATACCATGGATATAAAGCCACTCAGCCAGCCCTGCCAAAAACACTTATTTATGAACTTCAATGGAACATCTCAAAATGAAAAATAGCATTTGATGTCAATATAAAAGACAGCACTTTCAGGTTCACTTTGTGGTGAAAACAAAATACTTCCATCCCGGAAACGCTCAATTGTTCCTCAGGAGTGTTTTAACCACAATCTTTTCCCTAAAGTCGTTTTGGCGCCTAAATTTAACTGTTTTTGCTCCACGGCACTCACTTTTTCTGGTTAAACTTCACTACATGGCCCCTTAAAGGTTCAGTAGGTAACTTTTGTAAAAATGTATTTTTTACATATTTGTTAAAACTGTCACTATGCCCTGGCAGTAGAATATGAGACAGATAATCTGTGAAAAAATTAAGCTCCTGTGGCTCCTCCCTGTGTCCCTGATGCCATTTGGCAGAAATGCACCGCTCCCGGTCAAAACAGCCAATCAGAGCCAGGAGGACTGTCTTAGCAGTGTCAATCACTCTCGTGTACGCGCTGCTCATACTCCCTCCCCCCCTCCCCCCGCACAGCGCGTACCGTGTTCAAGCTCAAGACTGCCCGTGTGCTGCAGCTGTGCTAATCGCGGAGAAACAACTTTTCAGGAAAACTGCCAATTTCTCGAGTGACACCTGCTCAGAAAACAAAGACGGGCAAACAGAAGAAGACCGATGACGAAAAGCGAGCTAAAAAGAAAGAATTAAACCGAGCCGAAATAAAACGAGGGTCGACATCGGAGGCTTTTCAGAGGTGGAGGGAGCTACGCCTCCTGAAAGGATTCAACACGGATTCAGAGCTAGCCACATTTCTGCTCAGCCTGTAAGTATCCCTGCTGGATTTGTTTCATTATGTAAGAACTACACAACTAAGCTAGCGATGGTTACAGTATCGTTGGTGATAGCTCAAATCTCATTTTACTCTGTAGCTTGTTGCTAGCTAAGTCTAACAGTTAGCTTGTTAGCTTGTAGCACGGCAGGAATGTTGTAGCTAACTCGTTCACCCTCCGTATAAGCAATATTGTTTCGATACCTACATTTAGTAAGCCTAAATGTGTTTTTGTCGATCATAATTAAATGCAGCTATGGTGAAACTACTTTAATTGTGCGCTGTCCCTGCCCCTGTGTCTTCCCCCCTCAGGATTGGAAATCAAATGTCTGACACACATTCTTTATGCTCCTCCAACAGGTCAGACATGTCCCAGACACAGAGGCACGTGAAGGAATCGTCTTTCAGTCCAAATCAAGATGTTCAGTATTTCCTTGTGTGTACTTTGCAAAAAAAGCTGATTTATTTTACCCATATGCAAAATAAAACCTAAGATATTTCTAAGATGTTGTTATTCCTTGGCTTAGTGAGCTTCCTCAGTGATTCATCATTCCTACTGAAAGTTTAGTGTTTTAAATTGATCCAAAAGGTAATTCAGTAATGTACTGTGTAAAGTGCTGCTTTTGTTCTCACAAATGAGCGATTACATAAACATTTTGAATCCCTTTTTTATTGAAAAATATTTCCAAAACTTTTAATAGAAATATTTTAAATAAGCAATTTTTTTACATAAAGTTTTAAAAGCACAGCACACAACAGCTAAACCCTCCTCAGAATAAAGCCCCTGTATTGTGTGGAAAGCATTGGTGGCCCTGCTTACTAGCCTGCGCGGTTCACGGCAGGCTCGAGGAGCTGTGGAGGGGGGGCTGTAGCGCAGCAGAGAGCAAGGGGGAGGAGCCTGTAAGGTGTGCTTGTTCAAATTTTTAGGCTAAGTCCACGTTTCCTCAAAACTACCTACTGCAGCTTTAAAGGACCGTCATCAGCAACTGCTGCTCAGGTTTTTACAGTGCTTTACTTAGTTCAAAATAGACTACTTCTATTTTAGATATATATACAGTGGGGGTCGAAAGTTTGGGCACCCCAGGTACAAATTTGTATTAATGTGCATAAAGAAGCCAAGAAAAGATAGAAAAATCTCCAAAAGGCATCAAATGACAGATTAGACATTTGTATAATAGGAAAGACCAGGTGATGTCAATCTTAAGGGTTTAAATGCCCAGACTCATCTCACCTTGCCCCAGCAATCAGCACCATGGCTTCTTCTAAGCAGTTGTCTAGAAAACTGAAACTGAAAATAGTTGACGCTCACAAAGCAGGAGAAGGCTATAAGAAGATAGCAAAGCGTTTTCAGATGCCAATAGCCTCTGTTCGGAATGTAATTAAGAAATGGCAGTCATCAGGAACAGTGGAAGTTAAAGCAAGATCTGGAAGACCATGAAAAATATCAGACAGAACAGCTCGCAGGATTGTGAGAAAAGCAAGTCAAAACCAACGTTTGACTGCACGATCATCCAGAAGAAGAAGAAAGGGCACAGACTTTAATGAAAAGAACCTCTGTCCAACTGTTAAGCATGGGGGTGGATCAATCATGCTTTGGGGTTGTATTGCAGCCAGTGGCACAGGGAACATTTCACGAGTAGAAGGAAAAATGGATTCAATAAAATTTCAGCAAATTTTGGATGCTAACTTGATGCAATCTGTGAAAAAGCTGAAGTTAAAGAGAGGATGGCTTCCACAAATGGATAATGATCCTAAACACACCTCAAAATCCACGGTGGATTACATCAAAAGGCGTAAACTGAAGGTTTTGCAATGGCCTTCACAATCCCCTGACTTCAACATAATTGAACATCTATGGATAGACCTTAAAAGAGCAGTGCGTGACAGACAGCCCAGAAATCTCAAAGAACTGGAAGACTTTTGAAAGAAAGAATGGGCGAAGATACCTCAAACAAGAAGCGTTTCCAAGCTGTGATACTTGCCAAAGGGTGCAGTACAAGTTATTAACTCTGCCGGGTGCCCAAACTTTTGCAGACGCCATTTTTTTGTTTTCTGTTATTTTGAAAGTGTAAATGATGGAAATAAAATCTAACTTTGGTGACATATTATATGAATGTCTAATCGGTCATTTGATGCCTTTTGGAGATTTTTCCATCTTTTCTTGGCTTCTTGGGTGCCCAAACTTTTGAGCCTCACTGTATGGTCTGTTGGTAAAGTAGCATTGATCACTTTGAGGGGGGTAATACATTTTGTCCCACAGGGGATAAAAATAGTTCAGCAGAGGCAGGGATATGTAGACATGAAAGGGGGCAATCCCTGCCGAAAATACTCAATGCAGAAAAATACTCTCAATATAAAAAGTGGAAAGGATCCAAAAAGTTGTGTTTAATGGTCTAATCATTTTAGCTGGACTTGTATGCCGTTTTATTGTTGGCAGAAATCTTAAAGTGTAAAATAACTAGTAACTAAAGCTGTAGAATATGTACAAATGTACAAAATTTCTCTCTGAAATGTAGCAGAAGTAGAAAGTGGCATGAAAAGAAAAGACTCAAGTAACCTACAAGTACCTCAACATTTGGACTTAAGTACAGTACTGACGTAAATGTACTTAGTTACACTCCACCAGTGTAGACGTGTGCACATGGAAAATCACACGTTTCTATTAACGTATTTTTTTTGTTTAACAATTTTTATTGATTTTGCATAAACAATGTAGCATTTTCTACAGCACATAATGGACCAAATATGTACAAACAATATATGGCTGTGTTATGCAGAAATTAACCAACATGAAAGGTACCCCACACCTCAACCCACCCACCCATCCATCCATCCATCCCAGTATGTCCCTTTGAGTCCAGATCTTCACAAGAATAATTGTCTATTGAAGTAGTTGTCCAACGAGGGATTGGAGAAGGAGTAGAGGACAATAAAAGGGGAACAAAGTGACAATAATAGTAAAACCAGCAGCTTTGTCAACTCAATTACCTGTACCCTTCCCTTCATTGTTGACAGAATATTCACCTTTCCAAAACATGCAGTTAAAAATGTCAAGGTGCACTGTCAAATTCAAATTACATCCGGCAATATGTTCAAACCGGTTTCAACAGTCAGTCATTTCAGGAGAAAACGCAAAAGGACATTAAACCTCACTAGCCTATATTGATGGGGTTTAATTTCCGGGACTGCTGGAAATTCTGCAGGATGTCCCTCATTTTCAGCCGGATGTCCGTCACCTTCCTCTCTCTTTGTGTGGGTGTTCTAAACTCTGGTGGATTCATGAGGACTGCTCCTCAGATCTCTGCAGGGTAAATCTAGACTAGCTAGACTATCTGTCCAATTTGAGTTTTCTGTTGCGCGACTAAAACAACTTTTAAACGTACACGTATCACCAAAACCAGTTCCTCCTTGAGGCTTTTTTGCAGCGGCACAACGGCTTTTCTCCTGTGCTTAGCGCCGCCCAAGATGATTGTGATTGGTTTAAAGAAATGCCAATAAATCAGAGCACGTTCTTCTCCCATCCCGGATTATTGTGTGGACTAGCTTGACCCTCCTCGGCAGCGCTGTGGAGGAAGGTCTGGTAATTTGAGACTAAACCTCACTGATACAGAGAGTAAGATGAAAAGTCATGCCAAAAGGACAGAAAATATATGTATATATATATATATATATATATACAGTTTAATACAAAATAAGTATTTGAACACCCTGCTATTTTGCAAGTTCTCCCACTTAGAAATCATGGAGGGGTCTGAAATTGTCATCGTAGGTGCATGTCCACTGTGAGAGACATAATCTAAAAAAAAATATCCAGAAATCACAATGTATAATTTTTTACTATTTATTTGTATGATACAGCTGCAAATAAGTATTTGAACACCTGAGAAAAACAGTGTTAATACTTGGTACAGTAGCCTTTGTTTGCAATTCCAGAGGTCAAACGTTTCCTGTAGTTTTTCACCAGGTTTGCACACACTGCAGAAGGGATTTTGGCCCACTCCTCCACACAGATCTTCTCTAGATCAGTCAAGTTTCTTGACATTTGCTGGTTTAAGTAGGGGAACCTTCTGTGTATTACCAACAGTAACCTTGGAAACGGTGGTCCCAGCTCTTTTCAGGTCATTGACCAGCTCCTCCCGTGTAGTTCTGGGCTGATTTCTCACCTTTCTTAGGATCATTGAGACCCCACAAGATGAGATCTTGCATGGAGCCCCAGTCTGAGGGAGATTGACAGTCATGTTTAGCTTCTTCCATTTTCTAATAATTGCTCCAACAGTGGACCTTTTTTCACCAAGCTGCTTGGCAATTTCCCCGTAGCCCTGTCCAGCCTTGTGGAGGTGTACCATTTTGTTTGTAGTGTCTTTGGACAGCTCTTTGGTCTTGGCCATGTTAGTAGTTGGATTCTTACCGATTGTATGGGTAGATAGGTGTCTTTATACAGCTAACGTCCTCAAACAGGTGCTTATCTAATTTAGGATAATACATGTAGTGGAGGTGGACATTTTGAAGGCAGACTAACAGGTCTTTGAGGGTCAGAATTCTATCTGATAGACAGGTGTTCAAATACTTATTTGCAGCTGTATCATACAAATAAAAAGTTAAAAAAATCATACATTGTGATTTCTGGATATTTTTTTTAGATTATGTCTCTCACAGTGGACATGCATCTACAATTAAAATTTCAGACCCCTCCATGATTTCTAAGTGGGAGAACTTGCAAAATAGCAGGGTGTTCAAATACTTATTTTCCTCACTGTATCTATATATGAGTCCAAAAAGAATATGAGAGGCTGAGTTTTGACTTGAGATGTAAAGAAAGCAGCCTAGATAGAATAAAGAGAGAAAACTTGTTTTTGCAGAGAAATAAGAATATGGTAAAAGAAGCAGAAAATGAAGAAGGAAGTGGGCTCTGAGGGACCAGTGTGCCCTCTAACCCCTTATCTGTGGCTGAAGGCGAGGATTTGACATATCTCCTGATGCCCTGCTACCACCACAGATGGTGCAGTCTTATAAAAGCCTCAAAAACACAACCTACGTCATCACCACTGATGATATTTTCCAAATATTGTGATAGCTTTGACTTGTGTCATCCTATTTTAAGCAACATTACCATTTACCAAAAAAGTACCAGATTTAAAATCATTTGGATGCTTCACTGACATGTAACAGGGAATTTTCACTGCGTGCCTAGAGCTGTAACAATTCAACATTTTTGCTGTACAATTAATTGCCTCAGAAATTATTGCCATTAACAATATAATTGTGTCTTTTGGTCAAAATTAAAAATATTAATTCATATTGTTTTACAAAATTAAAGATTTAAACAATTTCCAGGATACATATTTTGGTTATATCACTGTCATGTGATCCATGTTTGGTAATAACACAAACACATAGCCTAGTAAGTAAAGCATGCCTCTTTATCGTAAAACGCCTTGTCATTTTTAGGGTATAAATATAGTATATGTATATAATAGTAAATGTATAGGGTCAAGTGCAACAAATAAATAAAATTAAAGCTGCAAGCAGCGTTGGCTGGGCCCTCCCTCCTCTGCATGCGTTGAGGTTACTGGCAGACACCACTCCTTGCGACAGTGCATTAGCGCGACACTCAGACACTGCAAGTCATCAGCAATGAAAAGGGCACTCCC
This sequence comes from Etheostoma perlongum, assembly GCA_026937815.1. Taxonomy (NCBI): domain Eukaryota; kingdom Metazoa; phylum Chordata; class Actinopteri; order Perciformes; family Percidae; genus Etheostoma; species Etheostoma perlongum. The sequence goes on from CM049373.1 coordinate 10,141,628, forward strand.
TATGAGTCACCAGTTATGAAAAAGGGCTTGGCTTAAGCATAGTGGGGCGGGTCAAATCATCGCCAATGAATAAGGAACTCCCTCCTTCAATGATACTTCACACAAGGGTCTACATCAAATGGGTCATAAGTTATTAAAGGAGCCGTGGCTACAGCAAAGAATATGGGTCAAACCATCACCAATAATGAAGGAACTCTCTTCTAAGTTCAATGACACCTCACACAAGACTCTACCTTAAACGGTGCAAAAGCAATAAAAGGAGGGCGTGGCCTAAGTACATGGGCATGTTTAAAGTACAGGATGCAGCTCAGTACCAAATGTAGACCACGCATTATAAGTTGCATGTAAATCTGATTATGTTTGTCATATGAGGTTGATTTCCTGTTACCAGTGGTGAGCGCTATGACCAAAAGTAAATTTTTGCTTGTAAAATTTGTGTGTAAAAGCAAAATTCTTCCCATACATTTTGGTCAGGTCCATCTGGAGATGTTATGTACCAGGGGAGTTGCCCTAGATGGTACCCTCCAAATTTTGTAAAAATCGGATGTGCTGTTCATGTAGTTTCCTCCAGAGCAAGCAACAGTGCGACAGTGGCGAGGAAAAATTTCCTTTTAGGCAGAAACCTCGGACAGACCCATGTTCTTGGTAGGCAGTGTCTGATAACTGGTTGGGGTTGAAATGAAGAGTGGCAATAACAGTCACAAAAAAACAAAACAAAACCCCCCCCCTCATATTTCATGGATTAAATGTTTTCTGGTTTTCTCTTTGATGTCCGACATTTAGTTTTTAAGTTTATTTTTTGATCACAAATAATGTAATCATAACAAATGCTTGTGTACGGCTGTCCATATTTACCACAGCGGTGTAGAAGTGAGAACTGTGGAGGCGCACAATAAATGTTTCCCAAGTTGCTTTAACATCCACTTGCAGTAAACCTAATCATAAATTAATTGTAATCAAAACTGCCCCTTGTGATTGTGTCACTGCGGGAAACATGTTTAAATGCTGAGAGTAAGATCTAGAGAGCTGTACTCACCGCCTGTTTGGTTTTGGAGATGTCATCCATCTGAACGTGCAGGTCTTCAATCTCCACTTCCATGGACTTACGAGCTTTAACTGCCGTCGCACAGGTGAACTCAGACTCCTCTAACTGGAAGAGACACAGAAATGGAAGAAACATATCAGTTCAGTAAGCTCAGAGTACTAAAATGTACACTTACTTTATAGTATCAATGGATTCTGTCCTTGTCCATAGTGTAAAAGTGATTCTAATACAATCATTTAGAGGTTTCCAAACTGTGATGACCCCCAAGAATCATGTGCCGCCTTTGCATCAAAATATTAACTCTGTCAAATCCACACAAAGAGACATAATGCACATATTTTAATGACTTACACTCCCCGAGCATATCCTTATTCTGATGTCCATCGCAAATAAACATTAATAAATCAAAAAATCAAAGAATAACTTTAAATCCTGATAATAATCAACGTTATCCTGGGATTTAGCTGTCTATACATCCATTGGCAACGTACACTTACACCATTCAGCACACTTTTAATATTGATACGATTCTGACACCTGAACTTGCGTATCAGCAGATACTGAGTATCGATCCAATACCACTGTTATTTTATTATGTTTTAACAGCTGTATACTACTATCGCTGTATGGATGTGTTATGATTGCTATTAGTGTTGTTAAATTCATTGTGAAACATGAACAAACAAAACAAATGCAGTTTGAGAGCGAGTAATAACACAAAAAAAGTACATTAATATACTACTTTAGTAGATATCAGATAGGTGCATATACTTACTGATACCGATACCAGCATTTTAGGCAGAATCAAAGAATTAGGCTTTTCTGAATATAATATATTAGAGATTATGTTCCTATACCGATATATATATATATATATATATATATATATATACAGTGCCTTGCGAAAGTATTCGGCCCCCTTGAACTTTTCAACCTTTTGACACATTTCAGGCTTCAAACATAAAGATATAACATTTTTATTTTTTGTGAAGAATCACCAACAAGTGGGACACAATTGTGAAGTGGAACAAAATCTATTGGATATTTTAAACTTTTTTAGCAAATAAAAAACTGAAAAGTGGTGCGTGCAAAATTATTCGGCCCCTTTACTTTCAGTGCAGCAAACTCACTCCAGAAGTTCAGCGAGGATCTTAATGATCCAATGTTGTCCTAAATGACTGATGGTGATAAATAGAATCCACCTGTGTGTGATCAAGTCTCTGTGTAAATGCACCTGCTCTGTGATAGTCTCAAGGTTCTGTTGAAAGTGCAGAGAGCATCATGAAGACCAAGGAACACACCAGGCAGGTCCGTAATACTGTTGTGGAGAAGTTTAAAGCCGGATTTGGATACAAAAAGATTTCCCAAGCTTTAAACATACCAAGGAGCACTGTGCAAGCGATCATTAAGAAATGGAAGGAGTATCAGACCACTGCAAATCTACCAAGACCTGGCCATCCCTCTAAACTTTCAGCTCAGACAAGTAGAAGACTGATCAGAGATGCAGCCAAGAGGCCCATGATCACTCTGGATGAACTGCAGAGAACTACAGCTGAGGTGGGAGAGTCTGTCCATAGGACAACAATCAGTCGGACTGCACAAATCTGGCCTTTATGGAAGAGTGGCAAGAAGAAAGCCATTTCTCAAAGATATCCATAAAAAGTATTGCCTAAAGTTTGCCACAAGCCACCTGGGAGACACACCAAACATGTGGAAGAAGGTGCTCTGGTCAAATGAAACCAAAATCGAACTTTTTGGCCACAATGCAAAACGATATGTTTGGCGTAAAAGCAACACAGCTCATCACCCTCAACACACCATCCCCACTGTCAAACATGGTGGTGGCAGCATCATGGTTTGGACCTGCTTTTCTTCAGCAGGGACAGGGAAGATGGTTAAAATTGAGGGGAAGATGGATGCAGCCAAATACAGGACCATTCTGGATGAAAACCTGTTGGAGTCTGCAAAAGACCTGAAACTGGGACGGAGATTTATCTTCCAACAAGACAATGATCCCAAACATACAGCAAAATCTACAAAGGAATGGTTCACAAATAAACGTATCCAGGTGTTAGAATGGCCAAGTCAAAGTCCAGACCTGAATCCAATCGAGAATCTGTGGAAAGAGCTGAAAACTGCTGTTCACAAACGCTCTCCATCCAACCTCACTGAGCTCGAGCTGTTTTGCAAGGAAGAATGGGCAAGAATGTCAGTCTCTCGATGTGCAAAACTGATAGAGACATACCCCAAGCGACTTGCAGCTGTAATCGCAGCAAAAGGTGGCTCTACAAAGTATTAACGCAAGGGGGCCCAATAATTTTGCACGCACCACTTTTCAGTTTTTTATTTGCTAAAAAAGTTTAAAATATCCAATAGATTTCGTTCCACTTCACAATTGTGTCCCACTTGTTGGTGATTCTTCACAAAATAAAAATGTTATATCTTTATGTTTGAAGCCTGAAATGTGTCAAAAAGTTGAAAAGTTCAAGGGGGCCAAATACTTTCGCAAGGCACTGTATATATATAGCCGAGTGTGAAGTGGCTGGGATGAGGATCAGCACCTCTAAATCTGAGGCCATGGTTCTCAGCAGGAAACCGATGGAGTGCCTTCTCCAGTTAGGGAATGAGTCCTTACCCCAAGTGAAGGAGTTTAAATACCTTGGGGTCTTGTTCGCGAGTGAGGGGACAATGGAGAATCGGAACAGCGGGTGCGGTATTACATTCAATTTATCGCACCATTGTGACAAAAAGAGAGCTGAGCCAGACGGCAAAGCTTCGATCTACCGGTCAGTTTTCGTTCCTACCCTCAACTATGGTCATAAAGGCTGGGTCATGACCGAAAGAACGAGATCCAGGGTACAAGCGGTATGACCCGATACCGGATAAGCAGATGAAGATCGATAGATAGATAGATGGATGGATAGATGGATGGATGGATGGATGGATGGATGGATGGATGGATGTACAGTACATATATATATATATATATATATACACACGTTGTGGCTCAGCGGTAGAGCAGTTGCCTGCCAATTGACAAGACACTGAACCCCGAGTTGCCCCCGATGCTGTGCATCGGAGTGTGAATGTGTGTGCATGTTTATCTGATGAGCAGGTGGCACCTTGTACAGCAGCCTCGGCCACAGTGTATGAATGTGTGTGAATGGTGAATGGTTCCTGTATGATGTAAAAGCGCTTTGAGTAGTCGTTAAGACAAGAAAAGCGCTATATAAATACAGCACATTTACATTTACAGTATATATACACACAAATACATACATACATACAGTACACAATACAAAGCCTATATGTTTATGATTTTGGTTCGTTGTACCTGGTTTTTGAGCTGGGCGATCTCCCTCTTGCTGGGTGCGTTGTTCTTGATGTGGTCCAACATGATCTGGGCATCAGCCAGCAGAGCCTTGGTTCTCTTCAGGTCCTTCCTCAGACGTTTCTCAGCATCTACGTCACCAGTAGTCACCTGGGAAACGCGCGCAGTTAGTCTTTGTGACTTAACTGATACATCAAGGAGTGACTCCATCCTTTTTACCATTTAAAGGCCAAATACATTCTGTACCAATACACTTGATTTATATTTTTACACACATTGATGGAAATACAATATAGATGGAAAGCCATTATTTTGTGTTTTTGTCAACCAATTGTGATTAATATTACAAATGTAAACAAACAAAACAGCATCAGCAAACATTAACTGACATAACAATAACTGTTAATTGACTTAACAGTAGTGTGTGTATTAATTTATGTACTACCTCTACTCAAATCAATATTATCAATGTATATTTACAATGTTTACAGTGATTGGAAAGATTAGATGGCTGAAAAAGACTAAGTAAGAGAATTGGGCAACTATTTTGTTTCATGAAAATTAATTTAAAATAATCAGGGAAACAATTTCTGTTGAATATTTAAAATGACCTTCATGTCAGGGTGCGTCACTACACAAAACTCCGCTGGGGAAGTGCACACACTGGGTTCAACGTGACCAACGAGTGAATATTCTCTGGGCTGTGATCATAATGTTTTATATTCATGTATTGTGACTGCTTTGGTTGCAGCGGGCCATGCTCCTCCTCTGTTCCCTCCATGTCAGTCTAAACTCGGCTGATGGCTCTCTAATTGCAGTCAGCAAAGTCAGATAAATATTTGATTCAGTCAGTTGAAATAACTCACTTCAATCACATAAAACGGCCACTTCTCCACCCACACAGCTCGGCAGCAGCAGCAGCGGCAACAGAAGCAGCGCTCTAGCTTTCAGACTTCACCTCACATTCCCCCATCTAGAGTGTTCAATCTGAGAGCCGTCACACCGTGTAGTAGAGATAGTCCGATCCATTTTTTCTTTACCAATACCGATTCCGATACCTGAAATGCGTGTCGGCCGAGTACCGATCTGATATCAGTGTGTTAAAAAATACATATAAAGTACCAGTAAAAAGTTTGGCCAAGCTTTCTCATTGAATGAGAAAACGTGTCCAAACTTATGACTGGTACGGTATGTTATTATGTTTTAACAGCGCTATACTACTAACCCTGTATGGATGTGATATGATTGCTATCTTTGTAGCATGGGAACATCTCTAACGTATAGTTACCTTGTCCTGCGCTGACAGAAGCTTGGACTCCAGCTCTCTCTTCTCCTTCAGCACCTTCTGCTTCTCGTCGTACTCTTCTTCAAGCTGGACTTCCATTTGCTTTAACTGGAAACACACAAAAACACCCAGTGTTTTGTCTGATCCCACGGGAGTACAGAAAGTAGAGCATATATGGCAGCTGACCACGGGGGCAATATTTGTTGAAGGCAAAAATATGTGTCAAACCATTCTGAATATGGATATCTGATGATCACATTGGCTGTAAAAACATAGAAGCTTCCCCAGCGTCCAGCAGCTTGTTTGTTCAAATACTTTGGATGCATACAGATGACCAAGGTTCTGCATTGAGATACAATGTCCAATTTACACAGAAAATATACTATAGGGCTGGAAATCGATACAAGAAGATATCATAAACTCATTTAACACAACGAGTTACATTTATAGCAACTCACAAAAAGCAACTAAAGTATGACTTCTAGACATTAATAAATAAAAACAAATTAATAACAAACTATTGTTTTTAATAAAAAGAATAAATATAAAGAGGGAATCTAAAATAAAGGGGACTCTTACAGATGATATGTATTGATATTTTCACTTTGCATCGATAATATTGGAGAGTGGATCATTGAATCAATATAGCGATCCAAATCTATGTATCGTTAGATGGAAATGCTGGGTTTGCTTACTGTGTGTGTGTGTGTGTGTGTGTGTGTGTGTGTACACTAGAGATCGGATTGGGCCAAATCTTTCTGTCCGAGCCCGGCCCGCGTCCGACAGACATTAAGAAATTAGTGTCCGATCCCAGCCCGGGCCCGACTGCAGTTAAAGTCTAAACTGTCCGGTTTTCACTGTTTTTCATGGGACCATTAAACGCGTACTTAAATTGACTGGCACTTTGCACACAATACTACAGTACTTTGTTGCATAACGTTAATTTCCGAGTCTTGTGGGCGGCTCTGTGACGCGCACATATAGGGAGCAGATCAGACAGCGGAGCAGAATTGCACAATAAATGCCGAAGCGTAAGTGCAGCTTCACAGTTGAACTGCAAAAAAAAGTGGGAAGCGGACTGCACCATGTGCAATGGTAGCACGTATGTTTCAGTATCTAATAAAGGTGCTGGAGATCTCAAAGCTCAAATCGACACAGAAAAACCTTATCTTATTACATTGAAAAGGTTTTAAGAGATATTTAGTTGAAGCTGGATTTTGAAGCTGACACAGAATAGGTCATATTTAGAACTTTATTTCACATGTATTTATTTATTTGAAAAGAGACGTATTATTTAGTTTCAGGTTGTTACAAATTTAATTCTATTACATAAGTTATTGTTGTAACATTGAGGCATAATAAAGCATGTTCATTAACCTCTGAGAAGCCTGTCTGAATTTGTGTCTCGAGGATATATTCACCCTAACATGTAGGCTACGTTCTTGTGTGGAAAGCCCGCTTTTATTAAGCAACTGTAGGAAGGCATTTGTACATGTCAACAGATGAGCGCACACGGGGCAATAAGTGCACGTTAATAAGCTGTTTAATTTAAAAATGTTCAATCAGTCACTTTTCCCACTTGCTTCGTTTACGACCGTGATCAGAAAGCCAGGGGAGACTCGTTACCTCCGTGGCTGACGTTATAAAATGAATAATATCAGCGTTAAAATCCTGTTTCTGGTGAGCAAATGAATGAACTTGGCTTTCAGTCTGGTGTGACACCACACACACTGTGTACAAAACGTAAATTTATTCCACCAACTCTGCTACGATCACATCTACGTCTGTTTCCTCTTTCTTGATCTCTCTTCTGCCCGCTTTCCACACACACACACACACACACACACACACACACACACACACACACACACACACAGAGCTCTCTTAAAGGAGCCGCAGCACCATTTTACAACAAATGCCTTATTGCACTGATGTGACTGAGCGCGACCCGAGCCCAACCATCATTTCTAAACATCTGTCCGATCTGTCGGGTATCCATGCCTTAGTGTGTACCAAGAGGTCAGTTACTAAACTTACCATAAATGCTGTAAATTCTTAACGGCTTAAAGGTCAGTCGCTAATGGCTCATTAAGCATAGCATACATTTCCCTAGCACTTATTCATCAGTATGACATGAGGTTTTCTTTTTAACACTAATGCTGTTTGAATTCATTTAGTGTTTCCAGTTGTTCACCTTTCTGTTGCAGTTGCTGCTGAACTATTGTCAGCTCAACCTAACACTTCCTGTATAGCTTTCAAATTAAAAGCCTTCAATAAAAAGGAGACGTCATGCCCTTTAAAGTGCTGGAAGGCTTTTAATATGAAATATCTGTGGAATTGTGTGTTATGCTGAATATACCAACCAAAAACATGGTCAGAAAACGTGTGAAAATGTGTCTGTCTCAATGAAATATGACCAGAATTACATAGGTGTGATTAGAAATGCTGGCCTGTCTCTAATATTAGCCTGTTTCAAACAAAGGCCCCAGTGACTATTAAAGGATAAATCGTTACCATCAGGTCCAAAAAATTGTTATGAACTACAGCCAACTAAGACATTAAATACACATGTTGCACATGTTAGCAATAGACCTCAACAGTCCCGTCCACAGCGGGTTCCGGAAGCAACTTCTCCATTAACAATTGGAGTATAAGCCATAAAATCGTAACCATTGATGGTAGACATAACACCAGCTACGACATCACTAAGCGATCGTATATGCTCATACAGATACCAAAGGTTCATGGGGCACCAACCTTGTTTTGAGATAAATATCTTTTATATGGAATAAATTGGATAAGTACTTCATTACCCACAATCCTGAACAATCCCACAGTGATGCCTCTGATTGGTGGAACTCATGCTGGTGAGGAAGGGGAGCTGTTGATACCCGATCTGTGCTGCCTGCACGATCTGTCATGCGCAAGATGATAGTCTTGTTTTATGAGGATTTACGACACTGCATATATCCCGATCTGTTCTATGCTTCTGCTGTTTGCTACCACCGGGAAGCCAACGTTAGTTTAGCTAACAGCTATTTCGGCTAACTGCTAGCTGATCGCTTGATTCAGTCTAAAATAACGTTAACTCTAAACACTGGGAAAAACAGGCTATAGCTGACGTAGCAGCTGTTATAAAACAGTTATTTTCAGGTTATATTTTGAGAATCTTTTAGGTTATTACATTCTGTCTCAACTAGCGGTTAGCTAAACAAACGTTAGCATCCTTTATTCAGTGGTGCGCAGTGGTTTATGGGATGAGTAGTTCCTTTGCTCAATAATGAAAATATGTACACAGTCTTTTTTTGGGGATTTTGTTTGTTTTTTCACTCCAAATGATATGTTGCATGCTTATTTTGCCCATTAGAAAGCATTTGATTGGGTGATTCAGTCACTGCGTGGTGATCTGGACCTGTTGATCTGACCATTACAATTCAGGAAAAATAAAATTCAAGCAGAAGCCATCTGAGGGAAACAGCTAGGTAAAATGGGGATCCTGATAGCAGTCATCTTGACTAATAGAAAAACTGAGTTGCATATTAAACTGTGTCTACAATATGTGTAGAGTGGCCTAAAGCTTAACACATAACTGTTTATGGTACAGTGCCTTGCGAAAGTATTCGGCCCCTTTGAAGTTTTCAACCTTTTGACACATTTCAGGCTTCAAACATAAAGATATAAATTTTTTATTTTTTGTGAAGAATCACCAACAAGTGGGACACAATTGTGAAGTGGAACGAAATCTATTGGATATTTTAAACTTTTTTAGCAAATAAAAAACTGAAAAGTGGTGCGTGCAAAATTATTCGGCCCCCTTGCGTTAATACTTTGTAGAGCCACCTTTTGCTGCGATTACAGCTGCAAGTCGCTTGGGGTATGTCTCTATCAGTTTTGCACATCGAGAGACTCACATTCTTGCCCATTCTTCCTTGCAAAACAGCTCGAGCTCAGTGAGGTTGGATGGAGAGCGTTTGCGAACAGCAGTTTTCAGCTCTTTCCACAGATTCTCGATTGGATTCAAGTCTGGACTTTGACTTGGCCATTCTAACACCTGGATACGTTTATTTGTGAACCATTCCTTTGTGGATTTTGCTGTATGTTTGGGATCATTGTCTTGTTGGAAGACAAATCTCCGTCCCAGTTTCAGGTCTTTTGCAGACTCCAACAGGTTTTCATCCAGAATGGTCCTGTATTTGGCTGCATCCATCTTCCCCTCAATTTTAACCATCTTCCCTGTCCCTGCTGAAGAAAAGCAGGCCCAAACCATGATGCTGCCACCACCATGTTTGAAAGTGGGGATGGTGTGTGGAGGGTGATGAGCTGTGTTGCTTTTACGCCAAACATATCGTTTTGCATTGTGGCCAAAAAGTTCGATTTTGGTTTCATCTGACGAGAGCACCTTCTTCCACATGTTTGGTGTGTCTCCCAGGTGGCTTGAGGCAAACTTTAGACGAGACTTTTTATGGATATCTTTGAGAAATGGCTTTCTTCTTGCCACTCTTCCATAAAGGCCAGATTTGTGCAGTGTACGACTGATTGTTGTCCTATGGACAGACTCTCCCACCTCAGCTGTAGTTCTCTGCAGTTCATCCAGAGTGATCATGGGCCTCTTGGCTGCTTCTCTGATCAGTCTTCTCCTTGTCTGAGCTGAAGGTTTAGAGGGACGGCCAGGTCTTGGTAGATTTGCAGTGGTCTGATACTCCTTCCATTTCAAAATGATCGCTTGCACAGGGCTTGCACGCACCACACAGTTTTTTATTTGCTAAAAAAGTTTAAAATATCCAATAGATTTCGTTCCACTTCACAATTGTGTCCCACTTGTTGGTGATTCTTCACAAAAAATAATTGTTTTTATATCTTTATGTTTGAAGCCTGAAATATGTCAAAAGGTTGAAAACTTCAAGGGGGCCGAACACTTTCGCAAGGCACTGTACATACAATACTAAGCTATTAAAATAAAAATTGTTGCTATATTCATACATCATGTTTTAATGTTAAAATGGGGAACAGTGAATTCTTAAGCTTAACTGTATCTGTGGATGGCTACCTAAGCTGTAGGCCAGTAAGCCTTTCATCAATGTTGTTTCATCAATTTTATACAATATATGAAGTAGTAGGGAGTCCCTGCTCAGTTTCTCTTTCAGGTTAGGGGTCCTTGGCCTAAAACACATTAAAAAGCCCCCTGCTGTGAAGTGACTTTGTATTCAGCATCTCATTTGTTGCTCTACTGCAAACCTAAATACCAGTATTTAAATGTGTGCATGTACATGTAATGAAGCTGCCTACCTTCTTGCTGCAGGACTGCCTGATCTCCTCCACCTCGTCGTCTTTGCTCTCCACCTCCTTGGAATGAGTCTGACGCAAGCGCTCCATCTCCATCTCCAGACGAAGCTTGGCCTGAAAGAGAAACACGCATGGTACATCACAGGATCCTTTTTTCTGATTTCAAACCTTATTTTCATATATTATTCATATATGTGCATATGTCCACAGTGCTTTGCTCTTGTTCTCTGTGTTGCTAACAAACTGACATCTTCTCATAGGAGAAGGACTACAGGGAGATAGGCTTTTCTCTGTTTCTGTGTTGGAGCATGGCTACAGCTCAGTCTGCTGCTGGAGTGGAGGACTGTTTTTAATACATAAATACAACTAGAGTATAAATGGTGATCATGGATAACTAACCAGTCTGTGTAATGCTCTGGTGGCTGCTGGTGGCTGTCCAGCCCATATGTTGCGCTGAGCTTCTGTCCTGTATCCCTCAACTCACACTATGTTCATAACCAATATAAAGCTGGGTCAGAAATCATCATTATCATCTATCAATTTTCAGAGGAATGGTAATGGGACAATAAAATCATATTTGTGTTTATTTGCTTCATAAACCTTTGTTGATTTGAATTTTCCAAGTAAAGTTCTACAGACGTTTTAACAGTGCATACTAGGTTTGTGAACCCATTTGACATATTATATGTGACTCGGCAATATATCATGTCATGTCACGACAAATGTAGCAATCAGGGAAATACTATTAATGGTATGATACAAATTCCAACCACAGTGTCCAACTCTAATCGGACATGTGCAAAAATATAAGTTATATAAGTTTGTGTATAGATTTAACATATTGAATGTGTAGTAATTAGTTATCTCAAGAGTGGTTGATAAGTGTAGCCAGTTCCCCCCAGCTTCTGGTCTTTATGCTAAGCTAGGCTAACCCTCTCAAGACTCCAGCTCCGTTCTTAACATACACGAGATATTTAAGAGTTTAAAAAAAAAAAACTTTATGAAAACATATATTTAGAATAAAAGCATATTCCCAAAATTAATTTAAAGTGTTGGAGTAGGCATGTGCATACAGTAAATAATATTAGTATCTGACTTGATCATATAGTAAAGCAGATTAAGCCTTTAGTAGTCTAACTCTCAGTGAACACAGAGCCACCGGGCTGGAGAAAGAGCTGGCGACGGCTGTGATGCTTTAGTCAAACTTGAACTCAATACATAAGTATAAATATTCACAACACCCTCAAATCACAGCCAGCAGTGGTGTAGAGTTCTAAGCACTATCAGGACATTTTGTTAGTGTTTGTGTGTTATTCTGAGAAAACACTCAGCTTTCTATCAAATAGAGGCCATGTCTATCAAATAGAGGCCATGGGTAGTTATGTGGATGTAGTCAATCATAATTATGGGGTAAACTATTCATTTAAAGCCGCGATAATCAATGTTTTATAATACCAATGAATCAAATGTGGAAAGCTGTTGCTTATAGCGGACAAACCCAAAGAGAATTATCCACAACTCTGCAGTTGCCCTCAGTTCTACAGACCTTTTTACAGCACATTTAATACTTGGCTTAGTCTACTTGGCTATATATACAGTGAGGAAAATAAGCATTTGAACACCCTGCTATTTTGCAAGTTCTCCCACTTAGAAATCATGGAAGGGTCTGAAATTGTCATAGTAGGTGCATGTCCACTGTGAGAGACATAATTTAAAAAGAAAATCCAGAAATCACAAAGTATGATTTTTTAACTATTTATTTGTATGATACAGCTGCAAATAAGTATTTGAACACCTGAGAAAATCAATGTTAATATTTGGTACAGTAGCCTTTGTTTGCAATTCCAGAGGTCAAATGTTTCCTGTAGTTTTTCACCAGGTTTGCACATACTGCAGAAGGGATTTTGGCCCACTCCTCCACACAGATCTTCTCTAGATCAGTCAGGTTTCTGGGCTGTTGCTGAGAAACACGGAGTTAGAGCTCCAAAGAATTTCTATTGGGTTTAGGTCTGGAGACTGGCTAGGCCACGCCAGAACCTTGATATGCTTCTTACAGAGCCACTCCTTGGTTATCCGGGCTGTGTGCTTTGGGTCATTGTCATGTTGGAAGACCCAGTCTCGACCCATCTTCAATGCTCTAACTGAGGGAAGGAGGTTGTTCCCCAAAATCTCGCAATACATGGCCCCGGTCATCTTCTCCTTAATACAGTGCAGTCGCCCTGTCCCATGTGCAGAAAAACACCCCCAAAGCATGATGCTACCACCCCCATGCTTCACAGTAGGGATGGTGTTCTTGGGATGGTACTCATCATTCTTCTTCCTCCAAACACGGTTAGTGGAATTATGACCAAAAAGTTCTATTTTGGTCTCATCTGACCACATGACTTTCTCCCATGACTCCTCTGGATCATCCAAATGGTCATTTGCAAACTTAAGACGGGCCTTGACATGTGCTGGTTTAAGCAGGGGAACCTTCTGTGCCATGTATGACTTCAAACCATGACGTCTTAGTGTATTACCAACAGTAACCTTGGAAACGGTGGTCCCAGCTCTTTTCAGGTCATTGACCAGCTCCTCCCGTGTAGTTCTGGGCTGATTTCTCACCTTTCTTAGGATCATTGAGACCCCACGAGGTGAAATCTTGCATGGAGCCCCAGTTCGAGGGAGATTGACAGTCATGTTTAGCTTCTTCCATTTTCTAATGATTGCTCCAACAGTGGACTTTTTTCACCAAGCTGCTTGGCAATTTCCCCATAGCCCTTTCCAGCCTTGTCTCTAGTGTCTTTGGACAGCTCTTTGGTCTTGGCCATGTTAGTAGTTGGATTCTTACTGATAGTATGGGGTGGACAGGTGTCTTTATGCAGCTAACAACCTCAAACAGGTGCATCTAATTTAGGATAATAAATGGAGTGAAGGTGGACATTTTGAAGGCAGACTAACAGGTATTTGAGGGTCAGAATTGTAGCTGATAGACAGGTGTTCAAATACTTATTTGCAGCTGCATCATACAAATAAATAGTTAAAAAATCATACATTGTGGTTTCTGAATTTTTTTTTTTGATTATGTCTCTCACAGTGGACATGCACCTACTATGACAATTTCAGACCCCTCCATGATTTCTAAGTGGGAGAACTTGCAAAATAGCAGGGTGTTCAAATACTTATTTTCCTCACTGTATATAACCCCACCAGGAATACCAACTGCCTGGACAACCTTTTGTCAAGCTAGCTGTTAGAATCCCTGTAGTCATACAGAGACATATCATGAAGTAGGCTGTAGGAAAATGACAAGAATATATTGAAGGGAGGTTTGCAAGGCTGTACTCTCATTGTTCTGCAAAAGTTGACTCGGAGTCAACTTTGGGAGAGTGGTGAACATAGGGGCACTTTTGCTGCCTGTGGAAACCCAAGGTAACATTGTAAGAGGAGCACTTTGCTCCGGCTGTACCTGCTCTAACATCTGGATGGTGCCGGCCTGCTCGTCCAGCTCCTCCTCCTGGTCTTTCAGCTTGGCCTCCATGTCGCGGAGCTGCTTCCTCACCTAGATCATTACAAATAGAACACAAATAGTAAATATGATTAAAAAAATTGAGCTTATTCACTTGACTAGACAAAGTTAAAAATGTTACTGTGGGTGTGTATTTCAATTCAATTGTATTTATAGTGTCAAATCAGGAGTTATCTCACAACACTTTACAGATAGAGTAGGTCTAGACCACAGTATCCTTTTACAAAGACCCAACAATACTCCAAGAGCAAGCCTTTGGTGTGACAGTGGCAAGGAAAAACTTCCTTTTTACAGGCAGAAACCTCAGGCAGAACCTGACATCTTGTATGCATTTGTACATCTGTATTAGTATAACAGACTGGCAGTCTGAACTGACTGTGTTACTAATAGAGCTGCTGTAGCACTGAGAGATATCATTCTTTAAGTCTCTGTACATAGTTTCTGTACAAAGAGATTTATAGCAAAATGCAATAGGCAGCAATAAATGCAATAACACGCAGAGAGGAATCATAAAAGAAAGAAAGAAAGAAAGAAAGAAAGAAAGAAAGAAAGAAAGAAAGAAAGAAAGAAAGAAAGAAAGAAAGAAAGAAAGAAAGAAAGAAAGAAAGAAAGAAAGAAAGAAAGAAAGAAAGAAAGAAAGAAAGAACGAGACCTTGGCCAGAGAAGCCTCATCCTTGGACTCCTGGGAGTTGAGGTCGTGCAGCTCGGCATCCAGCTGCTCCAGCTTCACGTTGACTGCACACACCTCCAGGTCCTTGTCCTGAACCCCCAGAATAATACAGTCACAACAGAGTGGTGGTGGGGGGTTACAGTGTGAACAGTAATAGACACACATACACATAATGAGGGAAGACTGAGGAATTCTTTCCTCAGCTTAGCAGGTAACTATACAAGGTGTACACACACAGAAAAATATTTCCAAAATTCATAATTGCAAACTCATGCTGTGTGGACAGGAACAGTGCAAACATGCAGACCTTTATCATAGATGTAATCAAGATCCACAAGTTTCCACTGACCAAATAAAAGAGGTTATGGGTCTAAGCCACTTTTCCCAATCTTTGGGTCGCCTGGTCTCCTTTTGTAATATTGCTTGTATAACACTCAACCCTGTTATGCACAATCAAGTTATAGACATATTTTGAGAACCTGGGCTATCAGGATATGTATGCAGCAATGTCACATGAATGTATGAATTGTTAAATGACTATAGAGATAAAATAAAGAGTAGGCGTTCAGTTGTGGTTTTATTGTTTTGGTATTACTGGACTAAGCCTCAGAAAAGTCACTAAAGTTTCAGGCCGGATCACTAAGTTTCTGGAGGGGCTACGATCGCACAGTGGTCCTTTTTGGAATGGCCCAGCTGTTAGCTGTGGGGCTAAAAACACAGAGGGTGGGAGTGGGAAGTGGGAAGTGGGAAGTGTCGCAGAGATTGAAAAGTGGTTCCACTTTTGTCACCAGCCGGGCATGAAAATAAACTATAAATAGACACCACAGAAAGGAAAATCAAACCTTTACTACATAAAAAACATCTTATCAGTGATTTGTGACACAAACCTCCAGCTGCTGTCGGAGGCTGAAGGCCTCTCCGGCCAGCATGTCTTTCTCTCGGGCAAGTTTCTCCCTCAGGCTCCTCTCCCTCTGCACCTCCTCCTGGGCCAAACTCAGCTCGCCATCAAACCTGCACACCGACACACATTCTTCTAATCAGCACTGTCAACAACTACTGCTACTCTAATGATACTTGAGAAGCAAAACCTAATTCCAAGTTGCTGGAAAATTCTAATCACTTACAATGGGCTGAGCAGACAACAAAGAAGATCTTACATGCTTTAAATACAGCGTGCATATTCAGCAACACATATACAGCTACGGAGCATGTCCCTCAATAGTAGCAACACGCACGCACACACGCGTCCAGTTTAGCAGCAGTACAAAAGAGCTGGATACTTGTTTGTTCTGTCTGCGCAGCATAATGCTACAAACATACTGGAACACAATACAGTTTTTCTTTCCTTACAGCTACTATTGTTACTACAGCAACGCAGAATGATGCAATACTACTGTGCGTCCGTGTACGTGTGTGTGTGTATCTATGTGTGTGTGTGTGTGTGTGTGTGTGTGTGTGTGTGTGTATATGTATGTGTACTGACTTCCTTTGCTTCTTCTCCAAGTCGTGGTTGCGGCTCTGTTGGCCCTCCAGGTGAAGTTTGGTGTCCTGCAGTTCAGACGTGAGCCGCTGGGTTTTCTTCTTCAGCTGCGAGATGTTTCGCTGGGACTCCTCGTTATCGGCCTGCAGGTCGGTGATCTGAACAAAGACATTCACACGACAAATCAGAACTGGAGACAAAAACTTTTCAACACGATGAAAAGCCTGTTGTTGGGAATTCCCAAACGACTGGAGAGGCATCCAGGCAGAAAGATAATCTATACACTACATTCACATTACAACCGCTTAATAAATTATTGTAATTTTAGTTATCATGTAATTTACAGTGGTCACATACAGTACATCACTGGCATCATCGGCTCATTATATCTGATATATGACATAAACCTGACGCCATATTAAATAAATGAAAATATCTGTATTGGTGTAATAAAACAAGTAGCCTGGATATGTCTAATTTGGGTAGAGTCTTATATGATACTATTTACAGCTCTACTACTTAAAAAAAAGAAATTGATGAATTCTACAGTACACAATATCAAGCTAAGGGTGGTCCTTATATCAGAGATGGAGGCCAGTGGTTTGGGATGAGTGAAAGACCCACCCTCCTCTCCAGCTGCCGCTTGTTCTGCTGCTCCACCTCCAGCTTGTCATCACACTCTTGCTGCAGTCTCTTCTTGGTGAACTCAATCTCCCTGATGGCTCGCTCATATTTCAACCTCCACTCTCCGCCTGTCACAGCACCACGTTCACAGTCAGCTTCATTGTGTTTCATCTGAATATGCTTACAATAGATACATAAATGCGAACATTGGTCAGAAACGTACATTATTCATTTGAAATGAGGATGTCAGTAAATAAATGAATACCTCCAAACTTCTGTGTGTCATAAAATATTTTAGTGACAATTTCATACCAAATGTAGACGTTTGCATGAATAATACGTTTCCAAGGTTGCGTATCCTGATTTTCCGGGATATTTTAAATGGCCAAGCATGTAAACACATTTATGTTGTATAAGTTCACATTAGAAGCCTTATAACCAATCCCCTTCCTGGTAGGCTTTTGCATTAAACTGTCTGCAGAAAGAGTTGACTAATATAACGGCACTCAAAGAATCAGCAAAGTAGATGTGACTGGAATTACACAGAGAAACAGCAGAGTGAGTAGTAGTAGTAGTAGCAGAGTATAACATGACTCTGATGATGTATTGATTGAATTAGTGTTGAGGAAATACACATAATGGGGAATATATGTGAGCCATTCTTATTTAGTGTTACCATCCCTTTTCTCCTCAAAGATTACAATTTGGAAACTTTAACCTGTTTTTAATGCCTGAGGAAAAGTCAGGGGATCACCAAAGTAATTAGGATGCCTTATTGATGATATGTTTAATTAATAAGACACATATTTCTATTAAAGCATACATCTTCACTGAAGTAGCCACAGATTTGTTTTGGGACCAAGATGGTCACCTGCTGTAGCCATTATTTTAAATTCTATTACCTCACTGAAAAAGCCAGTTTCAATCCTCTCAAGACAAAACTTCACTGAGACTTCTACACACATACTGAATGGACTTGAAGACACTCTGACATGACTTGTTGAAATGCCACATGTTGCAGTGCCAGTTCACCAGTCTAAGCTCTGCTTTAGTATGGCACAGACAAGTAAAGTGTGGGACCTTTTTGTTCCAACCTATGCAACATGAAGAAACTAAGACCAAAATCAATGCTACATTCATAAAGTCTGCATGTCACACAGGTGGCAGCCTGCCTGCAGGAAGTCTGGAACTGAATCTTAACTATATTTGTTCACTTTTGACTGATCAATGTCTAATACACTTCTTCACATTGGATATGTCTTGGCTTTTGTCAAACCATAGATTATACACCAATCCAACAGTTCCTGCACCACCACCAAAGAACAGTCTGGGAGTGAATCACTGCTATTGTCATGTCTGTGTCACATACTAACAGTATGTGTATGAACAGTTCAAACAGAGAGTTTGTGTGCAGACTGTCAGAAGTGTACATGCGACTCACGGCTTTTTGGTCAAGGTTCTGTTGACAGATCAACAAATTAAGTTTTTGTTGTTGAAAGACTAATTGTAAAGAGTTTCCCTTTTTGTCAACACAGCTTATATGCTTGGAATATAGTAATTTCACTGATAGAAAAATGGATGGATGGATATGTTATTGTCTGTCACAAAGTGACAGAAATTCTCCTTTCGTCAAGGCTGAACAACAACCAAATAATGCACGATTAAAACACATGTAAAAACACACACCTAGGTAAGACAATTCAAGAGTTTTTTATTTAATTTCTATTGATTTTGAAGCTGCCAGAGAAGATTTTATTTAAATATATGTTTCTGAGGCTGCAGTTTGTGGAGTTGTATTTAATAAAAATGATAGTAGTTAGTTGGCTGATTTTGAAAATCAATTCATTGTAACTTTTAAGCAGGAATGCCAAACTTTCTCTGCATTCAAGGATTTTCCCCTTTTATCTTTTTATTATGCCTAAATATATAGCTTGACTTGAAAAGAACTTGTCAGGTCAAGTTCTTACATTTTTTTTCCTAATAATGCTTAATTAAAAAAACATCTACAGATTAATCAATATTAATTCCGATTCAGGAAACTGAAAATAACTTCCCTTACTGAAAATATGTTCATGTCCATACTAACAGTAAAAGGTGTGCATTGTCGGACATCATGCAAAACTTTTCAAAACTCTCAAAAGATTATTACCAACTGAGCAGTAGTGAAATGTCTGAGCAGTTTTTACAGCCATCACACCACCATCCCATAATTTGTCACACTGCAGATGCACTCTGAGCTGGCAGAAAATGTGGCAATTATGGCATCATTTTTCTTAGTATGGACAAATAAGATAACCAAAACATGGTTACAATTAGCTTGTAAGTCCGTTAAGACTGACATCAGCGGTGTTTGGTGTTTTTTGCACCTAACATCTCCTTCCAGGCAGCGCTGCAATGGTTATGTTTAGGGTTAAGATTAGGCGACATCAGCATTGCGTTCAAAACGAAGCCTCCTCATTTATTTCAATGAGACCACTGGGTGGCACAGTGAGGATCCCGAAGCAGAAGGCCCCAGCAGGATGTGTAATGACAAAACACATTGGGCGGAGGAAGCGCCTTAAAGCTGAGAAATCATTTCAACGTTGTTATCCAATCTGTCAGTACACACCAGCTGCAACAGGAGTGGAGCAGCAGCCTGATACTTAAATCTATTTTCAACACACACACACACACACACACACACACACACACACACACACACACACACACACACACACACACACACACACACACACGGCTGAATCTAGGCTTCGTGGGCTGCGTGTTCCCTGCGTAACACACCTACTCAGGCTAAAGCTGTCAAAAGATGTGACAGAACTCACAGAACTGTCACTCAGGCTGGATCTGTACACGCCCACACAGTCCTGAGAAGACATCTGATCAGTTAAACACCTGTGCGGGTGTCCAGCAGATTTAGCTGACAATTAGCATTGAGTTTTTTAAGCAACACAACATAAATCAGAAGTCTCATCAGATTTCTGCTGTGCTGGGGCATTTCTGTTATTTTGTCCACATTGTGTCTGACCTGTGTCGTCATCTTCCATCTCTCCGTTGAGTTCAGACGCCCGGATGAGTCGAGCCTCCATTACCTCCATCTCCATGGACTCCATCTGTTTCTTCATGCTGTCAAACTTGGCCTGGTGGATGAGAGAGAAAAAAGGTTTCTATGACTACGTGAACACATCTGTTAAAGCAAATTAGAGCACACATAAGTGTCAGGGGCCCACAGAGGAAAGCTTTGGTTGTTGCTGATGTAGGATTGAAATGTCTTCACCTGAGAGCAAAATCTAACTGACTATCATAGTGGGTCCCATCAGCAGGAGATGATGCGGCCCTGAACAGGTGCCGGGTCCCTTAGTGTTATTTTTCCAATGAATTTCTGAGAATAAGTCTTGGAAAAAAATGACTGTATAAAGCACTCAGCTAATGCGTTACTGCAGCAATCATCAACCGGCGGCCTGCAGGCCACATCCAAAGCTTTCAGTCAAGGCCCGCAGAATAATAATGAATTAAAAAAATGTCTGTTTGTTTATCTTAGTTTGCCACTAATCTTAAAATTTCGACAAATTCTTGTAAAATTAGCTGCTGGTTAAACAAACCATCCTCTCCGCAAGAAGTAAATCTCTGGATGTATTATAAGACCAAAACAAATCCATATGGCTACTTAATATGCATGTGAATGACCTCATCGTCATGCTTGCAATCTTCATTCTTGATGATGATGCTGGTTGTGCTCTTCTGCTGAACCATCCCTTTGTTACGCTGCTATAGGCCTAGACTGCTGGAGGACTTCCCATGATGCACTGAGTACGTCTCTCTTCCTCCTTCTCTATAACATCACAGAGTATGGTCTAGACCTGCTCATTTATGAAAAGCGCAAAGAGATAACTGCTGTTGTGATTTAGCACTATATAAATAAAATTGAATTGAATATTGTTAGGGAGTGAGGAGTCGCAGCGTCCGCCTAACCCGGCCCCTCTGCTTCTCGTTATAGTTGTCAGATTTATCTATCATATAATCAATAATATAATAAAACTAGAGGGAGGCAGGGCATACTGCCCGATCCGGTTGGGGAGAGTTCTAGCCTGACCAGGCTCCTCTCTTTAACCTGTCTCTCTTAGTTATGCTGTAGTAGTTTTAGACTGCTGGGGGACTTCCTTTGAAACACTGAGCTCCTCTCTCCTCTATCTTTCTATCTTTCCATTTTGTGTGCATCCATGTCCCAGAAATGCTTGTTACTAACCTAGCTCTGGGGAGTCATTTCCCAGAGTCCTTATGTTCTTTTTCTCCCAGCATGTTTCCTTGGATCAGGGAGGCTCCAAAATCATGGTTGCACGTTCTGCGATGCCATGTTACATCCTGCTACGCTCTGCTGTGCCCAGCTACGTCCTGCTGTGCCTTGTGATGCCGCACAGTGCCCTGCTATGCCATGAACTACTACAAAGAACTACTACAAACTACTATTATTTGTGACTGTTATTGCCACTCTTCCGACACCGCCTACCAAGAGCCTGGGTCTGTCCGAGGTTTCTGCCTAAAAGGACGCTTTTCCTCGCCACTGTTGCTTGCTCTGGTGGGAACTACTAGACCTGTTGGGTCCTTATAAATTATGGAGTGTGTTCTAGACTTACTTTATCTGTAAAGTGTCTCGAGATAACTCTTGTTATGAATTGATACTTTCAATAAAATTGAATTGAATTGAATTCTGCCATAGCAGTGTTTCATTGCAAATTCTAGTTTCTAGTTTCATTCTAGTTAAGGAGCTTTTATTATTATGGACTTTCCATGTTTTTTAAGAGTCTACTCACACTTATACATGTAAAAAATATAGCATTAATTTAGTAAGAAAATTGAAATATCAAACTAGAAGAGACGTATTATGTATAAATACATTTTATTTGCTTTATTAGCTGATGATGGTTAAATTTAAGTGTTTAATGGATTTATATTTGTTTCTTTATGTCTCCATTTTTTGTGCCATATGGTCATATTGTTGTGTTTTTATATTTAGTGACCATGTGTGATGTAAAGTAGTAACTGAAGTAGTGTTCCAGCCTGTGCTATGTGGCAGCAAAAAGGAGCTGATTAAGGTGAAAAGGGCTAAAGAAACCAAATTCTTGCTGTGTTGTCTGTATGTTTTTGACACCTTAGATTTTGTTATTTAGATTTCTTATTTCAATATTGGTTGTGCATTTTCAATCACTTTGTGACTGAAAAACTTCTATAACCTCCATAAAGATGGCACACATTGTGCCATACTATAGCAGAGCTTAGAATGGTGAACTGGCACTGCAACATGTGATATTTCAAAATAAGTTTTTTTGAGAGGATTGGAACCTGTATAAATAACTGTAATCCCAAAGGCCATGACATACTTGTCCCTTACAAGTGAATGGAAACTTTGATGCTACAGTGATAACATTAACTGTAACTTTTAGCTCATATTTTCCCAAAGACGCAATGCAATAACTCTGTATAGAATTATCCAAATATGTTACTGGTCCATTCCCTTGTGCCTCTCCTCACTTACACAAGAAGAAAATAAAATCTATCCCACATTTCTATCAGCCTGGCTATTTGTAGGCAGCCTCTCACCATGCTATCTGAGCAGTCACAGGAAAAAAAATCTATTCCAACAACGCCCAATAAAAATAGAAAAAGATATCATGTCAAAGATGTCAAATAACCAAACTAAATGGATCGAGGGCGCTGGGGGGAGGGCATCGGTGGAGAAATGGCCTGACAAAATCATTTCACAATTACAGTCGTCGCTGTGTGTGTCTTTGTGTGTGTGTGTGTGTATGTGTGTGTGTGTGTGTGACAGGCAGAGAGCAGAAAGGCAGAGAGCAGAAGAAGAGAAACAATCAATGCAACGCTGGCTGACCTGGCCGTTTGGCAGAATATGTATTGAGTGCATTTAAGGATTTAGAGTTAAGCTCAGACTTTTTTCAAGCCTATCTTAATAGTACATTTGCATGCCATATATGCAGTCCATTGAAAAAGTTAGTGGTTGGTGTAATCATTCCTCCTCCCTATAACAACTGAAGGGATCCCTTCAGAGCAACTGCACTGTAAAAGATGGGGGACAAAATCTCCAGTCCTCTGCAAAACTACATTCTGAAGTTTAACGGAAGCTAACACGAGACCTTAGCAGTCTGAGTTACAATTAGTTATTTTATTGCAGGTGTTTTGTCTCAGACATGCAGCTACCAGGACATATCCCTCCTCTGTGGCTCAGCAAGGAAACATTGTCTGGAGAAACTAAATAGAGAATTCAGAAGAAAAAAAGTTGTTGAAAATGCACTTTGCTGAAGCCTAATTTTAGTTTCAACTGAACTTATTTAAGGACCGTTTCTGATCATGTAGTTGTAGCTCTATGAAGGAAACCCTTTACAGCCAGTATGGAGAGAATGAATGATTTGTGATATTGGGCTGTATATGTACTTGTATTTATTATACGGCTCCCCATTAGAAGACGTCTAGATGACCAGCTAGTCTTCCTGGGGTCCAAAACATCTGTTATATATAAAAATATATATAATTTACTGTATATAAAAAAATTAAAGCTATAGTGCGTAGTTTCTGCCGCACCCATGAGGAATTCTAAGTAATGACAACAAAACTGTTGACGTGTCTCCACTCATTTGGCAAAGGCTTGAATTTAACGGACATTCATTAATATGAAAAAGTTTAAACTCAAGCTTTAATAAAGTTGAAAGTGACTTGACTACAGCTACCAATAACTCTCAATGTACATATGACATGCAAGCATTACATTAAGATATAAATAGAGAATAAATACAGCACCCACAAAGCCTGTTCTTTGTGACCTGTCCAAGGGGGGAGGGGGAAGATTAAAATAAAGTCATTGGGCTTTATGACAGAACCACTCACACAATCAGATTTGTTGTATGAGTTATTTAGAAACATTTGTGGCATTCACCAAATTGTCTTGCACACGGGCTCAAACCTGTTGTAGTAGTCATGTACAGATAGCCTGCATTTCTCCACTAGGCAAAACACTCAACAATCATAATGCCTTAATCTGAATGAATTTGGCATTTACATATTATACAGAAATACTATACAGAAATCAAGTAGTTTAATTACATTCGGCGCGATGTCAGGGACATCTGGCACAATGTCAGGCTTTATCCCTGTACTTCCATTGAGCCAGACTAATGCAAAATTAATATTCTGTTCACCATCATCATTGCTTGCCAATTTACTTAGAGTTTTTTTTTTATTGGCATCTTTTGGCAACATTTGTAGTTGAAATGATCTCTCTCCCATAGCTGCCTCAGGGTCTTAATGCATTCCATTAAACCTGACAGTGTAACATCACTTCCCGGCAGCTCACTCGTCTAATATCTCCAGGTCCCCTTGACCTCCTCACATTATAGCCATGGACAGCTTTGATTTATAAAGATTGTTTTTGAGCATCTCACTTCATGTCAAACCGTTCCCTCTATATTTCAGGCACAATACAGTGGCGCTCCACCTGTAGCTGTATTAATCATTTCTGAATTTGTTGAGTTTTTGTCTGCCGGTTTTTCGGCAGCAGTAATTGAAGCTCAGTGGCCTGAAATTCTTCTTTTTACTCTTTGGTAACTTTTTTGTGAATGAAACCTTCTTGCAAACGAAGCGGAGCAGAAAGCCTCTTAAGGCGGTTTAGAGGTGTTGATTATGCTGACGATCAAATCTCACAAATGCACCACTGCTCATGAACAGCTGGCAATCACTGGCTGAAACCAGGAATTCACAACAAGTTTGTGTAGGTGAGACTTTTTTTAAGGAAAAAAGTAGAGTATCAGGATAAGAATACTGTACATAAATGTTGAAGTGGATATGAATGAATGCCAACACAATTTCAGAAGAATCCATTGATGAGATGTACAAATGGGAGAAAATGACACAAAAGGTTTGTGTCAGGTTTCTCAGAACTATTATGTGACTTTATGTAAACAGCAATCTCCGCTGGCATGTATTTTCATGGATGTCCATTTCCTTCTGCTTTCTTTGTGTTGGAATTCTAAACTCCGATGGATTTATGAGGACTACTGCTCCTCAGATCTCTGCAGGGTAAATCCAGACAGCTAGCTAGACTATCTGTTCAATCTGAGTTTTCTGTTGCACGACTAAAACAACTTTTGAACGTACACATGTTCCACCAAAACAACTTCCTTCCCAAGGCTATTTTGCAGCGGCTCCGTACAGAACTTAGCACCGCCAAGACGTTTGTGATTGGTAAGAAAAAATATAGGCCAGTTTTTCTCCCATCCGGGAATGCTGCGTGGACTAGCCAGACCCTCCTGCGCAGCGCTGTGGACAAAGGTCTGGCAAAGCGAGACCATGTGAACACTTAACTAGAACTAGAAAAATAGAAATCTGTTATATGGGAATATACTAGTTAATATAGGATTGTGTGTGTGTGTGTGTGTGTGTTTGTAATGCAGAGCTGTAACTTTAATCAGAGTTCCATATGCACTCAGTGAGGAAGAACAGCTTTGATTTAATAAGTAAGGTGAGGTTCTGTAAGAGGCTGAATTCTGCGACTGTTTGAGATCATGCAGGATAGGATTCATTACCATACAGTATTTTGGAGTTGACCAACTGTGTTTCCATTTTGGGAAAGCATCAACAGCATCCTGGAAAACTTGTTTTTATGTAAACAAATGCATTAATAGGATACCTTTGGTTTTTGCTTCGGATCCCCATTAATGATGAGGATTTCTTTTTCTAACTGTTGCCCATGCCTTAAGTATTATATATACACGACTGCATTTTACAATTGAATTCTGATGAAACAATTCCATTAGAATATGACTGATTCTGATTAGGAAAAAAATCAATACATGCACATTTATTGCACAATTCTTGCAAGGACCCCTGCACTACATGCATGTTTGGGTTGTGGTGCTTTAGTACTGTAGTAATGTTGTTAATTTTAAAAGATTAAAAGAAAAAAAGGAATTATGCTACCATTAGCCTTTATAACAGTAACATCTCCGATTGAAATCAGTTCATTTCAACTGAATGGCCATTCTGTATGCCTCTGAGACCTTGTTGCAGTTGAATGAACTGTGTCTTAGACTTAGACTTCTCTTTATTAATCCTTTTGGGATGACTCTAGCAAGGAAACTGAACTTTCCAGCAGCAGTTTTTAGCAAGAAAAAGGAAAAATACAGTATAGAGAGAAAAGAAGATAGTATAAAGATAGCAATAATAAAAGTAATAATAATAATAATAAAAATAATAATAAAACATTTGGCTATAAAAAGACATAAAGACATTTACCATAAATTATCAGTGTGTCAAGTGTCAAGTGTCCAGGTATTTATGTGAGTCAAGGTATGTGTGTGTATGTACTGTCCTCTTTACCATATTAACCCTATTTCCTCCCCCCCCCAAGTGAGGAGTTGTAGAGTGTAATGGCATGGGGGACAAAGGAGTCCTTAAGTCTGCTGGTCCTACACTTGTGAAGGAGAAGCTTCTTAGCATCTCCTGGGTCTTCAATAATTACTGCCTGAATGTCTTGACAAAACAGCGATGTTTAAATATGAGACAGCTTTTCAGTTATCCAAGTTTAATTTTATATGACATTTTACAACATTACTACTCCTTTTGAAACATTACTATAGACTATAAAACCCCACAGGAGCAAAGGCAGGGGTGGCTGACAGTTCTGCTCTTTAATAATTCAAGCTGATGTGCTAATGTTAAATTTATGTATAGATGAGCAGACATTAAACTACATTTTACAATGTGCCTTAACTTCAAACGTCATTGTGAAGTCGGAGAATGTGGTTGTTTGGTAGAAAATGTTATTACCTTACTGATAAAGCGCTAATTGGGCTATAAACTGTTATCCATCTCTATTTGCCATCACAATAAAGTAGTTCCATTTTCATTTGCCTTAATAGAACTCTGCTGGGGGAAAAGCATTAAGTGAATGAATGGGTCAGTGCTTTAATGGACACAGTGAGGAATAAGGCCCCTGGTGTGTGACCGTTGTAGGCAAACCTAAACTTAAGCGTGAGAGTGTGTGTGTGTGTGTGTCTACCTGCAGTTCCTTTGTGTCCTTCTCCAGGCGAAGTCTCTCAGAAGTTTCGGTCTCCAGTAGCTGGGAGGCTGACTCCCCAGTGTTCCGCTCATCAGCCAGCTCTGATGACAGCTCTGAGATCTGGATCAACACATGAACATACATATGAATATACATATACACACACACGAACACACACACACACACACATACATACAGCAGGAGTAAAGCATGTTTATACTGTTTTATTGTGTAAATGGCCTGTATTTAAATAGCGCTTTTCTACTGACTACTTCTTCCGATAGACGATAGCTTTACCAACTGAGCCCCACCCACCCCAGATTATTATCATTATTGTATAGCTTGGAACAATGTATTTTGTCAGAAATTTGGTGTTTTTGTTTTAGGTTCGGGCAGCAATCACATTTCATTCATATGCAAATTATATTGGTTGATATACAGGAGATAATCAGGGACATGACAGAAAATATAGAATATCTGTTTTACTCTTTGGCTTCCACCATTACCATTGCATTCCTTTTTAACACCAGGGTTGCTTCTCATTTGCCTTATTTCATGTGTCCTTGCTCCTTGGGTGACCCAGAAATCAATCTGGTCCAGCATCATTAAAGGATGTCTTAGATTCCCTATTTCTGTTTGAAGGAATGAGCTTGAGCATGGATAAAAGAGATCATCCTTTGCAGAACTCTTTTAAGGACTACCATGCCCCTTTATTGGAAATCTGTGATTAGATGCTGCCTGCAGCTGATCAGACTGCACTGACAAACAACAGATTCAACTCAGGTGTAATACTACTACCCAGTTTAGATTATACTTGAGTTCTGATTCACCATCTTGTTCAAATTGAATATGTAATAACTGTATGTCTGCCAAATAGAGGAAGCATGAAACAAATATCATCATTCATCCGATGCTGCTGTAGTAACGTGCACAGCACATCACATCACATTACCTAGAGAATATGTTTTGTGGTGTTTCGCAAGGTCCCATCTTTTTTGCCTTGTACTGTATATGCTTCCTCTTGGACATATCACTGCTAAACAGATGATGTTTAGTCAAACATTTCATTTAAAACCTCCCTATGAAATTTAGGTCCTCTGATCAAAAGTTTATAGGTTGTTCCTCGCTGTAGACTCAAGCCAAAAATAGCACATGCTTTTGAAGTTGTAGCTCTTAAACTTTGGAACTCTCTCCAATTGGAGTTAAAATCTGTGGATGTCTTTAAAAAGTAATTTTAGATGATGGTTCAGAGGAGAGGATGTCACATTTCTCTAAAAATGTGTTTCTGTAAGGACATGAGGTAACATTTAAGACAAATGAGAAGCATCCAATCTATTTCAATCCAATGGATTTCATGCTGCAAGACTGATGTCCGTTCTTAACTGCCCTCCTGTTTCATGTTTATTTTTTATTCAACATGGCTATGAAATGATTAAATACTCTATTTAGACTATAAATATACTGAACTAATCCTTTTCACAAGGAACACATCAGATTAAACTACGTTTTGATGTTTAAACAGATTACCAGCTGGTGTTTTTTTTGGTCTGAAGTCACTTAGGTTCTTGAATTACAATAGGTTATGATCAGTGATTTGCCATCACCGCAACAAACTGTCATTACCAGAACGGCAATGTCACCATCACCATACATATTTTTGACAATAATTTTGAATAAATTACAAAAGCATCAGGCAATTATATATTTTTGACAATGCTATATGATCACTGTATTTAAAAAGTTTTGATATACTGTATGGTATTTACCTCAAATAAGCTTAAATTCCAATCCTGGCTAGATTGATGAATCAGAAATTTAGATACATAAATGACTATAATTCATCTTGCAAGTAAAAATCAGCAATCCCATTAAGTTCAAGATAAAATATATTCCACGTGAAACCACAACATGTTTTAAAAGTACTGATTTATTGTTTAAGTTTGATTTTTCTCATATATTTGATGATGTGATGGTAATGCCACATTTACTTGATATAGTTAACAAATTGGCAAAAAATTATACATTCCCTTCTCTTATGGTCTCAACCGAGCTCATAACGCCACTTCTGACTAAAGGACTGATAATTTGATGTATACCAATTAGTCAATTTGGAATTTTAATTTTCAAAATTGTAGCAACCCAATTTGGCCCTTAATCTGAGAATGGCCTGTATAGTGTAATGTGTCTAGCTTTTGTTGTCTTCCTACATTCTGAAATACCATACTAACAATATAAATATTCTTGTCTATAAATCTGTCTTTCTTTATATAAAGGGATTCAGAAAATGTCCCGATTCGATATTGATTTTTATTCTCAGACAAGTCCTGTTTGTTTGTTTGTGTGTGTTTACCCGGCTCTCAAGGCGGTCGCTGTTGAGTCTCAGCTCGTTCCTCTCTTTCTCCACCTTCTCCAGCTTCTGTTTCAGGTGCTGGATCTCTTCCTGAAAGGGAGAAGACAAAGGATGTTAATGACAGACAGACATTATGGTGGGGACACACAGCAGATGAAGTGAATTAATATGATGTGGATAAGGGTTCTGTGTTGGTACTTTTTAACCTCAGTTCTGTATTCGACACTGGAAACCATCCTATCCTTATTGAAAGGTTACATGATTGGGTGTATATATCAGGCAAAGCTTTTGGCTTATTTTCATTGTATTTTACTGACAGAAGTTTCAATGTGTTTGAGTCTGATTCCCTTCCACTGTCTTGTGGGATAGCACAGGGTTCAGTACTGGGGCACCTGTTATTCTCTTTATATTTTGCTGCCCTTGGGACAAATCAAGAACAGATTTTATATCTGATACCATTTATATGCAGATGATATCCAGCTCCCAGACTTATTAGATTGATCTCTTAGGTCTAATTTGTTAAATTTGCTGTCTGTCTCCCACACATGGCTTAAGACCCATGCTAATTGAGCTTTTGAGTGCGTAGCTTAATTATGGAATACTCTGCCTCCACCCTTATGGTCTGCTGCGGGCTTCTTTTAAAAGTCAGATGAAAACCTACCAATTTAGACTGGCGATTGGTTAACCTGTCTGCACTTTATGTATAATTGTAATTTTAATTGTGTATTGTGTTCTCTTATGTTTGCTGTAAAACACTTTTTGATTATATCCGTGAAAAGCACTTCATAGTTAATTTTACTAACTTACATAAAAATCAATAATGCTGACTTCTATAAGTCTATTTCAGTAGTTGTGTGTGTGTGTGTGTACTTACATCCTTGCCACGGATCTGTTCCTCGGTGAGCTGCACCTCTATCAGAGGTCTGACAGTGGTGAAGAGCTTCCACCATGGCCAGCCTTTGACACCACGATTCTTCTTTATGTTCTTCTGGATGCAGCGGATGGCCAGATCCTGGATCTGTCACACACACACACACACACACACACACACACACACGCACGCACGCGCACGCACGCACGCACACACAGGCAACAATTTAAGGAAGAGTTAAGTATCTCATACTTATACTTTTGTAAATATTTTCTGTTGAATGTTGAATGTTACAATTTTCACCTCAAGTATGAGGGAGGTGAATACAATTAAAATGTTTGAGTTGACCACGGGATCCTCTAAAATAATACATGTGGAGCAAATCCACTACTTCCGTGAAAGTCAAGATTTGCACTCTCCAACACACAGCCGCGCTTTATAGAATCAAACCAACACAAGTAATTTTCTACGAGACAGGAGATGCCTGACAACATGGTGAAAGATGAGTCATCACACATGCCTAAAAATGATCAGTAGTTTCTTTTACTTTGACATAAACATTTATTTACACAAAACACACACACACACACACACACACACACGTAACCACATGCACACACGTGTGATTTGGCTGATGGATCTCAGACAGACTGCTAACGTTTCAAGCACAAATGAAACCATCAATGTTGACGAGGCATTAAGATAATTCTTCCCTAACTGCAGATAATCTGAGTCAGAGCCATTCATAACACACAATTGGGACAAATTGCTCTCTACAGAAAAGGCTGGCATGACTTTTAATTTATTTTAGAAATGTTCTTGTAACTGGAACAGTCAGCTTTCATTTTCAGGTTATGAGATTAGAACTGACCCAGTTGCAGCCAGAACCAGACTTCTGACCAGTAACTGCTTTAAAAGCATGTGGAGACAACGATGGGCAGGGGAAAGAACTGTGGGCAGCAGTGTGGCAGGATGAAAGGAAAGATCAGCAACCTTGAAGAACAGCATGAGAAACACTGACCTGGGCCATTTCACTCTAATCTTCATCTGAACACTTCATGTCCCATTCCCACACTCCCCCTAACCTGCACAGGAAAACACTCTCAGGCTTCCACTCAAAAAAAAGGCAACCTATCTTATTTAAGGTTGATTCAATTTTACTTTTTTATATCCAAGATAAATAGTCTTGTCAAGCAGTTGTTGCAGTAAAAAGTATTACACTTGTTTCAAGTTATAATATTCAATCTACTTTTCAGCTGGAGGTAAGAAGAAGTTCGAGAAGTATGACAAGTAGTTGAGGGTTGCCTTTGTAATATCCACCTATTCAGAGAAAACTAGATGTCCTAAAACCTGGCTAGATAAAAACTGCACAGCAAATATTCTGTCTTTTACTTTTACATTTTGGTGGACTGGTTAAAGCAACACCAAAGCTTCGCACTTCCTCTTTAGTCCCACCAAAAGGTTGGAAGCGGAATTATCTGATCCGATAAATACAGGGCCAATATCACTGATAGCGATACTTTGAGATGGATGAATTTTCATGACCTTTAGCGTTTTTATGATTGTACATTTGGAATATTAATAAGTTAAAACCAAGGACAGAATTTCCATATGCATGTATACATTTGTTTTGTTACCACTAGGGCTGTACCGATACACCATACTTTGTGTGTTTTTTTGTTTTTTTTTAGAGGGGGGTCGTAATACATTTTTTCTGCCAGATGGCATCGTTTTGTCATTGATTACATCCCAGTCTTCTTTCTCCCACCGCGACACAGGTTCGTGGAGCTAAGTGTCGCGATTTCGGTTTTATTTTCCATATGGTTACAGCCCTAGTTATCACCGTATCTTATATCCTTTTTACAAATTATATAGCTTGCAGCTGTTTCATTTTCGACCTGAAAGCGCTCCCCTAGGGTTATAAAGACTTCATTACCTTCATTCTGATACATTTTTATGCATTTATTCATGAAAATGTATCAGAATACATTTTTATGGTGGAAATACCTTTATTTATCCTTTGAGAAGGAAAACACAGATGCCATTCAAAATATATAAAAAATGTAATCGTAAATAAAGCAGTTAGAGTGCTTTCACAGTTTCACAGTTGACTACAAAGCAATGAGGACAAAATAAAATAGGCTTCTTATACTCGTTTTAAATGTGCAGTGAAGGGAGAATACTGGCGGTGTGTAGGCGGAGCATTTTGACCCGGTTGCTACGTACACACTACGCACTGCGCTCAGGAGGTCAATGCATCTCTCATTTTCTGCAGTGTTAGTTTAGTTTGCTGTCACATTATTCAACCCTGTATTTGTGAATACAAATATCAGGAGTGAAAGTTCTGTCACAAAACTATGTTGTTGTCTATTATTGCCCATTTTTAAGTGGGAATATGAAAATCCTGGAGATTTCTTAGGTCGTATACCTGCGTAACACATAGTGGTTTCAAAGAAAAAGATAGAGATGCTTGTTTGTGCTTTTATTTCTTCACGTTTGGATTATTGCAATGTACTGTACACTTGTTTAAACAAATCATCCATGGACATACAAAGTTGTACAGAATGCAGCAGCAAGACTTTTGTCTAAGACCAGCAGGAGATCGCACATTACTCCTGTGCTTAAGGCTCTTCATTGGCTACCGATTGGTTTTAGAGTGCATTTTAAAATTTAAATCATTACTTATAGAGCCTTGCAAGGTCAAGCTCCCTCTTACATCCAGGATCTATTGCACACACTATGGTGTCTTTTTGATTATTATGTGTATATTTTAACCTGTATTAAAGTTTTTTTTTTTTTTTTTATTGCTTCCTGCCATGGTCTAAATTCATCTGACCAAAGGATTACGATTGAAAATTAGCCGACTGGCACAACACTGGCACATTTACAGAAATGTTTGTCGTCCTTTATAAATAATAATACAAAATACAAATACAAATACTTCTGGTCCCTCTCTGAAGTCTTCAGGCCAAGACCTTTTAACTGTTCCCAGAACACATTTGGAAACAAGAGGTGATCATGTCTTTTCTTTGGTGGTTCCAAGGCTCTGGAACTCTCTCCCTTTAGCCTCGAGAGCCTTGGATTCTGAGGAAACTTTTAGAAAACACCTAAAGACACACCTCTTTAAATTTAGCTTGTATTTTATGTGTTGTTGTTTTTATTTGTTTTACTGTAAAGCACTTTGTGACACCTCTTGTCTGTGAAAGGTGCTATTTAAATAAAGTTTACTTACTTACTTACTAGACCACTGGCTCAAACTATGATGATGCGGATTGTTTCATGTATCAATCACTCCACACATAACGTTACTGTATCGGATGTTTTCTTCTTCTTTTTGGTAGCACTTTCAATTCCAACACGGTAATAGTGGGGTAACAGTACGAAAATAAAGAGGTAATATAAAGGTAATAACATGTAATTACCAGGTCAATAACTCACAGTAATAGGATGTAATACTGGGGAAATAAGGTGATAAAAAGGTAACAGATATAATAACCAAGGTAACAACTAGGAATGGGTCGATGATAACCATATGTATATCTGGGTAGTTGTAATAGTTATATTTATATTGTAATAACATGATAATAATAAAATTCACCCACCGTTTATGTTCCAAATATTTCCCTTTTGTTTCAAGGTAAGACCTTATAAATTATGTTTAAGCTTGTGACTTTTTGACTGGAAACACGTCTGGTATTTTCTGTGTAGTAACCATGAATCAGTGGTGGAAAATGTTTCTATTTAATAACATGGTAATATTACAATACCAGAGGTGCAGAGATTACATGGAAATGCTTCTAATAGTTTCCAGGTAATCTCTTCACCTCTGTTGTTCTAAAATTACCATGAAATGTGTCTTGCCCTGCACGCACATAACCCTGTGCATACTGACCAGCAGCTGAACAACACCTTCCACCATCAAGCACTGGGACTGGGATCATCTTAACTCAGTTTATTTGACTTACATAGGGTGAAACTGGGATGAAAAGTTTTTTATTAACAGAGTTATCAGAACAGTATGTCAGCCTCTATTTCACATACCGAGAATGCTAACAGAAGGAACACACAAACTATATACGATATCATACATGATATAATGATAACATGATAATAATAGGATAACATATGTAGTAGGAACTGCAGGAGCTTTGCACCCTGGGATTTAGTCAGGAATTTGAATATGAGCAGGAAGCCTTACGGTTTGTGTTATCATCTCTCCATATTATCCGCTTCAATCTTCGACATTACATGCCTCTGTTAGCATTCTCGGTTTGTGAAATAGAGGCTGACATACTGTTCTGATAGCTCTGTTAATTATTGTCAGAAAGATGTGAGGTGCAATATGTATATTTTTGATGATGATTGGAAGCTCATATTAAACTGACAATATGCTTCAGTAAGCTTGTTTGCCACTTTTATCTTGGGTTATCCCACATGTACAGTGAGGAAAATAAGTATTTGAACACCATGCTATTTTGCAAGATCTCCCACTTAGAAATCATAGAGGGGTCTTAGTAGGTGCATGTCCACTGTGAGAGACATAATCTAAAAAAAAAATCCAGAAATCACAATGAATGATTTTTTAACTATTTATTTGTATGATCCAGCTGCAAATAAGTATTTGAACACCTGTCTATCAGCTACAATTCTGACCCTCAAAGACCTGTTAGTCTGCCTTCAAAATGTCCACCTCCACTCCATTTATTATCCTAAATTAGATGCACCTGTTTGAGGTCGTTAGCTGCACAAAGACACCTGTCCACCCCATACAATCAGTAAGAATCCAACTACTAACATGGCCAAGACCAAAAAGCTGTCCAAAGACGCTAGAGACAAAATTGTACATATCCACAAGGCTGGAAAGGGCTACGGGGAAATTGCCAAGCAGCTTGGTGAAAAAAGGTCCACTGTTGGAGCAATCATTAGAAAATGGAAGAAGCTAAACATGACTGTCAATCTCCCTTGGACTGGGGCTCTATGCAAGATCTCACCTCGTGGGGTCTCAATGATCCTAAGAAAGGTGAGAAATCAGCCTAGAACTACACGGGAGGAGCTGGTCAATGGCCTGAAAAGAGGTGGGACCACTGTTTCCAAGGTTACTGTTGGATTTACACTAAGACGTCATGGTTTGAAATCATGCATGGCACGGAGGGTTCCCCTGCTTAAACCAGCACATGTCAAGGCCCGTCTTAAGTTTGCCAATGACCATTTGGATGATCCAGAGGAGTCATGGGAGAAAGTCATGTGGTCAGATGAGACCAAAATATAACTTTTTGGTCATAATTCCACTGACCGTGTTTGGAGGAAGAAGAATGATGAGTACCATCCCAAGAACACCATCCCTACTGTGAAGTATGGGGGTGGTAGCATCATGCTTTGGGGGTGTTTTTCTGCACATGGGACAGGGCGACTGCACTGTATTAAGGAGAGGATGACCGGGGCCATGTATTGCGAGATTTTGGGGAACAACCTCCTTCCCTCAGTTAGAGCATTGAAGATGAGTTGAGGCTGGGTCTTCCAACATGACAATGACCCGAAGCACACAGCCAGGATAACCAAGGAGTGGCTCTGTAAGAAGCATATCAAGGTTCTGGCGTGGCCTAGCCAGTCTCCCAGACCTAAACCCAATAGAGAATCTTTGGAGGGAGCTCAAACTCCGTGTTTCTCAGCGACAGCCCAGAAACCTGACTGATCTAGAGAAGATCTGTGTGGAGGAGTGGGCCAAAATCCCTTCTGCAGTGTGTGCAAACCTGGTGAAAAACTACAGGAAACGTTTGACCTCTGGAATTGCAAACAAAGGCTACGGTACCAAATATTAACATTGATTTTCTCAGGTGTTCAAATACTTATTTGCAGCTATATTATACAAATAAATAGTTAAAAATCATTCATTGTGATTTCTGGATTTTTTTAGATTATGTCTCTCACAGTGGACATGCACAGATGACAATTTCAGACCCCTCTATGATTTCTAAGTGGAGAACTTGCAAAATAGCAGGGTATTTCCATTATTTAATCTTACATGTTAGCTAGCCTACCTTATATACTACCGCATTACAGTGTTGTGTAGTTATGTTGTTTTTACAATTATCATTGTATAATGTCTGTGACTCATTACTATCTAAGTGACTGTTTACTATTGTAATATTACCATGTTATTAAATATAAACAGGCAGTTTTGCATTTTGCATATAAACATAATTTGTAAAGTATTACCTTGAAACAAAAGGGAAATATTTGGAACATAAAGGGTGGATGAATTTCATTATTATCATATTTTTACAATATGAATATAACTATATATATAGGGGCGGCTGTGGCAAGACACTGAACCCCGAGTTGCCCCTGCACATCGGAGTGTGAATGTGTGTGAGTGTTTATCTGCTGAGCAGGTGGCACCTTGTATGGCAGCCTCGGCCACAGTGTATGAATGTGTGTGAATGGTGAATGTATCCTGTATGATGTAAAAGCGCTTTGAGTAGTCGTTAAGACTAGAAAAGCGCTATATAAATACAGCACATTTACATATTACAACTACCCAGATATAAATAAGTTATCATTGAACCATTCCTAGTTATTACCTTGGTAATTGCATAGTATATGTTACCTTTTTATCACCGTAATACCCCAGTATTACATGTTATTACTGTGATTTATTACCCTGTTATTATCCTTGGTAATTACATGTTATTACTTATTTATTACCGCTTTATTTTCCATACTGTTACTCCACTATTACCATGTTATTACCGTGGTGGAAATGAAAGTGCTACCAGTTTTTTATGTGCAAATTGAAAATACTACATTAAAACAGGTGGATGGAAGCGCAGCGTCATGCTATGTAAGCCTGAAGGTAAAAACACTGCACCGTTTGCTAATCACTCATTAACACTTACATTTATTATTCATTACATGAATAATATTAACATAAAGATTGGGCATCCTGTGGCAGAAGTAAACAGTAGTCACATTAAGCAATAGAAGAAGAAACCGTAATGACGTGTATGTGTCTTCCAATGTCCTCTACCTCTCCTTTACACCTGACAAGTATGCACGCACAGCAGTAGTCTGTGCCGGGGGGGAGTTGTTCCGTCTTTGGGCAACTATTTAATTAGGCTCAGTGTTGGTTGGCTGGCAGTGGATTCCCCCATGCTCCTCCACTCTCAACTATTCTCCATGAATGTCAAAGAGACAGAGAGAGGAGAGACTGCAGGGCTTCAATGAAGCCAGCGCATCTCTTCTATTTGTCTATTCCCCCATGGCTAGGTGCAGTCTCTCTTTCCCCAGCTTCCCTTCCTTTCTTCCTTTACTTGTTCTCATCCTTCCTCTCACATATTTCCCGGAGTGCTTTGAACCCAGACTGGTAGAGAGAAGTTGGGAGAAGTGGGAGACGCTCCCTGCAGCAGGAGTAATACAGATGAGATGGGGGAACAAACTAATGGATTTATCTTGAGGCACTATAAACAGGGTCTGAGCAAATTTGTAATACTATTTATGGTCAGCATTTTACAGCATTATCAATTCAATATGTTTACATTTTACATAATTACCTCTCACCTCAGTGAGGAGATCAGGAAGTGAAATTCCGTAGAGCAAAATCCACTCAGCCTTGAGAGTAAAATGATTACAGTGAGGTATGCAGAGGTGGAATCAAAAAGCCACTAAAGTGTGAGTGTCTTCTTATCTTCCTGAGACTGAATCCCTAAAAAATACACATTACGGTCACAAGGAAAGGTACCCAATTCCAAACTTCATCAATTGCATGAGATTACTATTGACCCCGAGAGATGAGGCTCAAAGTGAGTTCTCTGGAGTACACAGAGAGAAGAGAAACCCAAATACCCTTGGAAAGTCATTTTAGTTGGCAGGCCTGAGCCCAGTGCAGAAGGAAAGAATAAACTGAAATGATAATAAAAGAGAACGGGGATCCAAAGCTCAATCTCTACCAGACACACACACACACACACACACAGACACACACACACACACAAAGCACCAAGTGAACGGTGTGTTCACATGAAGAAACCGTCACAAGCAACATCAAAACCTCTGTGAAGTAATGCACACACAGAGTCAACATATCCCCACTGGCACCTTCAGTCAGCCCACAGCAGCAATGTTTTCCACTTGTCAGGCTCACTCTGGTGGAACAACACAGACACGCAAAATCCTCTACAAGGGCAGGTTGTGAAGCACCCAGAAAGCTAATTTGGCTATTATGTAATGTATTTCCATGGGTTCAAACATCATTTGATTTCATTTCACTGTGTAGTGTCCAATACATCTGAAATGCCATGACGGTCCTTAGAGGACACATGAACACAGGATACAGCACTCGTCCACTGTAACAATAATAGACCAAGCTTCCCTTAAAAGTGAAGCCAATGCAAATGCCTTAAACCTGAATGGTATCTAACTTCCAGCAGGGGGAAACTCCACTGTTTCTGTAGAAGTCTATAGGAAAATGAGCCTACTTCTCACTTGATTTATTACCTCAGTAAACATTTTCTTAATGAGTTCATGGTCTCAATCGCTTCTTTCAAGTTTTCAAGAAGCTTAGCAATGCTAACAATGCT
The DNA here is from genome assembly GCA_026937815.1 of Etheostoma perlongum. Lineage (NCBI taxonomy): Eukaryota > Metazoa > Chordata > Actinopteri > Perciformes > Percidae > Etheostoma > Etheostoma perlongum. The sequence continues at coordinate 10,180,714 of CM049373.1, forward strand.
AACACTGTGGACATTAAAATAGAACTCAACGTGTTTTTTGGCTGTTGTCCATGTTTTCATCTTAAACTTTGACTTCATCAAAGTTAACTTGAACATTTTATTTGCCTTAAAATGTCTTGTTTAGTGTTCTGTCAACCAAGCTAGCTATCTAGTTCTGTGTTTACCTGACGGTAAATTTCCACTAGATGATTCGCTTTCCCTCTTTTAGCTTAGCGCAGCGCCACTGCAACACCATTGGCTTAGCTGCGTAATCCTGCCCAGCTCCACCCAAAAATCGTCACGTCTAGTTTCAAACAATCAAGATGGTGAAGTCCACATTCTTGAAGGCTTCAAAACAGCCATCGATACACAAATGGGTAATGTCACTGCTGATGTCAGAGACCAGGGATCATAGCCTAGCAACTATTCTTCTAGCGTTACCTTGAACCTGCAGGGAATTATTATCCGAATATTTATGGAGCTTTATAAAGAGTTTCAGCTCATCTGTTTGGCCACAACTTTACTGTTCTGCTTCCCCCTCAGCATTGTAAAAAGGTACACTCACGCTACACTAAATGCTGAGCAGCAAAAAGACACCGCTCCTTTTTGTGTTATTGCAAATAGTATACAGTATTCTGTAAATGAATATGGCCATGTCAATAAAGCAGGAAGGAAGTGGAAGGATGAGCAGTCATAAGACTGACAATGTGAGGAGGGTGATTTTCCCACAGCCAAATACTGAACAATACTGAAGTGGTTGATGAAGATACAAGAACAGTGGTAGAATCCCGGTGGAGAGGAGACTGACATCTGTCCAACCAATCAGGCCTCTTTTGCTTCAGCAGACTGACGGCTGATCACCAGGGAACTGTGATCTGAAGCATCAATCGAGCAGGGAGGGGAGCCAAGCAAATGACAAGGAGTCACTCACCAGTATAAACAGAATAAGCGGCTCAGTTCATCTCAGATGGAATTATTTACCACTGCCAGCATTGTGCTCTCTGAAGAGTTCCCAAGTGCCTTCCCTAATAGCTAATTGAGAACAAATGCCACAGCAGCTCTGTCTTACATCTTAAATGGACTGTGAACTGACTTTTTTTTTTTATTTAGTGCTTTTCTAGTCTCAACGACTCAAATTGACTTTTACATAGTAGAGGAACCATTTACCATTCACACACTTTCATACGCTGTGGCCAAGGCTGCCGTACAAGGTGATAATCAGATCACACTCACACACATTTACACTTCGATGAAAAACTCAGGGTTCAGTGTCTTGAAAGCTTCAACATGGGCCTACAGGGCCAAGGATTGAACCACCAACCTTGCGATTGGCAGGCAACTGCTCTACCCCTGAGCCGCAGCCGCACTTAACACCAGAAAACGTATATAAATAAAACGTGGCAAAGCTGTGGTATTTTGTTAACCATGTTAACTGCATGGGGCCAGCAGGTAAAACCGCCTTTAAGTTCTCCATGTATGAAGCTAGGGCCACAGATTACATACAAAGGATAGACAGAAAGTTACTAAACTGCCTTCAACAAGATATCCCTCCAATATATACCAGTATAAAGCTCATGGTGTTTGTTTTTGTTGAGAATGGGTTTGTATTCTGTGACGACTCACATTTTATTTATTTTTTATATTATTGTTTGGCATTTATTGCCTTTATTGACACGACAGATTAAGTCATGAAAGTGGGAGAGAGAGGGCGACGGCATGCAGCAAAGGGCTGCAGGTTGTAAGCAAACATACGGCCCCTGCGACAAGGACTGAGCCTCTGTATATGGGGCACACGCTTAACCAGGTGAGCTCGCAAGGCACCCAGTCTCCCTGTGTATCTGATGTTTCCCCTATACAGCTACCACAACCCAACAGGTGTTCCTGTTTGAAATGAGCCTACTTTTAAACTGCAGTACAAATGAGGCTACAATGATGGATTCTTCAGATGTGTTGTGAGCCTAGCCACTATATGCAGCAGCCTTACCTTCCTCTTCTTAAAGGCCTGTCTGGACAGGTATCCCCTGCAGGCAGCCTGGAACAGAGAGATATTCCTCCTGGTCTGAACGTCTCGCTGCTCCTCCAGCCTGGACAGAGTCCCCGCTCTAAAGAACACCTGCGGGAGGAGAGGGAGAGGTAAGGCAAAGTCCCACAGTTATTTTCTTTGGAGAAATGCATTGCCAGACCTTCCTCCAGAACGCTGCGGAGGAAGTATTCCGGGATGAGAGAAAAACTTGCTCCGGTATATTGGAAATTCTTTAAACCAATTACAATTGACTTAGGTGGTGCTAAGCGCCTGACGGTGGCCCCAGCGCTACTGAAAAATAGCCTCGGAAAGGAACTTGTTTTGGTGGAACGTGTGTCTAGCTATCTATCTGGATTTATCCTGCAGAGATCTGAGGAGTCCTCAGAAATCCACCGGAGGTTAGAACGCCAACAAAGAGAAAGAGGGAGGTAAAGGACATTTGGGTAAAAAGAGTGGCATCCGGTGGAATTCCGGCGGCACCGGAGAAGTCCCGGAAGTGGAACGTCATGTCTTGGCCACATACTGCAAAACTTTTTTTTAATTAGGGAAACTTATTATATTAAATCACTTTCATGTATACAACAGCTTCTGAATACCATTACTTTATATCCTTAACGCGGCACACAGATTGAAGATGTACAACAGGGTGTGAATTTACCAATGCAGGAAGTGAAAGTGATTAAATTGCTGCTCTTTTTAAGTTGCAAGACGTGCAAGTCATGCTGAGAAACAAAACAGAAATGTCATGACGGGTTGCCCAGCCCGCAGTGACGGACATCAAGACACCACCGGTGGCTAGCTGACGTACATGTAGAAAACAAAGGGTGTGGGTGATTTGACATTTCAGCTTGCCCCTTTGATGCTCTCAGCTCTGGGATTCATTACTAGACTACTTCTGAACCACATCAGACGCTGGCCATGCTTTGTCTACTGCTGCCCAGTGTGACCAACACTTTGGCTGACAGCACTGCAGAAGCAGAAGCAGCTAAGACTCCGTAATGCGTTATTTGAACTGGCAAAATGTGAAGGCTGAAGTGCACAAGCCTAAGTGTGTAGGGGAACACACGTCTGGAACAAGCCTAATGAAAACTTAAAATTGTCGCATTCTGTCTACATCTTCAAGATAAGTCTGAAGGAAACATTGCTTATAACATATGATTGTTGAATATCCTTTAAAGGTTATCTATGTACTGGGAACGTTTGTATTTTGTGGGATTTGTCTGTGTTGAGTCTATTGTGTATTGAGTTTTAAGTGTCTGTATATTTTCTGTTGTACTTTATGTTTATAGTTATCGGACCCCCTCTGTAAAGCTTTTAGTAGCTTTTTTGGGGTTCACCATTTCACGCGGCCAACATACGATCATTGTCCCTTCTGAAATTGTCTTTTAATGATACAATGACGGCGTGAGAGAATAATGTATTCAAACGAAAGCATGAAACTACCTAATGTTGCGACAGGGATGGGGCACACAGCAGCACAGTGAAGCAAAATCATTTGAATTTGATTAGTTACATTATTTTTTAGAGATGCCACGCAAATAATCTGTCAAATGGTGACCAATAATTGGGCTCAGTAGTGTGTATGGGTTTGTTGTGTCGAAGCATGACCTTACATTTGAGCCAACTGACAACTGCAGACCCGTTCATGCAGGCAGGTCATTGTGCAATCCTGCTAAACATGCCACCTAAAAATGCAGCAATGTGTTTTATATTATTATTATATTATATATTTTATTATTTGTTCATTTCTTGCTTGTCCAGAGGACCTATCTCAGCAATTTGGCTGGCCTGATGATTATAGTCTTGTTCAGAAATATTCCTGCATCTTTCATCTCCTTTGCTGATGATTTGAGCAGCAGTAGTGCACGTTCTTGAATGCCAATAAGTGCACAATTTCATTTTTGACTGTAAAAGCCACGGCGGGGTGACACTGGGCTCCTGTAAAAGCCAATCATAATGGCTCTAACTCTGTCTAGATAATTTGTCTCTGGGACAGACATTGCTCTGTTCCTCTGCCCTGAATTAGCTGGCAGCTCTTTGTAGAAGTAGATCCATTAAGCAGAATCTGAGTTGACCCTTTGTCCTTCAGAGGATGTGACTGTTCCTAACTTTGTAATCTTCAAAATGGCATAGCAAAGGAGAATGTTTAGTTTGGAATACGGCCAGAAATTGCTGTTTAGATGGCATGCAGACCATGTGACTTTACCACTATATATGTTGAACTGTGTATAAAGTAAAAACATTGTAGCAATTTTATTTTTTCTTTATTAAAATTTGCTTTTCTTCTCATGCAGCTTCTTGTATTTATACTTGAGAAGGACATTGGGTTCTTCTTTGTTCATGCATTTTGCAGAGACATGTTCTAAAGTAAGTTTTCCAAAAGAGAATTGTCAAAACAGAACTCCAGTATGGTAGAGGCTCTAGTGGCTTAACATTTCAAATGTAACCTAGGCCTAGTTAGGGGTACATTATGGATGGTGGAGAACAAGCGAGTGCTGTGGGCAGATGATATCAAACTACCCTTGGTTAACATGACCTGCTGTGCTCCCTGGACACCCATTTGTCAGTGTAGGGATAGTCTATAAGTTGGCAGTGAACCACAGGGCCAGTTTGGCAGCCACCTGAACAGTCATGGGTAGGGTTGGTTACCAAACGTGACACCTTTTAGGGTAATGACCAAATTACATCGGTGGTACAGAGTACTGACTCGCATTAAATTAATTTAAATTTCAATACCTGAGAGCTTCTCTCTCCACTGCATGTTTCACAGAGAGTGGAGCTCAGCTACAGAGAAGACAGAGCAAGACAACATCGCCTTTGCAGTTTATTTTTGAGTCATGCCAATTCCTATTAATCTGTAAAATGTGTAAGGTACCCAATAGTCATAGGTGACAATTAGTAATATGTACAACAGATAATAATTAATACAACAGACTTGTGGTCAAACTATATAACGGACGATTGGAATCTTGGCAGCCGTGTGTGTGTGTGTGTGTGTGTGTGTGTGTGTATGTGTGTGTGTATATGTATACGTGTACAAGTGTGTACATTACGACTCTGCCTAATGGTCCCAACTCTGGATTGTTAAGGTTAAGGTCCACTAATAAACTTATAAGATTTCTAGAAATGAGAGCTGCTCCATCCCAAGTGGATGAATGCCGTCTCTCCGAATCAGACCAGGTCTTTCCCAGAAAGACTGCCAGTGATCAACAAAGCCCACATCATTATCTGGACACCACCTCGATAGCCAGCGGCGAAATGCGGCTATACATGTCATCACTGGTTAGATTTGGCAGGCGTCCAGAGAAATTGTTAAAACAGGTAACAAGTAAATGCATATTGGTTCCAAATATGGGTTATGGGTTTCATTAACTAGTAATAATTGGTATCGGCCTTGAAAAAACAGTATCGGTTGATCCCTATACAGTATGTATCTATTGCCCAGCCCGACTTGGCAGGTACCAGTTGTAGCAGGAGTTGTAACTGATTCAGAGTAATGTGATGCGCCGGTATATTAATCATTCTCCCCTTTGATGCAGCTCATTTATTCATTATTCAAAAATGATTCCCACACTGCAGTGTAATTAGACAGAGTAAGTGGCCCAGCGTGTGGGTTGGTGGCACTTTGCCTTCCGCATGGGTTGGTTGGACCTGTGTTTGTCTTGTCTGCCAAAAATCTGAAACAAGAGGCATTAGTAAAATTAGTAATATGAACACCACAGAACAAAAAAGTTTGGATTTGAATTTTTTTTCTGAACTTGGGAAAAAGTAGCAGACCAAGTAGAGACTGACAGGCAGCAGCACTAAGGCAAGGTTAAACTTCCTGCGATATCTGCCAAGAAACTTTTCTAATTGACAGCTCAAGGCACTCACTGTTCTTTATTCCACAGACATCCAAAGATCTAATTAACAAAACCATCAGCTTGTCTTTTTACTTGTGATTAGCTAGGTTGTTTTTTTTATCTCAAAGAGTTAGAGTCAGGCAGTATCTGACTGCTGCTTGGCAAAGGTCACAGATACAGAGAGCAACAGTGATCCTAAAATGAAAAGATTCAAAACAAAAACAGACCAGGACAACTTAAAGTGAGAACGGAAGTGTGAAGTCTCATCACTGCACGGGAACAAAACAAGCACCGACTTCTCCATGGCCACCACACGTCTTGCTAGAAAGGTAGGTGAACAGAGTGGAAAAACACATTCTAATTGTGTGTTTAATTGAGAGTGTCACCAAGTGAAAAGAGACGTTGGGACTTGGAGCCAACTGTCCTTGACTGCAACAACAAAGATGCAACTGCCGAAACTGTCTGGATAGGACAAGCTGCCCATGCAGCGCGCCACAGCTTCTGCCTGATTTGATGTGACATGGAGTATTTTGTGTCAGTTTTCAGGGCTCCCTGCAATGAACAGACAACTGCCTCCAAGTAATAACGTGTGGATGCTCATTCCTATAGAGAGTTAATTGATGGATAGGAATCTGCTAGCTCATGTTTAATTAGCTCTGGCAGATACTGGTCCGCCTCCCATTCAAACAGATTTGAAGCCGGCCAATCACAACCGTTTATGACTGACAACTCACACCCTCACACCAGGGAAACTACAGCACGCATAAACTTAACTTAGTAAAGAGGAGCGCTGTTAACACATTTTGCAACAACCAACATGGCTGATTATGGTGTGGAACAGTTTTAAATATTAACTATCTATTCTGATGGCAAAACGGCAACACTCGTTCACAGACACCCCCACAGCTCATCTCTGCACGCTGTAGTCTGTTCACATTTGTCGGTCGCTTACGAAATTACGTCCCATTTCATTCCACTGAGTGGTTGTAGGACTATTCAATTGCATCCAGAGGCATTCTTTTCTATAACACCATTTTAAAATTGAAAATGAACTGAGAGTTTCCAGAACTACTTGCATTTGCGATTTGGTCTGGTGATGTCAGGCTAGTAGGTGTGTATGCACTGGCATAGATTTTTGAGAACTAGGGTTGAATTTTAAGGTAAGAAACATGATTTAACTAGGGAAGTAGTTGAAGCCAGGTACAGGAACAGACTTGGCTTCAAGGTTGTACCTTTCTAAAATTGAAACCAGGATTCAAATGAAACCAGCACAAAAAGTACTTAATAAAAAAGATTAAGATGGAATTGCATGTACTATAACAGTTCACATGTTAAACTATGCACTGATTGCATTAGGACTATATTCACTACTTAATTTCAGGTTGTACACAGCACAGCACTGCGCATGTTTCACATTAAAAGCCTACCACCATTATTATCATTATCCTTTGAGTCACAAGAAGGCTTTCCATGTGATACCCCTCTGTTTTCATCCATGTTTTATTTCCAATCGATTCTACGTAGCGGTACATTTCATTGTTGTTAGTCTGCTGTAATAGAATACTTTCTGCATGATTGACATAAAAATGAATAAACAATACTGTGCAGGAAGTGTTGAGTTTCACTGACAGTATCTTAACACAGAACGTGAAGGCAACAAAGTGGGTAAAATTGGTATGCCAGGAATTAGAATTGTGGAGGAAGTGTCGAGTTTGCAATAGAACCAAACACCATCAATAGAACATTAACAGCACAGTGAGTAAGGTTAATGAAGGCCCTGGACATCATTGGAGGAGTTACAGCATTATACTAACAGTCATTATATGAATAATGAGTAGAAAAGTGTGATTGTGCATGTGTGTGACTTCACTTACCCTGCTCAGTCCCATGTGGTAGTTGCTCTTCTCCAGATCCAAGGACTCCAGCAACTCCTCCACCGCCTGGAACCCAGAACAAACAGTCAGCAGACAGATAAAGACAAACCAGCGAGCCTTGCCTCTGAGAGAATACATGACCTGGTTGCCCAAAGGATGCTAGCTCGGTGTTATAGCAACAAACACAAACACACAAACACCTCTTCGCCCCCGAGCTGCCTCCAGGGACAAAACAAGAGAGACGCTTCTCAGGTCCATTTTCTGTCAGGTTTCATCCATCGTGTCAACTCAACCTTTAGAAGACAAACTGGCTGTCAGGGCTCAACTCTTTGTGTCTGATGCTGAAGGATTAAGAATCTCACTTTCTGATAAATATGTGTTAAAGCTGGCCTTTAAAAAAGACTAATCCTTACATTCCACAAGCCTTCTTGATGCTGCAATAGATTATATTCCACAAAAGGAAAGTGTTAAATCTGGCTGGTAAGGTTTAAAATGTAAAGTTTTTCCTGGGGTGGTGCTACAGGAAAGGCTAAGGGACATTTACATTACAGCTCATGGAGTGTCTAAGGGGAAAGGATTTGTACTCTGAGAGGCATGAATGTGTTCAGTATATTTTATGGTATTCTTATGATATTAATGTGTATAAGTGAAAACGTCCTGATGGAGCCACTAAAAACGGCAGTCACAAACACCAAGAGGGTTGTTTTTTACTGTCTCTTGTGAGTCCCCTGGTACACCTGTTGACTACCCCCTTTCACAGCTAATGAACTGTTTGATGTAGACCCTTGTGTAAGGTATAATTGAACTCAGCAGAGTTCCCTTTTCATTGGTGACGATTTGCAGTGTCAAATGCACAGTCACAAGGAGTGGCGTCTTCCAGTAACCCCGATGTGCGATGGCCCGTCCAACACTGCTTGCAACTTTAATTGTCGTTGTTTTTATCTGTCTATACACCTGTCTTTATGTTATCTGTTGAAAAACAAATCTTCCTCATGGGACAACAAATATCTTTCTATCTACATCTATTGGCGAGACTGTTGAGCTATAGCTCAACAGTGTGGTTCCGGTAAAAAAAAATCCCATTGATTTTTTCCATAAGGATTAAGATTATCAGCTATAATGTCTAAACCATCCGAGGTAGACTGACCACGAGCTACGTGTTTGTGAAATTGAAGTTTCTGCTCCTGTAGAAGCTAGAAGTCTTGAAAATCAACCTTGTTTTAAGAAAAACATGTGTTTTATCTTTATGGAGCAAACCTACAGTACCCACAATCCTAAGTGTAACAGCAATGTCTCTGATTGGTTTAACACGCTGTTACCATAGAAACGTTTACCGTACCCGCAAAACTGTGAACGGCTAGAGCGAGCTTCTGCTATTGAAGTCTATGATAGTTTCTTTACACACAGTCTAATACCTTTCCCTTTTCGCTGTTTTCAAAAAAATAAATTCTGCTGAATCAAATGTTTTATGTGCATTAATCTTGTAGCTGGTTGGCTTGGTTTGCCTCCTGATGGGATCTCATCAGTCATGACGTGCCCTTCCCTGATTCGTCATGCCCCTATCACATGACCCTTTCTTGAAGAAAAAAAAAAACAAGCAAGTTACATCAACCTGGACTGACCATTGGTGATTATTTCAACATGACAATGAATTACAGCCGTTTCTGACTTTGTAGTCATGGGCTACTTTCAGTAACAGTTCCACTTTGATGGCGATCCAAACTAAGAAATCTCTCTTTCTATTTTTTGCCATTGCTGCTGTTTTCCCGTTGTCTTTTCTGCCACTAAGCAACTACCACCAACCTGGCTGAGTATACTGTACATGCTGCTTCCTGTTACACCAGCACAGGCTCGCCCAGTATACCTGTGTGTGTGATATGCGTTTTAGGCGTGTTAGTAAGGCGGAGGATTAGTTGTGCTACTGGAGCTAGGTATTCCTCAAAAATTGGTCCGTGGTGGTCAACAAGCGACTCCTGGTGGTCCGCGAGTAGATTTGGTAAAATATCATGTTTTTAATTTTTATATAAAAACAGTGTTTCTCAAACTGTCTGCCAGCGACTCCAAAGCCAAATAGTGAGGAGCATAGATGTGTGTTGTCGGACTTCAGCAATGAGGCAGACTGTTTTTGACAATGCCTCCACTTTACGTCACAATTGATTAGTGTGATATTGGAAGGAAAAACGCAGGACGGTGGTCCTTGTACTTGGTCCTTTTTTTTAATTAGGTAAGTGGTCCTTGGGAGAAACACTGGCCTTAGAGGCCATCTCACACAGCAAGAGGACCACTAAAACTCTCCACTGCAAACTGGAACTTTACATGTCAGGTTCCACAGAGGACTGGATGCCAACAGGAATGCTGTAGGAAGTGGTGGATTTCCCCTGTGTCGTTTGCATGGTTGGTGTGAAAAGCTCTTGGCGGGTACACCATCTGGCTACAAAAATCATGGCTGCATCACTCTGTATTAAGGGGAACTGACAGAACTGGGCTGTCGGCGGTAAAGACAGGGATTTTTGTTTGGCAAAATTTCTAAGACGGGTTCAGCAAACCAATATTTTCTTCTTGTCACTTTCTCTGAAAACAAATTTGTTCATATTATTCCTCCAATTATACGCCCTTCACTGTCTCAGACGGCCTCCTTTCATCCATCTTCCTGCTTTCTTTCTTCCCCTCTGTTGGTTCCCGTCTCCCCAGAGAACTGGGTACCATTAGTTCTTTCTGAGTGGGCTATCCTCTCTAAGCTCATCTCCAAGGAATCTTGCGAGCCACTTTGCTGCCAGTGTGTTGTGGAAAGGAGAGGGGAGCTTGATTTCACTCATCTGTTTAATTAATCCAGTTAAATCTTCAGTTGACAGCAGCTAGTCATGTCAATATTCTTTTTTATTCCACATTTAACTTAAACACACAAACAGGCAGGCACATATCCAATCAGATTTTGAGTTTCCTAAATAACCTGAATCACATTATTTACCTTTTCAAGACAAGACAATTTTGCCCATCAGGTACAGAAGGCCTTAATGTAGCGATGTTTTCCTCCAGCAGCCATACCTCCCACTCATACAGGCTAATCACACCTTTGTGCAAAGCTACTATATATTGCCTGAACAGAATGTAGAGAAGACATTAATCAAATGCTCAGGGATGTTCCTAAACTGTTCTGCCTCCAATACAAAAGAAATGGAAAGATAATGAGACTAGAAAAAAAAGTGGAAAGAGACAAGGGAATGGGAGGAGAGAGAGAGAGAGAGGAGGAAAGAAAGAGCTCTTCCCACTACCGGTAATTAATCAGTACAGTAGCCGTATGCTGCCAGCCTGTGCAATCATAATTAATTACACACAAGAGCGCTCTTGGAACAGGAAGAGGACAGCGCAGAGAGGAGAGAAGGAATAAAGAGATTCTGTTCACACCGGAAGATTAGAATGTAGAGGGTAGGGAGAGAGAAATACTGAATCTCCAGACTTTGTACTTTCAACATTCTAAGAGTTTTGACATCATAAGAGTTAGTTTTATTATTGTAGAACCAGATCCTCCAGAGCCACAGAAGACGTGTTTTTACAGGCTGAGAAGTACAGTACAAGCCATGAATGTAATGTTGTAATGCCATGCAGTGCCCTGCTACGCCATGAACTACTACAAACTACTATTTCTAGTCACTGTTCCATTATCTTTTACTGTGACTGTTATTGCCACTCTTCATTTGAACCCCAACCGGCCCGTCAGACACCGCCTACCAAGAGCCTGGGTCTGTCCGAGGTTTCTTCCTAAAAGGGAGTTTTTCCATCGCCACTGTCGCACTGTTGCTTGCTCTGGAGGAAACTACTAGAACTGTTGGGTCCTTGTAAATTATAGAGTGTGGTAAAGTGTAAAGTGTCTTGAGATAACTCTTATTATGAATTGATACTATAAATAAAATAAAATTGAATTGAAGAGTTAGCGTTTTCATGAACAACAACTTCATAATCATAATTGATGCTTCTTGGTGATCCTTTGGGACATTCATACCAACTGACAATTCTCAAACCAAGGGTTCATCAATCTTTATACCAGGGTGGATTTATTATCAATTACAGCAGACAATAAAACTCCCAACTGTGTGTCACAACTAAAGCTCATCGTTAAGGTTTTTATTGTTTTTGTTTTTTTACTACAAACTGCTTCTTTTAAGGAGCATGAGGGCTTAAACAGATTTGGAATTGGATTTATGTCCCCGTAAAATTGTTAGTTTTTTGTGTGACAAGATATTATAAACTGCAGTTCATAAGAACAAGGTCTTCCTGTGATTAACACTAGGGCTGAATGATTAATCACCAAGGGCGGCGGGTAATGTAGGCTTGACCCTACCCAAACATTTCTTCCTAAAATATATGTGAGCAGACTGATGTCCTTGGTATTGTATTGTGCACACTAGGCTTACATTAAAGAATACAAATGTCTGTGTCTTCCGTGTTTTGCCTGCATTAGCTTACCGTTTGCGTCACTATGGCAACCTTCACCGTCCGTTTATATTTTGTGAATGCGCCTCTAGCTGTGACGGATAATTTCTGCCGAATAATGCATGTCCCTTAACACTTGGGAAACAAGGAAATGCTACTGCTACTGAGTCAAATAAAACATTTATTACTCTAAACGTTCTAAAAATAATAGCCTTAAGATGATTTATTATCGCTGATGAACATGACAAAGATGTTTATATAGTTTTTAAATCCCAAACTCCCATCTCTTCAGAGCATGAAGGAGCAGGCAGCAGTACGGTTTGGTTAAAGACATGACTTCTAAACACCATCCTCTTCATGACCTGCTTCCACTGTCTAGAGCCATAAATACTAACAGGCTTCTGCGAAACAGAGACCATCTTACAGACATTCAGTGCAGAACCAACCGACTAAAGACAGCAACGCTGGCCATGGCAGTGAGATTATACAACTCAGCCCTAAATGCAGCGTGATCATAAATATGCATGTGCATATATGTTATTTATTTATTTACAAACTTCTATTTAGTATTTTTATCTTCTATTTTTTTATCTATATGGGGCCGGACTTCCTATGTTTAAAACCAATGTGAATTCTGCTTATATTCAGTTGTTTGACTGTGAGCATGACTTTCAATTAACTAAACTAAACTATATAGTATACACTTCCCTAAAAATTGTTACATTCCCTTGAGGACGCAAAACTTAGCATAACAGCCGGACATTTTGGAATTTGGAATTATTTGATCTCTAGCAAGCAGGTCAATCAATTCCGCTCATGTTCACAAAAAGGATATTTGTGTGACCGCGTATCTGTCCATTTATCTTATTTGCATATTTTAAGCGCAAACCATGGCAAAAGAAAAGGCGGGTCTGCATGCATTTCCAACCACTAAATTAATTAAGATCACCATTAAAATCCATCTTTCTCTAAACAGCTGTGGGATCAAAACATAGGCTCGTCAGGGCAATGTTACAGAAACCTATCCTAGTAAAAATATGTGAACAGAATTTATTTTACCTACTTTAATAGGCCATAGGATAACATAATCCACTTACATCCCATATTAGCCCACCCAAACCTCATTCGCAATTGTATTAATCACATTCAAATATAATGCAATTATCATATTGCAAAAGCTGCAATTAAAAAAAAACTTCTTTAATGCTACACAATCTAACCAGAGAGTGGGAAACACCTGGCCCTAGTGGGCGGAAAGTATTCAGACCCCTTTAAATCTTGAGTTTCAGGTGTTTTTTTCACTCTTTTCATGGGCTCCACATACACACTCACTGCCCTGACGGGAGATCTGTAAGATTCATATTTATTTTCATATATTAATGTTCTGCAGTGCTTAGCTGTCTTTTTTCAGATGTTATTAAAGTTCAGTCATGATGAGTTTATTTTAGTTTACAAAGCTTAGAATCTAGTAAGTTATGATATTCTATTGTGATTGAAGGTTTGTACATTCAGTAGCTAAATAAATATATGTTATTCATTACAATTCATCCATGAAATCATCTGATTTGAAAAAATCACATACTGAATTGCAATCACAATAATGGTCAAAAAATACAATATTTTCTCAAATTATTCAGCCCTAATTAACACAGTTTAGAATAGTGGATCTTTCTTCAATCAATCACTTTGTTGCATTGATTTAATATTTTGAATTTTATTGGAATTTTATCAGAATAATATATCTGTATCTGGTGTTGTAAATGCATAGAGAACAAACACATTGGGTTAAAAAAAAAACTGGAACTGGGATCAATAGATTATGAGTTGGTAGAGTAACAAAGTAGCAATCTTTTCTTTTAAACAGCTTAACATTTGTCAGTCGCTAAAGATGACATGGTATGTTACATGGCAGGTTTTTCGGGCCTATGGGCTGAGTGACAGCTTAGCACTTTGTTAGTTTTAGGCTTTTCATTAGATTTGTTGACAATAAGAAAAATATGAAATAAAAACCTTATCCTTTCACATCCATGACATCCAAGATAACGATCAAAATCATACCTGTGTGTATTTTTAACTTCTTTGTTTCCATCATATCAACAGCCACTATCCAGCCACACAAAACAGCACTTCAAAGCATCAGGCTGACTCAGCCAAACACTCACCCTCTTCTCATCTGTGACAATGTAGTGGCGGCCATGCTTCTTAGTCAGATGTGGTGCCAGGACATCAAAGCGCCTGCGGAACTCAGAAAACACCATGTGGTCTGGGTATCCTGGAGCCAGGGAGGGAGCAGACCAGAGAGGAGAACACAAAAACACCCAACACCAAGGTTAGAGGAGTGTCGGCAGCAAGTGGAGAGCCAACAACGTGTCAACGGTCAACTTTTATTTTCAGGGGGGAAAAAAGAGCCAAAAGACACTTCAAAAAAACTTAAGACCATTAAAAAAGTGGTAAAGGATTGAAAGGTGGAAATGTTAGGGGTCCTCAAGCTTTTAGAGAGGCACGAACAGTAATAATGCCTATGGGAAAAAAGGGCTAAATGCTATAAAAGCATACACTTTTGAATGAAGACATACAGTGACAGCAATAGTTCAGGTTATTGGAACCCTTTCAGATACTCTATCTCTGGAGGTTTAATTTATCACTGGATTCCAATGATTTGGGCAAGAAAAGGAAGTAAGTATAGAGTTCATATTTTATTGTCATCATCAGAAAGAAAGATGAGAGGATGTTAAGTTTGAGGAACTTTGGACGGTTCTAAACTATAACTTCTGTATCAGACAGTAAAGCTCAAATCACATTTTAATGATCTCCATGAGAATAAACCAATATTTATGGACAACCTTTCCCTAACCCCTATTAACTTAGGCCACTTATTTCTGCCTCACATCACTAACATAGAGGAGTACTCCAGTGGAGGGTTAGGATTCTACTTCCATTAAGTTTGAAGACTCATAAGAGAAAATGGTGAAAATCAAAGCAGCAGAGGTCCAAACATCCTGACTTGTAGTACCAAGTAAGTCAGTAAACTTTATTTCTATAGCACCTTTCATAATCATAACAACATGATTCACAGGTGTACACACAGTACAGTACCTTGAAATCTACAACAACATTCATAAAGAATGGTCAAACATAAAATAATTTAACTAAATAAATAAGAACATACAAAAAACATACATTTGAGTCATAGGTGGAACTTGTGGGATCGTAATGCAGGATAAGGAGTTGAAAGACCAGGACTGGGGAGATATGTTCTCAGTGTTTAGTGTTAATTAGAAGCCTTGTTCCTGTATAACTGTAGATGGGAAACTGCAGCATCTTTCAGGAAAGTAAATGATTTGCAAAAGTCAAGGCAAAAGGTGGTTTGACTTCTGATATGTAAATAGCATGACTGAACAAGACTCAAAATCTGCTGACTGTAGTAAGGGGTAAGCAAAAGAACTTAAGTTTGAGGGTACATGTTTTAGGTGGCAATGGTCCAAGATGAGGAGCAATACTTTAGCTTTATCAGAATTCAAATGTAGGAAGACAAAGTGCGTCCAGTTTTTGAGGGCAAAGGGTTGGGGCATAACAATAGTTCACCACAGTGTGAAATGACCAATAATATGGATTCTAATGGAATAAAATCGAGCCAAGTAAAGAGCCTTGTGGGACTCCACTTGTCATAAGAGTCACAGACTAAATGAAGTTACTGCAACTGTGACTACTGCTACTATATCAACTAATAGCAGTTCCATTTTGGCCCGCCCACACCCCTTTAGTATTGCTCAAGCTAGATCCTACAACCAGATCCCACATATACCAGCATGCAACCAATAACATATTTTTATTAGACCTTACTGCTTGCAAAGGTTCACATCTTCCAAATGGTATGCTATAGGTTTGTACCACAGGTCCCATTTTAGATGGCCCCGATGGCATCACTACAGAATCATTATTTTCTTCTACTATTTAGAGTAAAAACAAAATAAATGGCAAGGCTTCCACAAGTACTTTATTACCTTGTCTGTAGATGCGCAATGCATCCAGCAGCTTGGATCCTCGGAGCTGAGCTCTCAGGAGGCCCACATCCAAAGTCATAAGGCCCGAGTCGGGGCTCTCTCCATGCGTCACACGGGGTTCACCTCCACCACTCACTGCCTCTGCTTTGGGCAGCAGGCAGTGAACAAAGTGAACCCTGGAACGACGCACCATGTCAATCAGAGCGTCCTAAAAAAAGGAATATTAGACATGAGTAGTTTAATCTAACATTGTGACAGTCTGTGCATAACCACTAACCAGCCATCTACATGCAACCTACAGCAGCTGATTAAATCAATTTAAGATTATTTATTATAACACACACACACACACACACACACACACACACACACACACACACACACACACACACACACACACAATTACTCTGGCTGATTGTGAACAGGGTTGAGTTTTAACATTAGCAGTGAGGAAAGCAACTTGGGGATTGGTGGATTTAGTGGATGATGTACCACAACCAGGGATTTATTGATGGATATAAGAATCCAGGCCATTTTAGGTGCACAGTACATTACTTCAGCAATGACATAAGCCCAGTTTGCAATTGCTGTTCACCGAGACCCAAAAAGCGCCTTTAATAGGAATGAAATACAAGTTTTAATCAGCATCTCCTCCACTTACCACTTGGAGTTTGACCTGGATACACAGGCTCTTCTTCTTGACAGCAGCCACGCCTGTGGTGAAGGTTTTCTCATGCTGGTGGCTCGTCGCAGGGCAAGCTGGGAGCTGCCCTCCAGACCAGCGATGGAGCCCGACAACACTGTGGCCCCACTGGCCCGGCCCATAAACAGTCCACTGATGTTCTTCCTGTTTTGGCAGAAGGATGAATTAAATTTGTGTGCACGCACATTACTTACAGGACATGTTTCGTTCTCACCGCAGTTGTTAATACTACAATATACAGGGAACTATTCAGACTGCTTTAGTGGGATATTCTGCTGTTGTTAGGATGCCCCCTAATTTTTTGCTATATTAACAAATTTTAAGTATTGACCTACATATAATACACATTGCATTCAGCGTTGGCACAGCACAGTGACTGGCACCATGGTCACTTAAAAAACCTTTGGTTATCCTGTAAGTAATACAAATATAGTAATATACAAAAAATGAAGAAATTATTTCATATAGTGTCATATAAAATTTGGGGATTATTAAGTTCCTCTGACCGCAGTTCCTTTAACACTTTTAGCTTCTACTTAAGGGCAGGGTCTTTTCCCTTTTCCGAATAGCGACATAGTTACCCCCCACAGCCCGCCATCTGTAAAAGCCATGCCGTCATTTTTAGCAAAACATAACTCTGAAAAAATGGACTGATGCGGAGGTGCCGGCCTTGCTGGTAGACTTCTATGGCTGTGGCCTCTGAAGGCTCCAGCCCCTGACTTGGGACATAGCGCCTATTCACCCTCTGTGTGAAACGCTCCGTTTTAGCGCCTGTATGACTGGGTTTTCTTAATTCACATTTTGTAGGCACTCCAGATACCCAGATGTATGTAAACAAGCACTGAAAAAGTGAATTTTTTTGAAGTTCCCTTTAAGTTAAGAAAAAGTAGTTTATTTTTTCACATACTACAATGATCTTGCATTTGTTATTAAAACAAATAAATGGAATTTTGTGGTTTGAATGTTGAATACTGAATTATTATAGTATAGTAATAATTCCACTCACCGTCATTGCATTAAGGTGGAAGCAGAAATCTCAGAGACAGATGTCAAAACCAGTCAAAGTAAAAACAACATCTGCATGTATAGATACCACTAGAGGTAAGCGAAAGATGTTTTTATTGCAATATGGGTGAACTGCTCCTTTAATGACTTAGTCCTATAACCTTTTCAATTCTACAAGCAATTACTTCAGCTGGTCAGTTTGTGTATCTGCCACTCCTTATAAAAGGTTGATATTACAGGGCTTCAATGTCTGTCAGGTTTTTCCCAGGAAAGTCATCTGGTGCACAGAAAGACTTTTTGTTATTCTTTCAGTTATGTTTAATTAAACAGCAGCACAGTTTTGGGGGCACTTTTTGACACATGCATGTGCAGCATATAAACAGACCAACACTGATTACGTATCGCCACAGTCTCTAATAACTGGATGTTGCATGTGTGATCGTACTTCTGGGAGTCCTGCAGCAGTGTGGCAGCGTTCTGGGCAGCAGGGTTGTGCTTGGCATGGCTCAGCCAGCCCTGAGCGTTGTACTCCACCCAGTCTGTCCCGTGGCTGTGACCCAACAGGAAGAGGTGGGGCTTCTCTCCTCGCAGCAGCAGACTGGCTCCTGTAACACATGGGAAATATTTCCATTTGTCTCCATGATGTCACGAGGATGAGCAGTGCGGTCTGCTGTTCCTGCAGCCTCCAGGAAACCTTCTGTGGATTGGTTTACCCGGCGGTGACAGGTTGAGTGCTCACCTTTGTTTTCTCCCTGTACAGAGCCGTAGTAGCTGAAGAGTCTCTCCAGCATGGTTTCCTCTGAACCTCCAGGCTGAACCGCCTCCTCCTCCATCAGCCACAGAAGGCCTCGAGCCTCATCCGTCCTGGCCAGAGCGCGCGTACCTGTGATGGGTACCAACACTCAGAAATGTCCCCAACTTTGTCTTTCACAATCACTTCTCTTTGAATGCAATGGCAACAATCAAGGTAAGATGTGTATAGAAATCATTATTTATCACCTACGATAATACAATAATGAGCAGGTAAACAGTAAATGTAACATGGTATTATACATTTTAAAGAAACAGTTTTAGTGAAAAAGCAAGAACAAAGCTAAAAGCAAACATTACGAGTCAATATCATATTTAATTCTATTTTTACCTTTTAATTTTGGTCACATTAGACTCTGACCAATCATAGCCTGACATATTTCTGGTTTACAGAGATGATGTGTAAGGTGACAGAGACTGAAAGCAACAACATCTGAATAAACCCAAAACCTTGACAGTGCGTCAGCCACTTAAAAAATACTTTACTTCCAGAACCCTGGACGTGTGAAATAACTTCTCCCTATCTTTGCCCTTTTGCTTTCTTGTGTCAAATATGGATACTTCATATTCCCGTTTGCCATCTAAAAGTTACCTCACTCAATCATTTCATTTGAGTCAATGTCGGCAAATACAACCAACTGTAGCCAGGGATTCTCACTGCCTCGCTCTAATAACTTCAAACATTGTGAGACACACAAGTCACTAAATCAGAGCTGAGTGAGCTGGCAAACTGTGTGGACAGCTGACACACTCAGCAGGCTCACAGTAATTGGCCACAGCTGGAATCTCTGCAGCTTGCAGCCATCAACAGTGACTGTGACGAGATTTCAACAATTCTTTTTTTTACCGACTGATGTCATTGTATTTCACAAGCAGCTATTTTTCTAGAACAAAATTAAGATTCTGCAATAACACCCTCTTATAAACCATGCTGCAGTTTTTCTTTTTTTCTCCTGATCTATTTTCAATTAATGCTTCCAAATTAGCTCGTGCTTTCTACAGTAGTAGTGTTAATAAGGCGAAGGGTGCTGCATTTCCCCCATTTTATTTCTGTTTGATGCTGAATTACTCAACCTGTATATTCTTCACTGTACAAAGCTTAAAATGTATCATTATATTCAGACTGATTCTTTACTTGGGTCTGTTTGGGTGGACCACATTCTGGAACAGGTCTTATTATCTTCTGGTAGATTTCAGACCAGGTCTGGGTTTTTTTTTTTTTTTATTCAACCAACAGCATGTTACAGGTAACAGAACATACATGTAACCCAGCTGTAAGACAAGCAAGAACTATCCTTTTCTGATATTTAGAAATCTGGATTGAAGAAGTGTCATTCGGTAGCTGAACTACTATTGTCGCAGGAACTGTGCCAGAAACAAATGTCGTCAGTTTATATTACAATAATTTATACAGTAATTTTCATTAGGCACATGTAGACAAGTAATGAGTCAATTGTCAGCCAACACATTTGTTCTTCAAAGGCTATAATCAGGACTGTGATTATTTTGCAGATTTAAAATGGCCCCTGGTCCTGGATTGGATTTAAATGCACCACTCCAACAAGCCATTTACATGTAATACATGTCATCTGTTAATTATCTAGGCCACAGATATTCAACAAGGGGTTTGTGACCCCTAGGGGGTCCTCAGCATTAGTGCAGTGCTCACTATGGTAGCCAAACAGTTAAGATTAAGGGTTCACTGTGCCTTCCACATATAAGTTTAACATTAAAACATGTTGTATAAATAATATATTAATATCCATTCATATTCATCCATATGTTTAACACAATATTTTTATACAATATACGTAAAGTAGTAGGGGGTCCCTAGTCTGTATCTCTTTCTCCGGAGGGGTCATTGGCCTACAAGACATTGAAGACCCCTGCTCTAGGTATTGCTATCTCATTTTAAAGAAATGACATGTTTTTCCCCTGAATTCCATAAAACACCAACTGTTTTTAACCGCTGGCTTCAACATGATCCAGATTTCTAAGGCTTTATTCTGCTGTTAGAGAAGGTGTTTTGTATCAAGTGTATCCCGCTTTATATTTTTTTGTAGATAATAAAACTTAGATAAATGGTAACACCACATGTATTGTATCCTGAATCTGGAAAATGTGGAGGTCTAAAAATGCAACTTATTAACAGAAAATGCAATAAACTCACTACGGAAGTAGCAAACTTTGATAAACATGCTTTGGATGCTTGGAAATGTGTATTCAGTGAGCCCTTACCCACTAACACAGCCCCATAAACAGCTGATTAATGCAGTGAAAAGTGTTCTTTCCACCAGTCTAAATGTTTGAATTTAGCACTCTGCTCTAACGAGTCCCATTCTGTTGTTGGGATTCTTAAATGTGTGTGCTTGGCAGATATCAGCCTCTCTAAATAGGGAGGTGGTACCTCTGCAAATAGACACCCTTCAACAAAAAAAGAATGTCAACTGACTCTTAAGGCATTTCAAAATGAAAGAGGAGATGCTGTATTGTGCTGCTGAAACCTAATTAGCAGTGAGGTGCGGAGTCCTTTGCAGAAATTAACAAGCTTGCTGTCACTTAACCAGAAATCACAAGCCACACATTTATCTTTGCTGCCTGTTTATTGTAATGTGAGTTGTGTTTTTGCATTTCTATATGTCTTCTGGTTGTACTTTTTGTGTCACAAAATGTGTATAAATCCTTTGCCAATATGACCTCCAAACTAAAAAACTAATTTGTTTCTTGTTGCCTTTAAAAAAGGACCCATGGGAGCCTTTTTCTGACCGGTCTGCCTTCATCAGCAGGAAAACCTTATTTGTAAATGGCTTCCAAAACCTTCTGAATGTGATTCACATAAGTTTAATCACAAAAGCTACTCGGTTGGGTTTTAAGCGGAGATGTTCAACAGGGGGTCCATGACCCCTAGGAGGTCCTCAGAGTTAGTGCAGGGGGGGCCGGCCTAATTATGTTAAAAATATTTTTTTAATCTTTCTCTTTTCAAAAATCTAAATGTCTGAAAATATACAATAATATGAATCCAGCATATTATAGCACATACTCTATAAATTGGCCTTTTTGTAAAAAAACAACAACAAAAAAACAGTTAACTTGCAGTATACTTTGAAGATAAGATTACTCTAGGTAAAGTAGTCACTATGGGAGCCAAATATTTAAGATTAGAACTCAATGTGCCTTTTACATGCATTTAACATTGAAACATGATGCATATTTGATATATTAATATCCATTTATTTCGGCCCAATTTAATATGCAACGTAATTTTATACAAAATATGTAGTAGGGGGGTCTTTCTCTCAGCTAAGGGATCCTTGGCCTACAAAACATTGAAGAGCCCTGGTTTAGAGGACCTAAAGCCTCCCTTCCCACCGGCCAAAAACCCACTTACACCCACTAACATCTGGCTTTTGTCTGCTGTGGGAAAGGTTACAATCGGCATTCATTCCTGGGACAAATGACCGTGCAGTAGGCACGGGTATTAACTGGCTCCAGCTCTGATCACCAGTAATAGAAACATGACACCTGGGTGGACACGCAAACTTTCGCCCCTTTTCCAACGCTGTGACACGCGTCACCTCCGTTGGTAACATCTCTCATCTCAGCCACAGATTTTGTCTCGGACATCGTTCCAAATTAAAGTAGTTACCCAGTTTGAAAGAGAGACTGAGTAAGTAGCAAGTAAAAAATAAGTAAATACCGTAAAATTGTCACTGGCCTCCAGTGAAAATTTGTAATTAGTTAGTTACTAGTTACTTCTTTTAAAAGTAATTGAATTACTTTACCAATTACTGTATATATCAAAAGTAATTAGTTACTAGGGAAAGTAACGTTTGAGATACTTTTATGTCTGCTTTTTAAATGTAAATATGAACAGTACTGAATAGTCAAACACAAACATAATTTTTAGACCTATTTATTGTAATCAACAGGGCAACAGGCCTTCAAATCAAACACTAGTACAAAAGTCCCTTTTGATACAAAATAACTGTCTGTCATTTAACAGTGTTTTTTTTACCACATTAGGTCCAATGAAATAAAAATGATTGGCCACTAATAACACTAACACTAATTAAAAGAGAAAACAAGGGTACTGCATATAATTGAATATGTGACTTAACAAAAGCTTAACAAAATGGTTAAATGCCTCATAGGGCAGAGCTAAATAGAGATAAGAGATGAGATCTCAACAAATGCTGTGGTAGAGACATGTTTTAAACTCTCAAATGTTTTTTTAGCTCAACCTGCATTTTAGCATATTTTCTGTCTGAATAACTGGTGCCATCATTCCATTGATGCATCATTGCGTCACCATAACGTCCTGCGACAGAAGCAGCTAAAGTAGCTTATCTGTCTTCTTGTCTGCAAGCGCAAGAGTAACGTGAGTAACAAGCTCATTAAATTTCAGTAATTGTAATTACATTACTTGATTTAAAAAAATATTGAGTTACATACAGTTACAGTAACGCATTAATTTTTAGCGCATTACTCCCAACACTGCTGGCCTTCATGCTGCTTTCTACCGTTTTCCGGCACTTTTGTGACATCAAACAGGTCACACCAGAAAAAAAAACAGAAAGGTATACTCATCTACTGGCAATGGTAAAAAGGTCAATTGCAAAATGTAAGCAGGTTTACCTGTGCTAAAAAACATATTACCATATGTATATATACATATTCACGCATATATACATATGGTGGAAATGGGTATAAGTAGTACTGACCACAAAGTACAGCCTGGCTGATGGGAATGCCAATAATCTTGCAGGTTATTGTTCACCAAGGTTTTGGCCAAACTGAAAGTGTCACCTGATTAAATGTCTGAACCAAATTTCACAGCAATCCATCCAATAATTGCAAGGGTTTCAATATGTGTGCTAATCTATGCAATACAAGGTGGTGCTGTAGAGAAAAACGTCAGGGGAAGCCCAAAGTCAGTATATTTCATGTTCTTGACACCATGAATATGTGAACCAAATATCTATCCAATCCATCCAACAGTTGATGAGATATTTCAGACCAAAGTGGAGGAGTTGCCAAAGGCCGACATGGCCATCCATAGAGCCATGATACTAACACGGCTTAAAACTAACCAAACCCTAACTAATGGCGTTTTTCCATTGCATGGTACCCGCACGACTCTACTCACCTTTTTTTGGATTTCCATTACTGCTAAAAGGTACTTTTTATAGTACCACCTCCGTCAAGGTTCCAAGCGAGCTGATGCAATACCAAAAGGTAACGTGAAAATCTGCTGACTACTGATTGTCCGTGTTTAAGTAGTTTACCCAGCGTTTTTTTTTTCCTTCTTTTTTCTTGCCTCCACCTTCTTATTAACTAAATTGGTCTTCTGGTTGTGGCAAGAACCACATGCCGAGAATCAAAAACAACACACCTTTGATGTTCTGTGTGTGTGTGTGTGTGTGTGTGTGTTGCGTTAGGTCACGGCAGTTTCCTGCTATGACAACGTTGTCGATATAGACTAGCTTCAATAAAAATCTATTCCCAGGCATTTTGAAACACTTGGTGATGGCTCTTGCGCAAGCCAATACACCATCAATGCTGCAAGTTTTCTGCCAAGGCCAGTTGCCACACATACTGTGTTATTGTACCACTAATAATTGCATGAGCTTTGCAGTAAGTAACTGATGAGAGGGACCCTTTCAAGCCAACAAGAGGGAAACAAATCACAAAGTTGTTTCAATAAATTTCCCTTATGTAGGACGAATTCAATTCAATCAAGAGGAGCCAAACTAATTGGATGGAGGCATCAGGTGCAGGATGTAAATAATCATTGCCTGCGTTTGTCTCTGTTTAAGGGGAATTTAATTTGATAAAATGTCACGATTTGTAAGCAACAAACAACTAGCAGATGAACAGTAGAAATGTTTTTTTGTGGCGCTCATCACTTGTTTTCATGACGGGTTTCAGATAGGAACAGAACACAAAGACATCCCATGCACAGAGATGCCTGAAACAGAGACAGTGTTGTGATGTTCCTTGTGCTTACCAGAGCTTGGGTTGAGGCTTGGTCAATAGCTGCTACAGACAGAGAGGTACTGGACTCTATGTCATCTAATGCAAGCTCTATGTTTTCCTAGACGCAGGAGGGGATAAAAGCTTAGGTTAGTAACCTAGAGAAGCAAAAGATGAGATCATCAATAAATCACAACTGAAGCTATTCAATACTGTAGATTGGGTTGTGTGAGTGTACATTTGTATAAGCGCATTATCAGCAAAAATATTCTATAATATATCTTATTGGATTATGCAGAGCACTATAATTCCGTTAATTTGACTTGAATGTGACTTTCTAAGCTACCTCTGATGGTATCTATCCATGCACATAGTTTTGCGATGACTCTGAGATTTTAGCTTCCACCCAAAACAATGGAGGTGAATGGATTCCAGACAATCATAAAAGTTTGATGGAAACAGTTTTCATTGGAACTAAAAGTCTATAAGAAAACCTTTGAACACTGTGTGTTCTGTTGATTATCCAGTTTCCAAATGTGTTTTTTTCCCCAATGCCGTGGACCAATATATTTCCATTGGCCTTAACAAAACTAAAACAAAAATGGGTTGTCCTGGTAGCTCACCTAATAGAGCGTGCGCCCCATGTACCAAGGCTCAGGCCTTACCTCAGCGGCCCAGGGTTAGATTTCTACCTGCAGCCCTTTCCTGTCTACAGTTGTTAATCGATTAAAAGCCAAAATACCCCAAAAATATTCTTCAAACAAAAAAAAAAAAACTATATGCATGGGTAGATTGCACTAGTGGTGAGCAAGTAAATAAAATGAAAATATATGTTTGTTGTAACATGAACGAACCGACCATTTAGAATAGAAAAAAAAGCTGATGTGCTATTATGTGTATGCTCTGTCCATGCACGCCAGTGCTTAGTGTTGTGCTCAGCAGCACCTCCTTGTATCGGTCCAGCTCCTGGCCGAAGGTGCGTTCATGGAACAGGGTCTGCAGCCTCTCCTGGGTGTAGTTGTGGCAGAGCTCCTCAAACGTGGCTCCCCGCTGCTGCTGAGCCAGCCGGGGGTTCTGGAAACCCGGAGTGTCCACAATCAGAAGGGAGCACAGCGAGTGCTGACTGGACTTCAGAGCCCTGAGGGACACAAAAAGGGACACTGGGAAGCTACAGTGCATATATAACAGTGTGTGTGTATATCTATATATATATATATATATATATATATATATATATATATATATATATATATATAAATTTCTGATAGATAGATATATATCTATATATATATATCTGAATATATATATATATATATATATATATAGATATATATATCTATATAGATATATATCTATATATATATATATATATATATCTATATATATATAGATATATATCTATATATATCTATATATATATATATATATATCTATCTATAGATATATATATATCTATCTATCTATCTATCTATATATCTATCTATCTATATATATATATATCCCTAATTCTCCCTAAATTTCCAACAGAAAACACTGTTAGTCCCTTTCCACTTTGTAAACCTATAACATGCACAACAAGATATATGACACAATGAAGCAAAGGGAAAAAAGCCAAAAAAAAGCATAATATGAGCACAAAAACTTTCAAAAACATTCCCAGATGCCTAGACCCGGCAGTGTCACTGGTTTTTGATTACCATTTCTTAACAGGAGTGAAGAAGTTTAGAGAGAAAGAATGGAGGGTTGAAATTAAAGCTAAAAAGGACACAAGGAAAAATGGAGGTAGAGAAAAAAAGACTTTGAGTAAGAAGCTGTTTGTAATAAACAACCATACTGTATATGGTAATGACATTATGAATGTTTTTGAAGAAGAAATCCCAATAGGATCAAAATAATAAAGTAATATATTTGGGGGGAAATGTTGCTTGGTCTTACCTGTTAATTAGGGAGATGACGAGAGTGAAGAGCTCCGAGTAGAGTCCGGATGCCATGGCCTCCAAACACTCCAGAGCTGTGACCTTAGAGCCTGAGAGACAACAGATCAGAGTCAGGATGAACAACATCAAATCAAGTCACTTCTAATCATCCCCCAGTCTACACCTGATATTGCTCAGGGCCAGTACATGTGTTTAATGGTTACATTTTTTACTTTTTTAACTAAAAATATCAAATCAAACCTCATTTATTTTGGGTCCAGACCATAATGTGTTTAGTACAGAGAATGGCCAATTATCAAAAACTGGCAACAAAAGTTTGGTCACATTCTTAATAGTTTTTTTTTTTTTTTTTAACTTTCCCAGACTTTCCCAGATTAAATCCTAATTGTACTGTAGACTAGATCTTATCAGAACAAGAGCTTCCCATATCCTTCATCACGGGTGCAGAAATATTATCTCAGTTAAACTGCACTTCTCTAAAGTGTTCATCATACCAGGGGCAGGGCAACCACAACTGACCACAGATTTTCAGTGAAAAGCCAACATGTCAGTGTGCACATAGTCTGTCATTGCCAGACCTTTCTTCACAGCCCTGCAGAGGAGGGTCTGAATAGTCCACACAGCACACTGGCATGGGAGAAAAACGTGCTCTTTTTCTGTTTATTTGCATACTTTAAACCCATCACCACTGTCACCATCATTGTGCAGTGCTAAGAAAGTACAGGGCCGCTGCAAAATTGCCTCGAGAAGAAACTTGTTTTGGTGGAACATGTGCAATGAGAATTTTTTTTACCTGAGCTGTCGCCTTGGCCGGTCTCGTCTGGCCCCCCTCTGAAGGAGGTGGAGTGCTGCAGTCCTTTGGCCTGGTGCTTAAAGATGGAAGAGGACAGCTCCTCCAAGGTACAGCCCAGCAGGTAGGCCGCCTTCTGGGCCCACTCATGACGGGCAAATTGCCTACGTCCTGCTAAAAAAGAAAAAGTAAAAATGTTTAAAATACAAAAAGATATGCAACAAAGACCTGAGGAAGAAAGATAATAAAGATGAAAGCTACAGAAAGATAGATTGGCTGGAAGATGAATAGAGAAAAAAGTAGGCGTGGCGGAAGAAATTCAGAAATCTTACGCATCTTGATTTTTTGTATGACAATTCTTTTCCACAGAGTAGGTTTTTTACCCATAAATGTCCTAAATATGTTCTGTTTATACAGTACTGCTGACGATGACAAAAGCAAAAGCCGAAAATGCAGAAAATTTATGGTATGTACTTCTTTACAAATTAAATAGATGTCAGACTGAATGTCTGACATGTGATGTGCATTTTCTTTAGAAAAGGTTTTTTAGAAAATGTCTATATATATATTCTCTCTCTAGAAGTGTATTATTCAACTTTTGTTGTTGTTAAAAAAAAAGGAAACGAAGATTGCAATACTCAAACTATCGAGTAGCAATACTTCTAGAATTGCAATAAATGAAAACCGAAACACAAATCGGCAGCCAAGTATCGGAAAACATCTAGTTGGACCATAAAACATAACATCCCGGCACTAGCAAAAGGATGCTTAAATTGAAATCAGAAAGCTTTGGCTTTTTTCTGTGCTATACCTAACAGGAACTGAAAACCCACTGTAAAAGTACAAATCAGCATCAACCATAGTCTTAGCCTTTAACCCAGATAGGCATTCCTCACAGCATGTGCGTATGTCCAGAAGAGATGTTTTCTGTCTGTTGCTGACAGGAGTGGAAGGTATTTTATCATGACTGTGGGAGTTGTGTGAAAACTGACAGCTAATGTGTTGAGATTCCATCCATAGAACATTTAGTTCTTTTTCTAACTGTGTCCGTACTTTACATCATGATGCAATCACATTGCATCCATGTATAGAAAAGTGTACTACAAATGACCGACTGACAGTCTTTGATGCTCACCCTGCTGTGGGAAATGATTTCTAAATGGAGAGGACCATTTTCTTTTTTAATTCGTCTGTGCTTAATTTTTTAAACTACAGCCAATTTAGCCATGCTGCACATTAATGTTGATACACCAATAAGAAAGTGGCAGAAAATTGGAAGAACATTTAAACCCCACTACTGACCATCTTGCCCGATGACCATTCATCTCTTTCAAATCCCAGTTTGTGACTTTTTACATTCTGGAGGTGTGGAAGTCGATTGAAAGACGCCATTGCGGTGTAGGATCCAGCGTTGTTGGAATGTTTTCCAACAGTCAATCCCATAATGCCTCAATCTTGTTATTTTTAGTCCCCATCCTGTCAATTTCTATATTGACTATGTCAGAGATTCTACCTCAAGAGGCAATCGAAAAATGTTGCAGGTTACAATTGTTATGTAATGACTGAGTCAAAGTCAAGTTACTAGTCATGAGGATGACTATTCAGCCTGTAAAAACAGCTGTTTAATGTTTTCCTGTGGCTCTTTTTGGTTAAGTCTGAGAAGATGACTGAGTAACGTTAGTAGAATATCTGGGCTTGGGGATAGTTTTGACAAAATACAGCACCCGTCAAATGTTTGGACACACTTTTCCATTCACTTGAATGAGAAAGTGTGTCCAAACTTTTGACTGGTACCAGATTGAGCGGCATTATGAAAAGTGTAGGATCTAATTTTTGGAGGTTAACCCACATTAGATGTATAGATATGGGCATGTACCGTTGTTTTTTTGACCATTTTTTTTGTTTTGTTTTTTACATTGTTTCTTGCATTTGCCCCAACTTATGGAAGTGCAATACTAAACCGCAAGGGGGAAATCAGCCCCTTGATAAATGGTCACAACCATTAAAAGCCATTATATGTTTACTGCTGTAAGCAAATTAAATAAAAGCTTTAAACAGCTAAATTGTGTGTTTTCTGACATACACTACCAGTCAAAGGTTTAAAGGTGGTGGAAAACACATTGATTACAAAACTAACAACTCAGATTTAGGTTTTTGCTAATTCCTGTTGATCATTCCCTGACTATCAGTCTATATTAGGAGTGCTTCTCCATTTGGTCTGGATGAGATTCAAAGCCCATGTGTTGAAATGGCACAAGGCAACATGACAGCCTGCACAGCCAGCCAATCAAAGCGGTGAGACACACAGCTAGCAAATCAACAAGAGCCCCTGCCAAGCACAAACCTCATGGGGATACACAAGGGAAACTGGAAAATACAAGTTCTGTAGTAGAAAGTCAAAGCACTAACTAGAGAAGTGGAAATGAATAAGCTTTACTTTGCTTTTGAGAATGTGTTGAATTGGGAGTTGAATGTGGGCAACGTTGGGAGGCATCAGACATTGTCGTTTAAAGGGACAGCAAAGTTCTGATCCCCGTGATTTTCATCTCACGGAGGAGAAAAAGGCTGAGACAGGGAGTGCGGAGAGTCGTCATGAAGCAAACACGAAAACACAAGAGAGAAAGGAGATGAAGAGAGGAGGGGAGGGAGGAGCTGAAACAATAAAAATGCTAATGTCTTAAGGCCTGGAAGGAATGATAAAGGCATTAAGACAAAATACAAACAAGAGAGCCTCTGAAATAGTTTTTTTTTTAAAGTGAAAACTGTCAACAACTCATGTGTTGTTTTTCCATTACCTTCATCTCCGTCTGCGTTTGATAGGGCACAGCATGCAAACATGCAAGCAGAGAGAGGGGGGTTAGAGATAACACAGGTCACAGGTTCATCAATTCACAGACATAGGAAAACATGACATGAGCATTAAACAACACTGAAAACACCATCATGCTTTGGAAGAGGTTAGGCATGTTACTGTTGGGTTAAGCCCCTGGTTTGTATCAGTTGATGGTAGGACTGCACCATATGAAGAAAATGTGTGTTACAGATATTACTTGTGATAAATAAACAGCTTTAGTGTGTAACTTTTTCATATAAATGAACGTTGGTTACATTCAAGTCATTGTCAAAAGAGTTACTATAAAGCTAATTAAGGCTCACAGCTCCACACAACTCTCTCTGTATGTCTCAGTATGACTATGTTCAGAGAACGGTGTTGTCCGGAGACTTTCAAGCACAGAAAGTCAAAGTGCTAATTTCAGCATATGCTAAAATATAACAAATTCAAGCTACTTTCTTGTCCTAAGACTGTTTTCATGTTAACAGTTTTACACAAACTACACATCTAAGGTCAGACGAGGTGTTGATTATTCCAGTTGGAGAGATAGAAAACCTGAGCCAATATCATTCAACAAAACCATGCATGTTTGTCCCCCGCTTCCCTGCACCATGTTTCATAGTGTGCTCTTAGAGTTCCCTGCAGTGTTTTATAGCAGAGGTGTGCCGCCTCAACTTCACACCATACAAAAATGAATACTCTTTTATAACATAAAACATTAGCCTTCAGGGGGAAAGACCAAATACAATCCTCCACACAGCCAAAACATTGACTTTAGTGTGGGTATAGTTTAGGCCATCACCTACTAATTAAAGTGCCTGTGTTATGAGATGCATCAATATATGGGTGGTCTACCACACTTTTGGCTTGGTTCTGGTTTTCTTGGTTTGGCCTGATACTTGTGATTGCAACTTTGTGGCACCTTAAAAACCCTTTCCTGTTTCCGTATGAGAATGTCCATGCACAAAGCCAGGTCCATTGACAAAGGCTTTGCCCAGTTTGGTGTGGAACAGCTTGACTGGCCTACACACAACCATGACCTCAACACCTCTGGGATACACTGAAAACACTGAAGACACTGAAATACTAAAACATCACTAATGTTCTTGTGGCTGAATGTGCACAAATCCCTGCAGCCAGGCTCCAACGTTTACTGGAAATGCCAGTAACATGGAAATACTTCTCAGAAATCCCTGACATAACCTGAACAATACAACCAAAACTATGCGCTTGGTTACATCCCACTAGAGTGAGAACATGTGTATTTGTAATTTAGTGACCAGAATTTTCCACTCAACAAAATGAAAATTCAGTGTGAGGTTAACGGCATCTGATGGAAAACCACGTAGTCCTGCTTGTTAATGCAGTCGGCATGCTGCCAGCTGAGAGTGTGTTCATCCACATGCCAAGCCTGACACCTAGTGGCTGTTGATAGAAAGTCAACTCGAGTCTGTTTTTTTTCTAATATGAGAAGGATTTACATTTCATTTTTGGCAGTTTCTGGTCCTTTAAGCAGGGCCATGTTTTCATTAATGTTGAAGTAATGATCTGGGAGGAATGAATACATGGGTGGCAGGACAGAGAAGCAATTTGCTGGTGGAAATAAATAAACTGAGTGCCCGGAGACAGAGGTATGAGAATAAGAAAGGAAGAGTAAGAATGTGTTGCACTCCACCAAACATATAATAGGTAAAAAGTTGCATTTACAATGAAGAAAAAAAAATCTTATTGTCTCTTGGCTCCACTGTTCCAAATGAAATTTTACCACCACCACGAGGTATAACATGATTTGCTGTTGTCACAGTGCCAGAGTGATGTTTTTCACTTTCTGATGACCCTTTAATTAGTGGTGGGGTCTGATTGGACTCATCCACTGAACACCCAGCCCTTCTCTGGAATCCTCAGTTGATCTACTGCTCCTCTGCAAAAAGCAAGAGGCTGACATGCCTAATAAATGGTAAAGTGAGCACTAATGTCCACTATCTTTGAACTTTTAATTGAATGAAAGTTTTGCAGCTTGCAGAGTAAATTGATTTAGCAGTGCTTTTGGTCTTTCCCTTTCATGGAAAGTACCATGCCCAGCCATTTAACAAAAGGCAAGGGACACAGTGAGTGACATAAATCCATTAAGTATATTGAGTATGGAGATAAAAATCAAGAGGTGAGGCAGGGTTTCCCCCAGTGTTTTGCAAACCTGGTGGTTGCCCCCCACCAGGCCTAAACCACTGGGAATTATTTTATACTGTATTTTCATGACATTGATGTTTTTTCAACGGCACTTACAGTGGGGTGGCTCACTTGGAAACTTAAGACATAGTCATATATCCAAATCTCCAATTAGATTTTAGCATTGACTTACTATGGAATCTGTCTTATTGTCTTTTAAAATTTTCAATTTTAAAATTTTCAATTGTTGAAAAAAAGACACTTGCCACCGGGCTTAAAAACTTTTGTGGGGGAAACCCTGAGGTTATGTCTTTTAAAGAAAGACAAAGGAGATGACATGCATTTTTTAGTCTATTTAAAGTATTAGTTCATCTAACATACTTTACATTCAACACTCAAGTAAAAAACCAAGATTAGTCTTTGGTATCAGTTTTGTAAAAGGAATGAACAAAGTGTTTAGGAGATTGCGTCATTGTAATGATGACACTCTGAGTCACCATTACAAGATGAGAACACACACTTTGTATTCTCATTTACGGAAGATGAGCTGACCAGGTCCTCTGAAGGATTCTGGGTAGGTTTGTCCCCATCTATGTGGTACTTTCTTCTGGTTTGTTCTCTCACTCTCTAAAGCCCAGTTAAGACCAAAGATTGGCTACAAGTCAAAAACGTTTTAGATGGTTGCAGGGAAAAGTTGCAGTTGGTGTCGCTGCGACTTAGCCGGTCGAGTCTCCAGAGGCTGGTTTTAGAATGTTAGAGACGTCACCTGTTTCAACGGCCAATAGAAAAGTCAGCTGGTCGAGTCAGCCTCAAACTGTCAGCTGGCTAAAATGGCAGAGTTTTAGATGGAGGATCAACCGGCAGCCTCGAGCACCGTATGTGTTGGAGCGAGGTAGAGAGTGACTGAAGAGAGCGAGCAGCGTTTAAATAAAGTAGTTATTCAGAGGAATGAAATGTTTTCACTCTTTCATCTCTACTAGAAATGCAGCTTTAGCAAGTATCTCACCATCACTATCTTCATTCATATTTTAAGACGCTAAAATGATATCCAGCTACAAAAAAAGCCTGTAATTTCCTGCGACCGGCATTGCAAGTAGTTTCAACTCATCTTATGACAAATCTTTGTTCTGAACTGGACTTGAAGGCCTCTAAACGTCAGCAAGACAGTTCATACTAGAGGGCTGCTGTAGAGCACCTGAAGCCACCGCAGGATTCTGATGTCTATGTTCTCATCATGTTGGGATTGAAGGGCTAGTTGTGGATGATTTACTCCATCTGTGCAGTATTGGTTTGATAATTAAACCCACCTGTGTGTGGAGTATTGTTTGTAATTGGCTTTGCACATGCTAAGGAAGGGCGTTGCCTGAAACGTCCATTGTGTGGCAATAAACTATCAAATTGGGAGTGCTGTCTTAGTAGCTTTATTTATGATTATTCACTTTTAGAATCCAGCACCCAGCATTCAAAGCTTTTTATGTTCTCATCATGTAAGGACCAGCAAGCATAATCTTCCAGAGATGTGATGTACAGGAGATTGGATGTATGTGCAGTCAATCAGTAGGGAGTTCCTACCTTTAGTGGCTCCTGCGGCCCCCAAGTGGTACACGGCCCCCAGGATGAGCCAGAGGGCCTTCTGCTCCTCCCCGGAGATGCCCAGCACCTTCATGGCTGCCTGCAGCTTGGTGAACTGCTGCGAGGCGCGCTGCTTGTCTTCAGGCTGGAGAGGACGTGATCACATTAAACTTTAGAGATCCCTGACAGGAAGTGGAAATGTTGCAGCAGCAACCTACTTCCATTCATTTAGTTTATCCATAAATACAATAGAGCAGAGATCTTCAACAGGGGTCCGGAGCCCCTAGTGGGTCCTCAGTGTTACTGAAGGGGGGGGCAACACCAAATTATTGTTAAAAAAAAGAAAACAGCACAAAAAAATACTTTTGCACATCTACAGTATAACATCAGACAGGTTCGTCGGAGGGGATTGATAGGTTCACAAAACCTACAAAATTTTGCATATATATATATATACACTTCCACAGGTCACCTGTCCAACTGCTCGTTAACACTTAATTTCTAAGCAGCCAATCACATGGGGCAACTCAGTGCATTTAGGCATGTAGACATGGTCAAGACAATCTCCTGCAGTTCAAACACATCAGTATGGGGAAGAAAGGTGATTTGAGTGCCTTTGAACGTGGCATGAAAACAGTATTTCAAAAACTGCTAAAACCATCTCTAGGGTTTACAGAGAATGGTCGAAAAAGAAAAAAACATCCAGTGAGCGGCAGTTCTGTGGGCGGAAATGCCTTGTTGATGCCAGAGGTCAGAGGAGAATGGCCAGACTGGTTACTGATAGAAGGGCAACAGTGACTCAATTACCACCCGTTACAAATGAAAGCATCTCTGAAGTATATTACATGTTTTTGAGGCAGATGGGCTTGCCACTCCTTTTGAAAATGAAAAATTTGCACAACATGAATGACAATAGAAATTGGAAAAACATGAATCCAACATATTATGGATCCATCCTGCTTGTATCAACGGTTCAGGCTGGTGGTGGTGGTGTCAAATGGCAGCCTATTTGTTGCAAAAAGCCTACCTGAGTATTGTTGCTGACCATGTCCATCCCTTTATGACCACAATGTACCAACTTCTGATGGCTACTTTCAGCAGGATAATGCGCCAATAAAGCTGGAATCATCTCAGACTGGTTTCTTGAACATGACAATGAGTTCGCTGTACTCAAATGGCCTCCACAGTCACCAGATCTCAATCCAATAGAGCATCTTTGGGATGTGCCCAGTACATGGAGTACCTTTCTTGGATGCCATCATGTCAATTGGACCAAATAAAAAAACCTTGGAACCTCAGTTCAAAATGTGCATATGTACTGTATATATATATGTATTCATACTTTTTTTTTTTTAAACTACACTAAATATTAATATCGCCTTAAAACTCCTTCTTCACCGGGCTGTAATATTGGGCTCAGAAAAATACATAAAATGAAATGAAACCCTTAACAAAAGAAAGAAAGATGTCAATAAAAGCTTCTAGCGTGATTACCTTAGACTGTGGTAGGATCCCAAAAGCACTATTCTCAGCTAAGTGGTTAAAGTGCAGCTCAGTCCTGGAAGAGAGGAAGAGAAGAAGAAGAGAGGGAAGATTGTGGGATGAGCCAGTGAAATGCTAACACCTCTGGATGTTGCTGACCATGTTTCAACAACACTGTCTTTTGATTCAGTTTATCCAAAACTATCTGACTTTGTGACACAAAATTAAACGATTCAAAAGCCGAAATGACATTTTACAAGTAAATGGAGTTAACTGCATGTAATTACTGTTCATCAGGAATAGAAAGGAAAGGAGTAATTTCCAACAAAGTTGTATGGATTAAAGTTGCCCAAAATCCTGAAAACCTGAAATCTTGAGTGGTCCTGTACCAAAAAAGAAATGGACATCCAATAAAACAGTTTGCCCGCTAATGTATGCATTCATTTTCCTGGAAGAGGCAAAGAAACTGAAGAAACTTTGAATGACAAATCTGCTAGTGTGATTCACTGGCAACAGACAGTAAACTCTGCAGAGAGATACGTAAATGAGTGAATCAAACGAGGGGAACCAAGTATTGTTTTAAATCTCACTCACAGAACACTGCTATCTTACCTTTTTATTTCTTCTCACACTCACATCAAATGACATCAAACATGTTTTAAATCATCTTAATGAGGCTCATCTCCTGACTCAACACCAACTGGCCTGGACTGACTACAACATGGGACAAGGTATTTCCTGAATCAATTCGATTCCGATTCCCAAAGTCCTGATTCAGATACATTTTCGATTTCATATTAATCATGTTAGGGAAATTTTACAGAATTCTTACAAAATTTTACAAAACTACAATGACAATTGAGCTAGGATATAAAAAAGATTCATAGAGAACTTCTGCTGCAAAGAATCAACCTTAAGATATTTTTTCATAATGAACCAAGGTAATGTCTACATTAAGAATTGAACCCCAAAATACTTAACTGACATTAAAATAAACATAATTTTTTACATTATTTTTTGGGGCATTTCCACCTTCAGGGATAGGACAGCTGAGATATGAAAGGGGAGAGATGGGGGAAAATATGCAAGAAATCATCACAATGGACTTGAACCCTGGACCTTCTGCCTCGAGGAACAAACCTCTACATATGTGCTTCCACTCTACAGACTGAGCAAAACTAGCCACACAATATCAACATTATGAAGGTATTAAAAGATCAATTTCAGGATTTCATTAATCAAATCACTCAAACAAACTGATTCATTGGAGAATCGATTAACTCAGCCCTACTACAACAGACATGATCCAACTTGGTAGGACGAGTTGTGATGCCCAAAGCTGAACAAAAATCATCAATATTTCCCTGAAATTGGAGATAAATTTAAAAAACCTAAATCACAACTTAATTGAAAAAAACACCACCTTAGTAATCTTTGTAAACTTGGATAAGACTTCATAGTATTGCTGTTATTCTGTTAAGTGGTAGAGGACTCACCTCAGGCTGCTGTCGGCTCCGGCCATCATGTAGTAGAAGACGTTAAAGGTGGACTCTGCCTCAGGCCGTTTGCTCACCCGCAGTTTCTCCAGCAGCATTGTCTAACACGGAGGAGACCCTCAGTACACTCACAGTTTCATTCCTTCATCTGTCTGTGTGTCTGTCTGCGTGTGCGCATGTGAAAATGTACTGGTTATATAGCGCTTTTCTAGTCTTATCGACAACTCAAAGTGCTTTTACATAGAGCAGGAACCATTCACTATTCACACACTTTCATACACTGTGGTCGAGGCTGCCGTACATGGTGCCACCTGCTCATCAGATAAACACTCACACACATTTACAGTCCAAAGGCGCAGCATCAGGGGCAACTTCAACATGGGAATGCAGGGTCAAGGTGTGTGTGTGTGTGTGTGTTACCTGGATAGACGCGGAGGCCACCTGGCCAGCCTGGTCAAAGTCAAGGGACACTACATGGGAGAAGCGGCTGGCATTGGTGTTCATAGAGGTGGAGCTGTTGCCGAAAGCTTCCAGGATGGTGTAGACCGCCTGCCACTTCTCAGCTGTGTCACCAAAACAAATCGGATGTCATCTTTTGTTTTGGAGGGATCAGTTATGTTTTTATATTAAATTCAAGGACAAGACATTTGAAGTTTGCAGATGTCACAACATCAGTTCCCACTACAGCGATACCATAAATGTCAGAGACATGCCACATCCTACTGTATATCTAGCTTTTCCTCTACTGTGTCTGTTCTTGTGTTTTTGTCATGATTCTGCAGGCTCACCGGAGAAGATTTTGCCCGTGCTGCCGGCGATGGAGACCAGGTACTGGACCAGGTGCTGGCAGTTGGTGGTCTTGCCGCTGCCGGACTTGCCCAGCAGCACAATGGACTGGTCCTGCCGGGTGGTGAGCAGGTTGCGATAGGCTGTCTGGGCCACCGAGTATATATGAGGTGCAGAGTCATCGCGCCGACAGCCTTTGAACATGTGCATCACCTGATGGGGGAGAAAAAACACACACACACACACACACACACACACACACACACACACACACACACACACACACACAGAGCCACTTAGTCAATATGTGGGACAATTAGGGCTGAACAATTCACTGTTTTCAAATGTAAATTGAGATTTGAAAGAATGCGATTGGCTAATAAGACCACAGTTAATCAAATGTGAAATAATTTGTTGAATGTTTGGTGTAACATTTGGTTTACATATATTCAATGTTATTCCTCTTTTTATTATTTTTAGCACTGTCAGTTAAACGCGTTATTAACGGCGTTAACGCAAACCTATTTTGACGGCGTAAATTCTTTTTGGCCTAGCAAACTTTGTCGTTTTTTCACATGCTGTTGCAACAACTAGTAACGTTAGAAATACTACCACACAGAATCTAGCTAGACCGGAAACAAAACAACAGGCACGCCGCACACACTTGTTTGGGCTTGCGAGCCGGCCAAAGGAATGGACGCCAATAAGATTCTGAATGGGAAGTTTATTTTTTAAAGTTGCCAAATGGTCCCATTGTCAAGACCAAAGTGATCTGTGTGTTTTGTCGTTGTGAACTGAGCTATCATCACAGCACATCCAGTCTGAAATACCATTTGATGGCCAAGCACACAGCTGGTGTTTTATGTGTAACACTGTAAATATTTAACTTTAGCTACAGTTTAGCTAAAGACAAATAATCACAAATCGAACCATAATCGCAATATCTGGCTGAAAAATCACAATTACATTTTTCCCAAAATTGTTCAGCCCTAGAACAATCATCACGCCCGACAGCTGGTCCACAAGCTTTATCAACATGTGATTAAGACATTATCATATGGGTTTGATGCCAGGTAGAACTCACAATACACACAGTTCTTAAACACAGTAGAATGCCTGGGAACTTTCTAATTACATTACACTGTCAAACTGGCTCAATAATAAGGAAGAGTTAAAGGTTTTGTACTTTCTGCATATGTTGTTCACACAACATGGACACCCAAAGTTATTAGGTGAAGATGTCTTGTAAAACCATGGGCTAGGGACCAAATCACCACGTCGTCACGCTTACACAAAAATGACTTCCAGGTAGACAAATGGTCGTTGATTTCTACTGCAGAGATATGTGACTTTGGCAAACTTGTTTATTTCTGTTGTCATTTTCAGCGGTAACTGTAACGTTTATAGATATAAAGTTATACACGGAGGTCTGATCTGTCTGATGTTTATGATGTGCTTATTTTCTGTCCTGTGTTGGAACAGCCACTTGTTAGCCACCGGTGAGACTGACTGCTAGTTTGGGTGGTGTCATTTTCTTTAGTCTGTGGCCCAACAGGTGAATTAGCTCTCCAAGCTAACGTTTTACATGAAAGCATCAAACATGCATTTTAGATAAATGAGATGAGAGTATATCCAGTTGTTCCTCGTGCCCGTTGGCTAAGCGCTGCTAAACTGGACAGGAGGTTTTTACCCGGAAGTTACTGGAAACAAACATTGTGATTGGGTCTAAGTCAGCTGGCCTGTCATCAGTCTTAAACTTACCTTCTCAGAGTACATGGAGGGTGTGCTTAGGGGGTTGATGATGACCATATTAAGTCCAGCGTAGGTGTGAATGAGGTTGCCTCCATAGCGCTGCCTTAGGCAGTGCATCACACTGGATTCATTGAGATAGAGCAGTGAAGCCAGGTCCTCTGATCGGTTGTATGATGGAGGGTTGGCCTGCACACAGAGAAAGAGTGAGCGAGAGAGAGAAAAAAAGAGAGAGAGAGAGAGAGAGAGAGAGAGAGATGACCATGATCAACTAGTAGCAAAAAACAGGTACGCGGCATCTCTAGATGAGCCGCTGCCAAGCCTTATCGAACGTTGTGAAAGAAAAAAAACTGGGAATCAAGCAATCGGCCCTTTCCAAACAGGCACTGCACTAGTAGATACAATTATATGTACAATTTCTTGCAATTGCTAATACTGTGATACACTGTAAAATACAGTGATCATTGATAGAAATGTTATAATGTACATTCTCACTTGATATAATGAGATCTGATCCTATGATGATGTCTATTGAAAATATATAAAATGTTAAGCTATAAGTTATGTTGAGCATAAACATGGTATGGAACGGTGTGTATCAAATTATACCTTTAGTCCTACTGCTGCAACACCATTTACAATTTGGAGCCACCTCCCCATTCACCTTTTCAACGTCGTCCTCGTCCACTTCCAGTATTGTCCCATCATGCTCAAGTTGGATTTTCACCTTGCCCTCTGGCAGGGAGCCAGTCTCTGTCTTCACCACGGTGGCTGTCAAGAGAAAGGACAAGAAACACGGACAGCTGTTAGCCTGCTGGAAGTGCTCACACTCATCCCTTTATCTTAACTGGCTAACTAAAAGGCAAAAACAAAGCATGAAAAGCTCCTGATTTTCATGTTTTAAACTTTGAAGCCTGCAGACTACCACATGGAGGGAAGCACAGCTTCTCAGCCCACTTCAATCAAAAGAGACGATGCAAGCTTTTCCCTCTGCTGACTGAAAATATTATCTTCTTACCTTTTACCAATATCCCAGCACTATGAAAACATGTAATGTGTGGATTGACAGATTAGAATGGTTATATAGTTGGTCATATAAATGATCCAGGTACAATGCACAGCAGAGTATACAACTAAAAC
The DNA here is from genome assembly GCA_026937815.1 of Etheostoma perlongum. Taxonomy (NCBI): domain Eukaryota; kingdom Metazoa; phylum Chordata; class Actinopteri; order Perciformes; family Percidae; genus Etheostoma; species Etheostoma perlongum. Next base: position 10,221,309 of record CM049373.1, read on the forward strand.
CTTACAAATGATTAAAAGTCACAGCCAAAAGGGAGACAAGCAACAAACCTAAAGACATGCAGCCTATCCATCCATCCATCTTCGACCGCTTATCCGGTATCGGGTCGCGGGGGCAGCAGCTCTAGTAGGGGACCCCAAACTTTTCTTTCCCGAGCCACATCAACCAGCTCCGACTGGGGGATCCAGAGGCGTTCCCAGGCCAGGTTGGAGATATAATCTCTCCACCTAGTCCTGGGTCTTCCCCGAGGCCTCCTCCCAGCTGGATGTGCCTGGAACACCTCCCTAGGGAGGCACCCAGGCGGTATCCTTACCAGATGCCCAAACCACATAAACTGGCTCCTTTCGACGCAAAGGAGCAGCGGCTCTACTCCGAGCTCCTCTCGGATGACTGAGCTTCTCACCCTGTCTCTAAGGGAGACGCCAGCCACCCTTCTGAGCCACCATTTTGGCCGCTTGTACCCTGGATCTCGTTCTTTAGGAGGGTAGGAACAAAAATTGCCCGGTAGATCGAAAGCTTTGCCTTCTGGCTCAGCTCCCTTTTCGTCACAACGGTGCGATAAACAGAATGTAATACCGCACCGACTGCTCCAATTCTCCGACCAATCTCACGCTCCATGGTTCCCTCACTCGCAAACAAGACCCCAAGGTATTTAACTTGGGGTAAGGACTCACTCCCTACCTGAAGAAAGCACTCCATCGGTTTCCTGCTGAGAACCATGGCCTCAGATTTAGAGGTGCTGATCCTCATCCCAGCCGCTTCACACTCGGCTGTGAACCGATCCAGTGAGTGCTGAAGGTCACAGACCGATGACGTCATCAGGACCACATCATCTGCAAAAAGCAGCAATGAGATTCTGAGCCCACCGAACTGCAAACCCTCCCCGCCCCCGACTAAGCCTCGATATCCTGTCCATAAATTTTACAAACAGGATTGGTAACAAAGCGCAGCCTTGGAGGAGGCCAACCCTCACCTGGAACGAGTCCGACTTACTGCTGAGAACCCGGACACAGCTCTCGCTTTGGTCATACAGAGATTGGATGGCCCTGAGAAGGGACCCCTTCACCCCATACTCCCGCAGCAACTCCCACAGTTTCTCCCGGGGGACCCGGTCATACGCCTTCTCCAGATCCACAAAACACATGTAGACTGGTTGGGCATACTCCCAGGCTCCCTCCAAGATCCTTGCGAGAGTAAAGATCTGATCCGTTGTTCCACGACCAGGACGGAATCCGCATTGCTCCTCTTCAATCCAAGGTCCGACTATCGGCCGAACCCTCCTTTCCAGCACCTTGGAGTAGACTTTACCAGGGAGGCTGAGAAGTGTGATATCCCTGTAATTGGCACATACCCTCTGGTCCCCTTTTTGAAGAGAGGAACCACCACCCCAGTCTGCCACTCCTTAGGCACTGTCCCAGACTTCCACGCAATGTTAAAGAGGCGTGTCAACCAAGACAGCCCCTCCACAACCAAAGTTTCAGCATTTCTGGACGGATCTCATCAATCCCTGGGGCTTTGCCGCTGTTGAGTTGTTTGACTACCTCAGCGACTTCCACCAAGGAAATTGACGACAATCCCCCATCATCATCCTGCTCTGCCTCTACCACCGAGGATGTGTCAGCTGGATTTAGGAGTTCCTCAAAGTGTTCCTTCCACCGCTCTATTACCTCCCCAGTTGAGGTCAACAACGTCCCATCCTTACTGTATACAGCTTGGATGATTCCCCGCTTCCCCCCTCCTGAGGTGGTCTCCATGTCTTCTCCGAACTTCTCCCACACCCGCTGCTTTGCCTCTGTCACGGCAGAGGCTGCAGCGCTTCGGGCCCGTCGGTACCTTGTAACTGCCTCCGGAGTCCTCCGGGATAACATATCCCGGAAAGACTCCTTCTTCAGTCGGAAAGCTTCCCTGACCACCGGTGTCCACCAGGGTGTTCGTGGGCTACCGCCCCTTGAGGCACCTAAGACCCTAAGACCACAGATTGCTGCCGCAGCTTCAGCAATGGAAACTTTGAACATTGTCCACTCAGGTTCAATACCCCCAGCCTCCACAGGGATGCACGAAAAGCTCCGCCAGAGGTGTGAGTTGAAAGTCCGTCGGACAGGGGCCTCCTCCAGACGTTCCCAATTTACCTGCACTACGCGTTTGGGCTTACCAGGTCTGTCCAGAGTCCTCCCACATCCCCTGACCCAACTCACCACCAGATGGTGATCAGTAGACAGCTCCGCCCCTCTCTCACCCGAGTGTCCAAAACATACGACCTCAGATCAGATGAAACGATTATAAAATCGATCATTGATCTTCGGCCTAGGGTGCTCTGGTACCAAGTACACTAATGAGCATCCCTATGTTCGAACATGGTGTTTGTTATGGACAATCCATGACTAGCACAGAAGTCCAACAACAGACAACCACTCTGGTTCAGGTCAGGAAGGCCGTTCCTCCCAATCACACCTCTCCAAGTATCTCCATCATTGCCCATGTGTGTGTTGAAGTCCCCCAGCAGAACTATGGAGTCCCCTACTGGAGCCCCATACAGGACTCCATTCAAGATCTCCAAGAAGGCAGAATACTCCGAACTCTTGTTAGGTGCATATGTACAAACAACAGTCGGAGTTTTCCCCCCCATCACCCGCAGGCGTAGGGAGGCGACCCTCACGTCCACCGGGGTAAACTCCAAGGCAGCGGCGCTCAGCCGAGGGCTTGTGAGAATCCCCTCACCCGCCCGGCGCCTCACACCCTGGGCAACTTCGGAGTAGGACAGAGTCCAACCCCTATCCAGGAGTACGGTTCCAGAACCGAGACTGTGCGTAGAGGTAAGCCCCACCAGCTCTAACTGGTAGCGCTCAACCTCCCGCACAAGTTCCGGTTCCTTCCCCCACAGAGAGGTGACGTTCCACGTCCCCAGAGCCAGCTGCCTCTGCCGCCCGGGTTTGGTCCATCGAGGCCCCTGACCTTCGCCGCCACCCATGTGGCAGCGCACCCGACCCCAGCGGTTCCTCCCACAGGTGGTGGGCCCATCGGATGGAGATAAGGGTGCCACGTAGATTCTTTGCAAGTATATGCAAGTATACACATAAAATCAACACTCTACCTGGTGTTAAATGTCAAAGACAAGAGGTGGGTTTTAAGAAGAGTTTTAAATTGAGACAGAGAGAAGGCCTGTCTAATGTGCAGAGGCAGCCAATTGCAAAGTTTTGGAACTCCAATGGCAAACGCTCGGTCCTCTCTACACAAAGGAGAAAATGTGAAGACAGATTTGTAGTTGTAGGGGCAGTTACGTGCTGGAAGTGTTTCTCAGCAAACAACAGACTGGTGCAGAAGCCACACACTGCACAGAAGTGCTGGGCAGATGGACAAACTGTTTCATTCATGCAATTCCCCTTCTCTATATTTGCTGGAGCGGAAAAGTTGTTGATTACTCAAAGTCGACAGAAGCCAATCAACAGAAAAGTAATCCGTAACAACCACATAATCATTTAAGTTATTCTGTTATTGTCATACTGAGATAAAAAGGATTTGGGCCAAGATAGTGATTGCAAACCCTTTCCAATCACACCATTCCTCAGATTTTAGATTAGCAGAGGAGTGATGGGGGGGCCAGCCGCCCAGTGCTACCTCACTGACACATGTTAGGATGTATTAAAAGGGAAAATGTAGAAAACTCTTTGCTGGACTGATGAGCATACGTCACTCATTGGACTCACGCATTTGCGCACATGCGCAACTTCGCCATTTCCTTTTGTAGTTCGCTGGGGACACTCTTATTATAGTTCAGGATAGCATGCTAATGTCTACCGTAATGCTAAGAACATGCTGCAAACTGTACCATTCAGAAACAATAGTTAATACTTTATTAATGAATGCATGTTAGTACAGCGGTCTACATGTGTTAATTACAATCCTGCTGAGCATTAGTTCAGCTGTTGCACTCGCGATGGTGTTGCTGATTTCATTGTTGAAGCGCATGTCTCCGCGTCATTCACACGCTGCTGTTATGTTCATGTATGGTCTTAGAGCACCATATAGTGGCCAATGTATATAACTACATAAAATCTGTATGCTTTACTACGTTGGATTGTGATAATTTCCATTACTATCCGGTATTGTCTAGTTGTTTGCACAGCAACTATTTATTACCTAGCAATTATGTATATTGCAGAGTGAGTTGCTTATTGTTCTTTATTTGTATATATGTGCATTCATTATTAACATTTTATATTTATATATTCTGTATTTCTTTATGTTACAGAAAACCACACACGCACCTACACAAACACAATGCAAGCAACAAGCACTGTATTCAATGTTAGATCTGGATGTCAATAAATCTGTTGAACTAAAACCAAAGGTTGCAGCAACTCTCTTACCGGAGTACTGTACATAACCAGCTCGGGGTAGCGCCAGTGATAACGTACACAGACTTCACAGAAAGTTAATATATTACAATCCAGCAATGATGCAAGACCAATGGGAAACAGAATCACAACACAGCCAGCGAAACATTACACTTAAAGTGCCCATAGTATGAAAAAAGCACATACTTTTTCTCTGGTGCACATACAAAATTCCATCTTCTATCATCATCACTTCAAACATCCATGCTGTTTTGAGTGAGATACAGGTTTCTGAATGTCCTCTGCCTTCAGTCTCTGAGTGAGCTGTTCAAAATCTCCACGGCTTTCTACATCACTAGCCGAGACGAGGTGGCTAACTGTAGCACATGCTAGTGCTAGTTCACAATCACAATCGTCTTTGGCAGCGCTAAGGGCCAGACAGAGCCACGATGCATCTGATAAATAGGCTCGGGAAGGAACTTGTTTTGGTGGATCTGAGAAGCAGTTAACCATAGTCCTCATAAATCCACTGGAGTTTAAAATTCCAAAACAAATAATGTAATGTAAAAAATTTAATAACACTGGTTTATTATGATTACATTTTCAGTATTGCCAATGTAATTTGTTTTAATCACAACATTTTTTTTTAAAGAAACAAACAACAGTGAAAGAAAAATGGCCGACAAAAATGTTAAACATGTTCTGCAGTGAAATGCCCATCTCACCTAGGGAGAAGCCATCTTTGTGGACCAGCCAGACTTTCTCGGATCCATACCAGTCCTGCTCGGCTGCGATCTGTTCTTCTGTCTTCACCTGGGGTAGACAAACAACAAGGAGAAAAAATGACTGGACTGTATCTGGAAACAATTATTGTCATGTCACTGGATCACTCATAGTCACACTGGGTATTTCTGAAGCCCCCAGGACTTCCAGTTTGATACCAGTAAATTCTGAAAGGTTATGGAAGAGGTTGCCAAGGTGATGGCCATGCAGTAGATGATGGTGGACTCAAAGGTCTCACAGTCCATTGAGCACTGCTGCTCTTTCAGAGTGCTGGGTGCATGTGTGTGAGAAACTTCCAACTACACAGATGTCAATATAACAAGCCTCAGGGGTGTGTGTGAAGGGGGTTCAAAAGGAACACTGGTAAGAAGCATACCATGGGTTACCTCAGTTTAGTGACACAAGGTGAAGACAGAACAAAAATACAACTAAACAATAAAAACTAGGGCTGTCAAAATGAACTGGATAATAAACAATTTAACTCCACTACTTTTTATTGCACGTGAGTGAATGAGTGACACACACACACACACACACACACACACACACACACACACACACACACACACACACACTCTCTCAATACTTTGGGGTGGCTAGCAGGCTTCTTGAGCAGAAATGGATAAAGAAAAGGATTTTATATGGAAAATTGAGATGCAAAGCCCTTCCAGATTAGCCTGGATGTCAGCAGAATTTAGCCCACAACATTGGAGGTTGGGAAATTCATCATATTCGGACTAAAATCTGAGTATGACGACATCAGGCTACTTCCAGATGGTTCTCTCCACAAGACTAAAATGATCTGTCAATGTGAACTGGGTTACCACCAGAGTATGTCAAGTCTCAAATACCACTTGAGCATTAAAAACTTCCCTTTAAAAAGTACATTTAAACAATATTTAAAAAATGTGCGATTACTTTGCTATCAATACAGAATAAATATTTGTATCATTTGACAGCCCTAATTTAACCACATCACACAAAAAAAGTAAAGAAAAGCTAAATATTTTTGGATGTAAACCAAAAGAAACAATTGAGTCTTAACTACTGGTGACTGCCTAAATGTCACATCATTTGCATGGGAAAAGTGAACAAGACACACTGCAATTCACAAGCAAAGGGAGAGAGCACAACATAGCACACACAGCATTCTACAGTGCAGGGGATGATGGGACGGGCTGGAGGCGCGGTGCAGGCCAGACCTGGGGCTGCTGAGCTGCAGCATGAGATGCCAGAAGGAGGGCCACAGGGTCCTCTTCCACTGATCCCTGGGGATTGGCCAGCATGAAGAGGTCAAAGGTCACAGTTAGATATGAGTAACAAATGTTGTACGGACACACTATTATACAAATAGCATAACATAGATAAGCACACGGATAAATGTATAGCTGTAGACGGGCATTGCAAGTGTAGTTCATCCTACTTATCTGGCACTCCTGTGACAGAGAAATCAAGTTCACTATACTTAAGCGTGGATCCGGACCTGTCATGATCCACCTACTGGCTTTATGCTAGATCTGCTTTAATATTTAACAATACACTTTCACCGGTGAAATGTTTACAGATTCATGGAATAAAATGGTTGCATGACAACAAACACAATTGGGGCCATGAACAAAGATTCATCATGACGTGAAAACTGGGAGCAGCTGAACACAATAATTAGCCACACAACAGTGTGGACACACCACGCATGCATGCCAACTGTCAAAATAGAAGATACAAAGTCCATGCAGGTTGCTTCTATCAGCCTCATGGGTCGTGCAGAGAAAGCTGCTTCATGCCATTATAAATTGCACCGACATGATCAAACAAGGAAAGACCTGCCAAAAGGCTTTTGACTGAATAAATCACACTCACTTTATGATGTGTGTAACATATGAGACAAAAAAAGACTTCAGGGGTTAGGGTTTGCTGTCAAACCCAGCATCAGATGAGTCAACAACTGTCAATTTCATCTCCGTGTTTCCAGTACAAACATATGTTTAGGACATGTTTAGCGTAATTTAGCACAAAGCCTGGAAGCAGGTATTTTTTTTAGGCATTGTACTGTGTTACCTAACAAAGTTACCACCTATACATCCATTACTTATACATGTCTTTGTTTGTCTTTGTTTAACTGCTCTAAAACCTAAATGTGTGGTTTCAATTAAATGAAAACTCTTAGGGTTATATACTACAATTCTTTTCCACTGCCTTACCTAGGCTAGGCTAAATATATCCTACATCTATCTCTGTACTGGATTAACAGACATGAAATTAGTATCATTATTTCAAGACCATTGATAAAGGTAACATTCAGACCATTCTTTAAAATGTGGTTCCCTTAATGCCAAATAATGAAAAGATCCAGGTTCTCTCTTAATTTCCTTTCCAACAAATTTACAAAAACGTTCTCCTACTGACAGGTAGGGTTATAGTCATAGTGAGGCTAACAATAAAACATAATCAAATCTGATCAGTCAAATAGTGGTTCTGGAACCAATGAATTGTAAAGGGATGGATCAATCCACATAGAATCCATTACATCAAAAGAGGATGCTGACTACAAGAAATCTTATAGCCTTTCAGCTTTTTGTAGTGGTCTCAGCATGTTGGAAATACTGCAGTACAAACAAGGGAAATGCAAAAACGAAAAGTTAGAAGGATTCCAGGCCTTACACTCCGACAAGTCACACGAGTACAAACAGCAGCCAGGAGGCCCAGAGGAAGGCTGGAGGGCCGCGGTACCTGGAGGGGCTGCGGGGCCACGGGAGTGGGGGCTTGGACAGAAGACGAAACACTGACAGCCAGCTCCAGCTTAGCCACAAAGCAACCACAGCGAGACAACAACCAGCAAAAGCAGGGTGTGTAAGGTGAGAAGAGAAGGAAAGAGAATGAGGGGAAGAACAGGAGAAGAAGAAGACAAGGTCAACATGGAACTTTGGATGAATAAAATGCAGTGTAGGGCATAAAAACAAAGAAAAAGAGCATGGACACTTGACAGAATAATGGAAAAGTGAAAATTTGCAATGACTAACCATAGGGTCGAGATAAGGACGTTGACATCAGTTCAAACAAATAGTATGTAGTACATTAGTAGCCAGCAGGTCATATCTGCTGTCACTAACCGACACTCATTCTGTGAGAAACTAACTCACATAACCGACAAACATGTATGTTGTCAGGTTTGTATTCTCCCTGCAAGCTGATGTCTGTACTCATCCTAGGATCATCTGTGAGGGTAGAACACAGCACTGACTGTACAAACGCTAGTGTTTTGGTACTTCCAACGTCTCCAACAGAGTGATGCATCTTCTCTAGTTAAACCAGCTGATCGCACGTCTATTTCAGGAGTGACATTGTCCAGTTAAGCTTTCATTCATTCCAAAACAATAATTTAAGCTTAAAGACTTAATAGTTTGCCAATGTGTCAGTAATTATTGGACCGAACTCAATATTGACAGTTACGCTATATTACAGGGCTCGGAGCCGGACATCAATAGTGTGTACAAAAAACTTTCCAATAAGTCTACAAAAGCAAGCAGAGTCTAAAAATGTTAAACTGGGAAACTAAGATTAGACTTTTGAGAGCAGCGATAATTAATAGAGGCAAGTAAGTAATGAGTGCATGATGAAAGCCAGAGAAACCGAGCTGGAGAAGTAAGGGGCAGAGCGTTGGAGACAGACACAAGCAGAGGGGACTATAATTTCACTCCCTCATGAGTCACTGTTCTGTCCCAGTCAGTAGGGCAAGAGACCCCATGCTAATACTTTCCTCTGCTGTGAGCATCTGTAAATACACACCAATAAACTAAGCATGTTAGGAATGGTAATAACAGCCCAACGGAGCAATCGTTAAAGTTAGGGGGACTGACGTTCTGCCAGCCAACTCTGAGATGGAGAATACAACAAAACAACAACCCTGCTGTAAAACTATAGAGTGAAGCTCATAATGCAGTTTCTTATGGGGGAACAGCAGCGGTGATGATTTGACTCAGTCTAAGGCCATTGTCTGTAGTGCTGTTAAACTACACTTTCAAGTTTACAATTTCACATTACATTAAACTTTGGCACCACAATTTGATGCTTTTCAATTTTTGGTCATGTGAGAGCTGACATTAACATACAAAGAGACATGAAGCCAAGGCAATACATTAATAATATTCAGATGGACAGCAGGGGATTTACAGGGGCATTGAAGATCCTCATCAGGCGTCTCTGAGCTTCCTCGGTGGGACTGAGCGGTTCCTCCTACAGGTCAAAGCAGCAACACATAGACACTCAGACCACTGGTAGAGCTGAAGCAAAGCCCATGACTACACACACACACACACACATAAACAAGAAGTTACAAAACGTGAATATGTGATGTATTCCTCAAGGCTCGTGCATTTCCTATAAGGACACTCTGCACACTCAACATAACATAGTTTTTCGACTTATTGTGGAATCGAATTTGTAAAAAAAAAAATTAAACAATGTTAGTACGCTCAAAGTTAATGTTCAAAAGTGCTTCAAACAGCATGCACACTAGAAAACCAATGCCATACACACACAACAATACAATTTTCTGGTTAAGAGAAGAATATTTGCAAGACATAAGTTGCTCCAACCCAGCACGGAATGTACCACAGAAATATTATATTGGATTGGTATTCCTGTGGGGCAAAACCCTGACCCTAATGCAACACAAATATTTATCATGACAATAAGTATAACATGGACGTTGACTGTCCTCCCTTGGTGGTACTGTAGACTCAACAGAAAGTGGTTTAAGGTTCGTAGATCTCAAAAAGAGCAATCTTCTCAAATCTGCTGAATCACAAAAACCTCTATAATCTGTAACAAATAAACAACTTGCTATTTTGACAGCCAAACCAAGTCTGTTGAGGAAGTTAGAAAGTTGATGAGGAAATAAATTGTCTGTGACTGATAGGACACCAGAAGGGGAAATAATGGTCAGGAAGTAAACAAATTCTTCCTACTCTTGCCCAGAGCACTAAAATGACTTGACTTGTTCAGTGCCCACAAACAAAAGACAAAAGACCAACATCTTCTGACTGTCAGACAAAACATATAAGACAGGTTTATTTGTATGTAGTTTGTCTTAAGGGTAGTAATACAAAAAAGGCATGAGGTCATTACAATCTAAAGGGTTAATCCCCTTGGGATCTGGTCATGGCACCACAGAAAAGGTCAGGGAGCTACCAAAACCATGAAGAAAACATCCATTGGGGACCACCAATAAACCATGGCAGTCTGTTAATCATGTCTTGTGCTACCTATGCACCAAGCTGAGACCCAAACCTGCATCTTTATGACTCGACTCAGGTAAGCCCAAGTGGTTCTGCAAAATTTGAGACCTGGACCTAACCTGAGCCGTTAATTTTGCTTTATTAGATTCATTACCGACATTTAGCTTGCAAGGCTAATGCACAACATCAACTACAGTCTCTTTCCCACTGGGGATTAAGCACAAGCTTTCAACACACAAAAACCATGGATGTTGGAACCCTTTTCTTGTTCTAGACCAAAATGTAATGTCTTCTTACAAATCAAACACTGTCTTGACTTTTGTTTCCTACAGGACACTCTGAACACTCATTATTACATATGGTTGTATCTTGGCTTTTGGTGGAATCTGTTTTGAAAAGACCATGTTAGTAGTACTCCCAAAGTAAATGCCCAAAGGTGCTTTATTCTAGCCTGGTCCTACCAGACTCTGGTCCATTTCATTTGTACAGAGAGTCTGGCCACTCTCCATTGACAATGTTACTTCCTTGAAGGCGGTTACTCTGTTAAAGTTTAAAACTATTGGATCTGCCCAGAGCCACCCTGGATCTGCCATAACCAATCGCAAAAGTTTGGTGACGTATGTCATGCGCATGTGCAACATAAGGGGGGCTTATATTTAGCATTAGCATCGCTAGCATTACACTCATAGCGTTAGCCAACTCCTTCCACCACTAACGGAGCGAGCTGAAAAATAAAACTTTTCCCAAACTCCGTGGGGAGGAGGGCTACAACATCATAGCCACCAACAAAACTCAGCAAAGATTGTTCTTGCTCAGGCTTTAATTCTTGGATATTGAACAGTGTTGCCACAATGGACTGAATGGCTTTGTTCACATCTTTCTCCGCCGCCATTACGGAACTACAACTCAAACAAACTCAAGTCATCGTTCTCAGCCACTCCCTCTGTTCACTGATTGGACAAGTTAAAATTGGGCCGGAGAAAACACAGGAATATACCGCAAACGCAGACGATTTATTGAAGGGAAATGAAAATTGAGTGGGTGTACGTAGGGCGGAGGGCAGAGCCAGGCTAGCTTTATTCAGTATGTACACTAGAAAACCAATGCGTCTCAGCGGTAACTTTACAAGACACTTGTCAAGAGGAAATTCATTTTAGTCTTTTTTCCTCCAAGGATTGAATATAAACTTTTAACACTCCTGGATGTTGTAACCCTTTCTTGTGTTAAATAGAAGGCCAGCAAAATATTACTTTAGTGTCAAACTTTTCCCTAGTTATTCTGAAGAAAGGTTAATATATTGTGTTCCTTTTTTCATGTTCCGTAGCTACGTTACAATGGCTATCAAGTGACTCTAAAACCGTGCCACACCGAGGTTACACACACAAAAACGTGGTGTCAGTAAGCAAACTCTAAAGTGCTCTTATTTATCAAACATGCAATTCAATTGGCCATGCGCTTTCCACACCAATGTCCCACATATTGACCAGACATGCAAAGTGTGGACTGCATACCTCTTGTTGACTGACGGCAGTTTGTTGAATTGAAATGACTCTTTGAGGGAGAGACAGTGGACTAAGAGTGGGACGGGGAGGATCAGGGCTCACAGGAGTTTTGAGTGGAGAGGATTTAGGAGCTGGGATGAGACGGGATGAAGGAGAGACAGAGGAAGATTTCTGGGCCACTGGGGTGGTAGACGGACGATTTGTAGTGGTGAGTTTTGTTGCAGCAGTTGGTTTTGGTGCGGGTATGAAGCCAGGAGGCGGTGACAAGGGTGAGGGCTTAGGAGCTGGGATAAAGCCAACAACTGGTGGGAGAGATGAGAGTCTGGAATGAGTCGATTTGGAAGATGTTGGAGCCTCTTGCTCAGAAGCCATACTGTTTGGGTTTACAGCAACCACAGGAGATTTGGCAGTCGGTTTATAATTTACCTCCTGTGGCTTTACGGTGGTTTTATCCTCTTTCTTCTCTTTATCTCCTGGGGCTCAACAACTTTCTTCTCATTTATCTTCTCCAACTCCATTTTTTCTGGTCGATCATCCCTGCATATTCGTGGCCGGGGCTCCCTTGTCCTGCCTCTGACCATGAGGTTTGTCAACCCTCGTGAAATGTCGTCTTCCGTTTTGACGGCGTCATGTTTAAAAGAGAACCCTGACATCATGGGGGCCTTAGACACTGAAGCTGGTGCTACCACTGCTTTAACTGGTTCAGCAGTAGGCCTGGCTGCTTGTGGTGCTTTGTCTGTTGGTTGTGTTGGCACAGTGGTCTCGTCCTCTTCTGCGGGTAGGACCTTCCTGACCACTCGACGAACCACCTTCACTACTTTCTTACGTGTCAGACCCTTGTCCTCTGTAGTATCCATCTGGTTGGTGCCGCTGCCTTGAACGTTAATATCACTATTGGCTGTACCATTGGCCACGGTTTTTCCCATCATGCCATTTTGCTCTCGCTCACTGTTCATAACTGGCTGTGGGCTCAGAGGAGCTTGTGGTGGTTCAGGACTCCTAATTTGTTCTGCCTTCTTTGACGGTGGCTCAGGGCTGTTGAAGCGTTCTGGTACTTTAACAGGTGTCCTGACTTTAGGTGGGGAGGGACTCCTGACCCGGTCTTTCGACTCAGTATGGGAAACTGATGGGGGACTTGTTGCCCGGAATAACCCCCTGCCAGGGTCTAGAGCTGGCACAGACTTGGCCCGGCTGGGCAGCCCTTCACTGTCTGACTACTCAGAAGAAAAAGAGGAGGTATAAGCGAGAATATTGAAAGGAAATCCACTCATCATTTTTTTAATAATCAAAATATTTGTGAGGACTGAAAAGCTAGCTGCTTACTACACTCCTCACTAGGGATGGGAGGAAAATTATTCATAGATGCATCGCGATTCTCTATAGAACAATTAAATGCTTGATGCTTGAAGTTAATAATTGATTATTATATTATGTTATCTGACCACCTCATGTTTCATGTTCTAAGAAGCCAATTCTCCACCATCTTAAACATGACTGAGTCTCTGACATGGAAGATCACTGAGAGAGAAGGTGGCTTTCACACGTTTAGGGCTTAAGCATGGAAGGACTACAAAATAAAAACCTTTCCTAAACTCTAGGTTGTTGTCCATTATCCCATCCTCTTTCAGTCACTCTGTTTTCTGATTTGTACATATCTGGAGACAGTAACTTTAAAACAAAAAACAACACATTTTAATCGATATTTTAATAATCAATTAACTTATCAGAATCAAGCATCAAATTGTTCTAGAGACAATCGTGATGCACCTAAGAATCAATTATTTTCCACCACTATTAGTGAGGCAGGGTGCGGGGAGGCTTGGATGATTTTAGTTTAAAAATGCTTTGAAACAGTTTTGCTTATTTTCTATCCTCAAAGTCAATGGTCCTTCATGCAACGCATTAACACCCAATACCACTGCTGACACTCCTAAATACATTTTATTTTGTCCAAAAGCAGGACATCCTGTTGTGCATTGTGAAGTTCTTTATTTATCTCCTGGGAAACATTTTTGTGAATGAATGAAACTTTTTGTAGCATTTTGGACTACTATGATCAAATCTCATCAACAAGAACCTACCCATGTACAGGTTGAAATGTGCATTATGACGGCTGTGTGTATATGAAGAGGGTTTTTCTGAATCCCACAAGAAACACTAATGTAACCAAACCTCACCGAAATAAGTAAGAGGTTCACCATATGAATATAAAAATGTTTTGCATGCAATGTTTTGCAAAGTCTGATCTCAATTATTTATGTGTTTGATCCTAACTTTCAATGAGTCAACTTCTACCAAAAAAATATGTATACAATACATCAAGAAATTGGACATAATTCCCTCCAAAAAACACCTTGATATATCACGTGAGCTGGATTGACCCTGGAAGACTAAGAAAGCTCTAACATTAATCTGACGACCACAAGTTTTACTTACACTTTTGGTTCCTGGCTTGTTATCTTCTTTAATCTAAATGTGTTGATGTAAAAAGGAGAACTAGATCAAAACCTCAACACTACATGAAGCTGTTCATCACACCGTGCAAACCTCAAAACATGCAGTTTCTGATCCTTTTACTGCATCAATTATCAGATCTTGAAATAGTTGGACATACTGTAACAGTATGTCCAACTATTTCAAGATCTAATAATTCAATGCACTCTGGGCAATTGGAAGTTCTTTGGTTAAGTGTCCAGAAAATGGCATAGGTGGTACAGAATCACAGCTACTATAACATATAACAAGGTGAGAGTGAAAGCCATCACATTCTTAGTATGATACAAGCAAAAGGGCACACACATCTAAAGACACACATGTTAATGCACAGTGTACAACACTGTAATTCCATGCAGTGTGAGAGTGCTTTATGAAATGTCCAAATGAGACTTCCCTTTTGCTCCCAGAAGAAAAGCGATGTGAGAATGCCATGTTGGCTGATCTGATGTCATGGGCTGTGATGGATGAGATGAGAGCAGGAGGAAGAGGAGGTGGAGGGGAGCTAGGAGAGGAAGAATGTTGAGAAGACAGATGAATAGAAATGAGAATCATTGCATTTTCAATGTGAGCAGAGCCACATGTTGATGGTAAAGCAGTGCATAGGGACTAGGAGAAGTGGAGGATGAACAGGAGATTAGAGCAGGAGCATTCGCTCTAACCAAACCAAACCCAGCACCTGCTCAGGGATTACAAATGAAACATTTTAACTACCATGAAATTATGTCACTTGAGCTTTGGGTTGGCCGACATGATGATATATACCATGAGACAATAAATAAAGCTGTCTACAGTCATAGATTTAGCCACACTGTATATCTGGGTGTCTCTATATCATTTGTAGTTCAATGAAATAAAGTATTTTGACCTGTCAGATATTCATATAAACTGGATTTGCCGTTAATTAATTATTAAAAATACTGTATCTGTAAACCGTTTGTCAATTGATATTTCAGATCATTTACTATATCATCATATTATCAACATGACAGCATAAAGGTGCATAGGCGGATGATTTCATCCATATTGCCCCCTCCCCACTACAGCCTCCAATCTCCATCTAAAAAGAAAACTACAACCATAAGCCCACCTTCGAACTTGAAAAGGTCTTTCATGTAAACTACCACTGTCAATTGCTGTCTGATGAGTAGGCACAGTATGGATTTGATACAATGAGACTGTGATGTGATCAGTCCTTTGCTTCCTTGGTTTTAACTCCCTATCAGTAGACAAATACATTCATCACAATCTAAAAACAAGCAGTGTAATTTTAGGGATAGTAGTCACACTGTTTCAGGACACGTGTGGTTTTCCTGAAGTTTCAATTGTAAAAGGTTACGTCAATGATTTCTGCCAAGTCTAATGTATCTTATTCATCTTTACACAAAACAGAGCAAAGTTGGTCTCCAAAAGTCCGACTTGGACTGCAGGCCTTTCACTGGGTATGGGACAGTGTCCAGGTCTGGCTCGCGGTCAGTGGCGTTTATCAGTGGTCACTGAATTAGCACACTGACTAACATGTTTATTTTTGGATTAGACAGGGCTGGGGGCTAGATTACTCTCTTAGAGAAAGCCCAACAAGGCACATATTACCCACAAAGGCAGTGCTGAAGTCACACATCCCAAACCTCTTGTTTCTAATACTAATATGTACAAATTAGCAACACTTATTATCAAACCAGTCTACCTTCCTGTTTCCATGGAAATCATTGAATATAAAACATTTCATAATGTAATATTTTCATAATTACCATTTCTGTTGCTTTACTTGCCATCATGTGAATGATGTATATATCTGTTGGACCTCCAGTGTGTACTTCACATAGCAAATGCACACAGGAGAAGACTGCATTTCATTGGAATGGAGCCAACAGAGTTTATGTCTACAAAGCGAAAAGCAAGCTCACACTTAGCATCCCACCATAAACAAGCAGCTGCTTCTTACTTTAGTAGTGTTAACAGCAGAGTGGCTAAATCCCAGTTGGTAGTGGACTGGTAATATCTGGGGTTGAGGTCTGACCTGAAAAAGGAGGCACATCTGAAAGAGACCCAAATACATTCAAGTATGTATAAGTAGATCCAAAACATGGTCAAACTGAACAGTCCCAGCAGAAACCATGTCAGAGCTAATTGGGAACCCACTTGGGACCCTCATGCATAGGACTGAGCAATAATTCAGTGTGATCATTTATCGTCTTTCAATAGCACCATATCATGAGGAAATCATATTGAGATATCTTGATGTACAATTACCTTGTCTAAATTGATAATAATAAGCACACACTAACTTAATTTTCTTAGAAAATCTGTTGAGGGAACATCATTTGAAGAATTTGTTTTAACATCACACTATTTTTGTGTATGCATGTAAACACAGTCAGTATAAAGCTGGAAAAAATATAGTTTTTACTTTTTTTTTACTTCAAACAGTTTACCACATTATTGATGATTATCTAATTATCAATAATGTGGCAGACGTGGAGGTTAATTAATGTATTATAGTTCTGTTACAACAGGCCATCATTCTGTGAGTTATGGAAACAAGGCAATATGTCTGAAATCATTCGTTCCTAGATTTATCACATATACATAGCGGATGTATAAGTAGCATAGAGTAATCAAACTGATATTCAAAACAAAGAACTGTGCTCCATGGCATTACATGACACCAAACTTGTTCTCATTATAAAACAAAACTCAGGATCAGACATTTCAACAACAGAAATGAGTAGAATGATGATGGGGAATCATCGAAGTACAATGTGCCCTAAAGTCCAAAAACAATAATCCAGAGTTATCACTCAGCACTACTTGTAAAAACAGTAAGTCTGTTCAAAGTCAAAGTCAAAGTAACATACAAACCAGTGGTTCCTCCAAAAAAGTTGTTTAGCCTGGTGGCAAGTGTCTTTATTTTCGACAAGGGCCCGACTGGGGCCCGTCACAGACTGATGTCAGCATTAATGCAGATAGATTCTGTGATAACAGAATAATCGACAAAATCCTGAAATTGAGAGTTTAAAAAAAGCTATAAAACAGATTCCATGGGGCCCTACTAAACGTGCTAAACGTTAACTGGAGATTTGGAATTAGGACTACGTCTAAGTTTCCAATCGAGCCATCCCACTGTAACTTTAGTTTAAAAAACAATACTTCCCAGTGGGGGGCAAGTTAGGCCCGGTCTTGCACATGTTCAAGATGAACTGAAAACACACATGGAAGTACGCTAGAATTTCAGCCTCAACTGCATTTCCAACCATCCTCCTCTTCAAAAATACGTCAAATTTTAAATTAGTATGATTAACACCCCGATTAGGAAAAAGGGGAACTGTCACAATGGCACAAAAGTTGCTATTGTAAAATGTTACTTTCCACAAACCACTCAAGTTGCCTCCTCAGCTAACTGGAGTCTAAAAATAGTGTCACAGGCAGTGGGACCTTGCTATTTTCCACGAAAGTCCGCTTCTCGTCAAGTTATCACACACTGTTCTACCTGTTTGTGAAGTAATTCCACAACTCCTGTATCCAAATCGTTCCCACACGTCAGCGATCAAATGAAAAAGTGTCCAGAGTCGAGGAGATCTGAGCAACCGGCTGGAGACACAGTGGAAAGGGAAACAGCAGAGCAGAGCAGAGGACAGGGGGAGCGCTCTGATAGGCCGGCTATTCCTGACAGAGGACAGACAAGAGATGTGGGGACAGCTGTTGTGATATGAGGGTGTTGAGCAGGGGTAAAAATAGGAGCCTCTGCTCTCTAGCCTGGACAGGTCTGCCATGAACACCAACCCCCCCCCCCCCCAACCACCATCTCCACCATCCAATCAGCAACCACACTGCTCCCCACACATGCTGCTGCAGTTGCTGTCATCTCAGCTGCTTCTGTGTGTGTAGCCAAAGGAAACGCAGCTGAGGGGACTGTTAACGTCAATGAAAACAATGCTCATGTTGTAGGGCTGCACAATATATCGCTTTTTATCCTCATCGCAATATCAACTGGCGCAATAAACATTGCGAAAGGCTGCAAGATATCGCAAAAGACCCTCAGAGATTTATTTTGTTAGTTGAAAGAAATCAGCAGCAGGAAACTGCACTTTGTAACAGGGGTCTTTAAACCAAGGAAAAAAGACTTAAACTGAAAAAGAGACGGAGCAGGGGCACAGTTTGAGCACTAGAGGCAAGAGAGACAGAGAGGAAAATGACAGGATGCAAAGGAACAACACGGAGAAGGACACAACGGTACAGCAGTGGTGGTGGAGATAGACATTTCTTAAAATAATAGAAACTTGATGCGCTCTATTTAACAGAAGACACTACACTGTGAGAATAAGTAGCAGACAGTGTTCATATGGTGCATCATGGTTACCACCAGTAGTGGAATGTAACTAAGTACATTTACTCTAGTACTGTACTCAAGCCCAAATGTTGAGTCTTATCTTTTCATGCCACTTTCGACTTGTACTACATTCTACTACTCAGAGAAATATTGTACTTTTTACTCCACTACATTCATCTAAAAGCTTTAGTTACTTTACACATTAAGATTTCTGCACGCAAAACACATGTAGTTTATAAAATCTGATGTTTTATTATAAATTAAACTAGCTATTATAGATTCAACTTTTACTTGTATAAGATTTTTCAAGTTTGGTCTTAGTACTTTTACTGAAGTAAAGGATCTGAATACTTCATCTACCAATGATGGTTACCCATAAATTGGCTAAATGAAACTGCACTGTTGTAGTTTAACAGCCTGAAGTTATAGTGCAGTAGCTCAACTGCTGTGTTGCTAGCTGGATAGCTATTTCTTCTAATTTAAAATGTAAATGTATTAAAAGACGTTTGAGTTTCGCTTAATTCCTGAATTTCTGTAGAAACTAGAGTTATGATGCGCCGTCCAATCAGCTGCTAGCAACGTACCTTTACATTTTGTCCAGTCATCATTTGGCAGTTCAATCCCACGTCCAGTACCTCAGCTGTCTGTACAACTCAAATGACTAAAACCTTCTCCTCGCTCTGCTCTCCTACCATGTGTTTCAGTAGATAGACAGGACTATAATATTCTATTGTCTACATTTGAATGTGTTGTAAGTTGCATCATCTTCCTGTGTGAAACTGTTCTATGCAGCAGAGAGGAAGAAGTCTGAGCCTTTAAAGCATGGCAGTGCAGAGAAAAGCAGAAGCAGATGGAAACGTGTTACCGGAAATAATACGCAGGCTTTCCTCACTGCTGCCGATGAATGAAAAAAACAGCTCACCATCTGCTTGTGATGCTGCCTCTCAACACTTAACTACTACAGTAGACTAAAAACCTCATAAAAAAGGTATATTCTCATTAAAGTTGGCTTGTGCCTGCAGCGTTCAGAAATTAAATACCAAACACTAATATTGAAACACCTCTCCCTTCTCATTAAGTCAGAACCCCAAATGCTGCCAAACTGTCCCAAATGTAGGAAGTAAACCAAATACAGAGCATTTACTTACCTGCAATTTCAACCTTGCACACAGTTTACTTGTGTGCAAGGTTGAAATTGCAGGTCTGCCTATGGTCCTGCCTATGGTCCCCCAGTGGCTAGAAATGGTGATAGGTGTAAGGTGTTTTAAAGAAAGGCCAATAAACCAGAGCAAGTTTTTTCTCCCATCCAAGATTGGTATGTATGGACTTGCCAGACCCTCCTCCGCAGCGCTGTAGAGAAAGGTCTGGCAATGCAAGACTAGTTTTTCCTAGACAAGCAACACAGTGAGCTTTTCTCCATCTGTCGCTACTAGAGTAAAACTAAATCCCAGCAGTATCCACCCACTAAGGATACATATCCCCAGACAGCTGATCTCAACCACGGCAGCTCCATTTGATTCCCACCATCTCTACTTATGGACCACAAGATGGAGCCAGAGGACCAGGAAAAGCTCCATGAGCTTTTAGAAACCAGCAGCCACACAAAGCCTCCATTATTATCCATTATAATGGGGGAGCAGCACAGTGATATAGATCAAGTGTGGTCAACAAACTGTGCTGTGAAAAGAATGAGTGACAACTTTAGTCCAGCTGACGGCTCCGTCTTGGGAAAATTAGAGTGTAGCTTAAAGCAGAGGGTGGGGTAAGAAGGGCGAGGAGAGAAATGCAGTGATGTAACAGTGTGTTCAAACGTGACTGCAAGTATTATGAATGGAAAGGGAGTGTGTCATCTGTACAAGGGTTATTGTAAAGCTGTCAGAAGAGAGAAAAACTTTCCACAATTATTTTTGAAAATATCCTATTAGGCGTCACTCCAAGTTTTTCAATAGCACCCTGAAAGGCAAGGTTGTTGCATAGTGTAGAGAGAAAAGAGCTGAGTGAGGCATTTATCCTGTCGAGACAGGGAAGGGCTCTGTGTTAAGACATCACCACACGCAGACACAGACAGAGAAACTATCAGATATTTAAATGATTTCTGTGGACGAATAGTGTTTCTGACAGATATGTAGTATGCAGTATGGTGATGGTCGCCTCTGAACTAATCATATAGTAGAGGCTATTAAGCACTGCACTGATAATGGATCAACAACACAGATAATCTCAAGAAGTTTCAGCTTGATAAAAAACGTAGGGTTGTGTTTTTTCTTGTACTGTAGCCCCTGTCTTATGTCTGTATGCTGAGTAGTGACAGTTTTTTTTTTTTACTCACTTATTATTCCTAAAATAATCCCCATACAGACACAACTATTTCCTACAGCTGGATTGTTTCAAACGTCTGGCGTGCGGCTGACAGAACAGAAACGCCTCCGCACGCGAAACGGACAACTGAGAAATGCACCTGAAATGTCTCCTTTGTAGACATCAGACTATCATACCAAGTCCGATGGTTAGACTAGATGTTATACAGCTGAGCAGTGCTAAGTGCTCACCATCACAAGTGATCTTCATGTGTAGAATTAGAGGAGTTCTTTAGTTCCTTTAGTCGTCTTGGAATTCATGACAGATTTATGTTTGTGTCAAACTGAGAATACTTTATTTTACTTTAAATTCATCACCTACTGCACGCAGACAATATTCATACCTCAATTTAACATGGCACGGGTTTATTACTGAGGGACAGGCAAGTCAGTGGCCCACTTCTGACTTTCCTAAGTCACAACTATTTAGTCTGCAGATCCATAGTTTGAAAACAGCCTTCAGGCTGCAGAGCTACATTCACTAAACAACTACACTAACAAAATTCTAATGTACATTTCCTCAATGGCCAGTGACAATCTACTGATCCCTCAGGAGAATACTCTAATGTTTCTTACTGACTATTGAAATTTGCATTAGCACTGTAAAAATCCGCTAAGTGACAGTACTAATTCACAAATTCCTCAAAAATGTATTCATAAATGTTTACCAAATGGCTATAATTCAATGGTTTGATTCTGCAAACGGTCTTTTTCATTTTCTTGTTATAAAAATGCAAATAACACACACACACACACACACTCTTTATGTCCATCCCCATGTTGACGGGGTTGTGATGGGAACACAGTCCCTGAACTGACCATTGGGAGGCTAAGAAAATACACACTACTGGGAGTTAGATTTTCTTAAAGTCACTTATTATTCTAAAAATCCTTTTAAATGACGTAAATGACATCACACACATCATACGGCCAGAGATACTGCTTTATGACAAGCTCAAAGTAATTTCCTTTGTTCTCTCAAGGCATCGACAACACAGCGGACAGGTTAGGCTCTCCCTGTCAATACACGGGTTAGAAAGAGGTCTGCTAATGTTTCAAAGACCACGCCAAAATCTTCACTCTGACATTCTGGTTTCGCTTTGGATGCCATAGAGCGGGATCTCTGGTCGTAATCAGGCCGTCACTGACCAATCAGCATTCATTAGCAGAATGCTAGCGTGTTATGGACAACAACGACTTAACCTGTAAGAAATTGAAAGGACATACGTACTCGTTCATTCAACTTTTGACCTTTAATCCATGTTGAAAAAATACAAATCTGAGAGTTAGCTTCGGTACTATGGTGCTAAATAGGGAGTGGACAGGCTCCCCGCAGACGGCTTTGGAATGACACACCCTCATCTTCATCAGCAGCTGGTGGAACGAGGAGACACATAGTAAAACTTATTTCTGAGTTAGGGCGCAGCTCAAACCTGGCTACCCCACTAGGATGACCATTGACATGTTTTTTTGCAGACACTTCGCCCAGAGGTGGTTGATTAAAACAACAATTCAACAACACCACATTTACATTTCTATAAATTATAAACAAATACAAAAATCCATCTTGTCAGGCTATGCTAATGTACTAATGTGTCTGAACAGCAGCTTACTGAACCAATCAGCATCGTGTAGGGCTGGGACGATTTGTTGACGCAGTCAATGTCACTGATTACATTAATGCTTTGACACAAATAATTTGCGTCTAAAAATAAAAATTTTGCAACTCGTTCAATCAAAATATTATGTTAAATCACGTCAAAAACAGTGTCTGTAGCTTCCTGCACAGCAAGGACAAGAGCTGTTTTTATATTGGAAGGTCAAACTGCACAACAGTTTTTTTTTTTATGTTTTGAATTTCCAACGTCCAATAGAAAACCAACTTTACCACCGTCTGTCACAGCGAGTCTGCTGTGGTGTGTGGCGGCCCTGCATCCCGGCAAAACCTGGAGCGATTAAGCTTTGTCCTAAAGTAGACTAAACATGGCCCCGGCTTATCTCTGTACTGGATACTCACAGATGAAACAGATACAGACCTGCTCATCTGTCTGTGGCCCCCTTTACACCTGGCATCAAAATGTGTTTTGTGGGATTGGATTTCATCTTTGTTTATTTGGACTCTCACTCTAAATGTTTCCAAAATGGATTTGATTTAATTTTCAGGACAACAATGACACAATAAGAGTCACTAAATTGCAGAACGGTTCTTTGCAGCAACAAATTGAGTTTCTTGAGGTGCAACTTAATGCATCATTACTTTAACAAGGTGCACCTGAAGGCAATAACATGCTTTACCAAAACTCACTGGGAAGGCAAAATGTTGCTACACCAGTGACTTCACATGTCTTTAGCTCCATGCAACCAGCCAGTAAGCTTTGCTGTGTCTAAGGTTGTTATTTTCTTTGGACATGCACAGGTAAGAGGTGCTGGGAAGCCTATTCAAGACTCTCCTACCTTAACCCTGATGTAGCTTACACAGGACACAATTCTAACAATGACAAAGGAGTGAAATTAAGGAAAATACACACTGTGTGTGTGTGTGTGTGTGTGTTTTATGCCTGGGCACCTTCATGTTAGTTTTTCTTAAAGTCAGGGGCATGGTTATTTTCTGTAAAATGCACATGTGATGCTTTAAAAATGCACACACACACACACACACACACACACACACACACACACACACACACACACACACACACACACTTTATGTTCCCTAAAAGATGCAGTGACTCTGCAACCTCATATTGTATTTGCTCTGGCACATGCATGTGTTCATCCTTTGCTTTGGACAGATTTCTGGGACTTCAACTCTTTGCATGTAATGATAAAAAATATGAAATCAAATTTCATACCTTTCAATAGTGATAGGAACTAGGGCCGTGAAGAAATGCTGTTGTCCAGATTGGATTCTTTCAAGATACAAGAGTGCCAATTTGATTCATTTATTGTGATTCTATAGTATTGAGATTTCTTTTCCTTCTTCAACAAAAACAAAAGTTCAATAATACAGTTCTAGAGACAATATAACAAAAAGTGTTTCTTAGAAGAATGCACATGTCACAAGAACTGGATTTTCTGCATTTTCTGTTTACGCTCTGATCTGTTGCTGGAAACGGATATGATGTAGTCACCGTCTGCTGTTCCATAAACATTAAATATTGAATTTATATTAAGGGTGTGACGAGATCTCGCGAGATTAAAACGTGACGAGATTTCTCGTCGAGGTGAAAAGTTGTCTCGTGAGGCGATGTGATGTCAGGTTGGTAGAGTTTATACAAAACATTTTGCAGTGTTTGCACGTCCTTTACTGCATATAATTCATTAAAATAGTAAAAAAAAAAGTTAAATAACATTCATCATTAATAGTTAATTTCAAAATGCACCTAAATTGTTTTGCATTTTGTGATTTTTCAGTTGAATAAAAAACTATTTTCCATTCATATATTTCATCGAGGATTTCTTTAAATTTTTTAAAAAATCTCGTCTCGTCCTCGTGAACCCAATCTCGTGATGTGTCTCGTCTCGTGGAGTAAGCGTCTCGTCACACCCCTAATATATATATATATAAAAGTCTAGTGAATAAAATCAAGTTTTAAAATCGCAATGCATTTGATTTTTGATTCCCCCCACACAGTAGAAACCCTGCAAAAAGAACCTCAAGGAACAACCTACAGTAGCTCTGTGGTCTGGCTATAGGAGACACTATGTTTAAGGATTGGTTGAGTTTCACCAGATAAGGACAGTGAACAAGAAACAACTCTCATCTCACAACATGATAAACATACTTAAACGGCTATCAGCGTCACAGTCATCTCTTGTTTCCTCCAAGCATGCTAATTCTGTCTGGCTGCAGTAATCTCTCTGGAATGCGCCGGCGGAACAAAACAAGGAAGATGCTTTTTTACGCAACTCCTACGAATCCAGCTCCTCTGACTTC
The DNA here is from genome assembly GCA_026937815.1 of Etheostoma perlongum. Classification (NCBI taxonomy): domain Eukaryota; kingdom Metazoa; phylum Chordata; class Actinopteri; order Perciformes; family Percidae; genus Etheostoma; species Etheostoma perlongum. The sequence goes on from CM049373.1 coordinate 10,246,280, forward strand.
ACATGCTACCGTAGGTCAAAGGGCAGGGGGGCAGGGTAACAGTGTGCTTCAAAAACCAAACAGAGGCAGCCAGTTTCAGTTGCAAACTATTGACTAAAACCCTTTTGACAGAGTGGCTGAAAGCATGTGAGGTATTGACTGTATTGATGATTGGGGACAATGTGTGTCAGCAGCCATGAGGGTGCAGCTCCTGTACACATTGAACTCCATAATGGATTCAGCAGAAGTAGTACTTCTACTCATCTTCCAGTAGTGCTGTGGATACTCCCACACAGCTATCATTCAGTTAACTTAAATAACTTAAATGAGAGTGTTTGATCCTGTGCTTTTCAGATTTCATTCTATCACTTCAGAGATGTGTATGAACATGAAAAGGGAACTAATCAGATTCTACACAAACAAGTCTTCTGTGACTCTGGAAGAGCTTTGTCAAGTCAGAGGAAATAGCACTGATGATGTCATGGTTATAAAAAAAACACTATTGAGAACTGTTTCTTTTTTTTCTTTTTTTCAAGGCCGATACCAATACCAATTATTAGTAGTTGATGAAACCGATAACCGATATGCATTTACCGGACATTCACACCGCCACCGACTTGAGCGTCTAAAGTTACCGGAAGTCATTTATTTTCAATGGAAGCTTCTCTCAGCTGCAAGGAGCGGCAAATCTATCGGAGTCGCGTTTCAGGGCGTTTTGAGCGTGTTGAGCGTCAATCAAAAAGTTGAAATTTTTCAACTTTATGGTAATGAGCAATGATCAGCGGCAAGCAGCGACTTACGCCAGTCGCCAATCGGAATATAGAAGTCCTTCGCGCTGGCTGATCCCGGAGAAACATACGATGTATACTTTCATTCCTACCAAAACATTAATTCTGAGGACAAGCTCATAATTGCTGTTGCTGGGTTACCTATCGTTTATAATATAACGTTGTTTGCACATAGGGACCAGTTAACGTTAGCTGCTGGTCACATCGTCTCTAACGGTCCGCTTACAGTGAATCCTGCACGGGTCACTAGATTAGTCCGGCAGCTGCTCGCTCTGCCTGTCCGCCGCTATAGCTCAGCGGCTAACGAGTGAGCTAACTGCTAACAGACTCCGCTGCGACTAATTAACAATACAACTTCTGTCATTATATATGTAATTTAGAAAAGTTTCTAGTGTCAGTGTATTGGCCGTGGCTGTGTGTGCTTCTCCCGGTCGAACATAGAACACCAGCACGTCAGAGCGGCCAAAGCGTCAAAAAGCTTCCCCGTACTTTTTGACAAGCGTCCTTGGCGGGGCAGCCAGAGCTTTGTACGTACGGTCACAGTAACAATGAAAATCTTTAAGTTAAAATTAAGATTTTGGAATGTTACAACACAAAACTTAGTTTAACACTTTGAGCAATTATTTAACAAATGAAAAACTTTCAATATCATACCTGTTCAAAGAGAGTCAGATAGTGTTGTGGGCTGGACATTAAGTCCGACTCTGTGAGTCAGGCTCTGTGAGGCTGTACTCAGGCACAGCAGTGCTATGAGTTAAATGCTAACATAATCACCCTAACTAGGCTCGCAATGACAAATGCTACTTTGCTGATGTGTAGCAGGTGATGGCGATGAGGTTTACCAGGTTTACTATCTTAGCTTAGTAAGTTAGCTAATTATCACTGAACACATAGTACAGCAGTAATAAAACAAAGTGAAAGTTTGATTGATGGCCAGAGAGGAACAACGTCATAATGTTCAAATCATGTCCATCCGCAGATGTCAACATATTTGAGTACTTTGGACCAAAATGGTACAGCGATGCATCATTACTGTCCCTAGAGTCAGAGTGGTATTTTTCATTTTGACAGGTTATTATATGAGTCAATAACTATAATGCTATATGAAAGCCTACAGTAATGCACACACCCACACAAAGCAGTGACATGAGCCTGCTACAGTGTGACAGAAGCCCCGGGGCTTAGGTCAGCTGAGCAGTAGTAGATAAAACACAGAAGCATTCACTGCCCTGCTCAAAGAAAAACTGACTGAAACACAGATAAGCTGAGTAGTAGTAGTAACTGGACATGTGCTTAAGTGTTGCTTTTGAGTTGAGTGTGTACATGTTGAGTAAGTGACTGCGTAAGACTGGCATTAACTTGCCTGTATGTTTAAAGATAATATGTTTGGGTCTTCAGTGAATTTTAGAAGGTTGATATGGAGAAAAAAACATAAGTGGAAAAAATCTAGGAGTCCATTGGCTTTGGGCTTCAGCAGCTTGCTGGCAGGGCTAAATTCTTCACCCACCAGCAGCCTACTATTAGCCTGCAATTCATCTAAAATATCACGTGATTTGCTGTGTTGCCTTATGGGAAAGTTTTTCCTTTTTCTGCTCTATTTCCTTAACATACATGTTTGCTACACATGGGCTACTTTGAGGGATATAAAGATGAGTTCCTTTTTTTCATTTAAAAAACATGTATAGCCTAAAATACAAATAAAAAACACAAAACATCTAAACAAGTCAACTACTACTGTAGTAATATGTCTCAGACAACAAGACGTTTCCTGTGGTGAAAACTACACTGTCAGAGTGTCATGACGGGGAGAGCTCTGTGTTTAAAGGGCAGTGAATGTGATTGGACGTGACACAGGCTCTAACACACACCCTATGTAGAGTTATGTATTTTTCCTGATCCCACCCTGTATCCAAGTGATGCATGAGTTCTCCAGGCGAGTACAAAATGAGCATTTGAACCACAGGGTTCACGAAAATAGAACTGTATTTCTCAAATATGACAAAAGAACAACATAAGACTCATAACCGGGATAGTTGAGATATTGACGAGTTGCCACTGGCCCGTTGTACTGTTGAGCAATGTAGCAGGAAAGACAGCTTGCTTCTAAAGCCCAGATCAGAGAAAAAGTGTTTCACTTATCCAACAGAAAGGCTGGTGTATATACACCTAAACTGCAATTTCCTTCTTCCAAAAGTTCAGAGGGGAGTGCAAATGGAACTTCCTGTACCCTCCACCTACAAAACAAATGACAGAAGACTTCAGGGAATGATCTGACCACAAATGCCATTTGAATTCATAACACAACCAAGATGGAGCACCAGAAACCAAACCCTCTCTGTGGTGCTGGGTAATAATTTCACCTCTGTACATCACATTTACCTCCAGGTACCTTTTTCTCAATGACTAATCCCAAAGCTGTGCAACATTTGACCATGTCTGGGCTAATGACTCATGGTACACAACGCCAACACAAAACATGTGTTGACTTGACATCGTAACTGTTGATTATGCATCATTGATGTATTGTGACATGTCAGACAACAGTATAAGATGTTAAGGAAGGGCACAATGTCTCTGGGTCATTCAGCAATCCCAGTTACAGTATCTAGATTTTGGGTAACTTGACATGCCATCTCATTACACTGCTCATTTGTGTCTCTGAACAGTAGGCCATGAGCTAATAAGATAAATTGAGTCACTGATCCACTGCTCGATCCTTGCATGAGATATATGTATTTGTGATATTTGCGGGCTGAGAGCAGGCCTGTAATTATCGCAGAGGAAAGAGAACCTCCCCACGTCCCAAAGGAATTTCATAAACTAACCAAAAGTATCTCATATCCAAATGGCATCAATCTCAGCAATGTTCACTCTATTCATATGTGAAACTTTCTGTCTTCAATCCACAGGGTTTTGTGAATATAAGTTTTGGACTTTGTTATTGTTATTTGCAAACTGAACTCACTTTCTTCTTTGTAAATCTAACTATGTCAATGCAATCATCTCAGAGGTAAAGTGACTGGACAACAGGCATGTTTTCATGACGTGGTGCTACTTGGTTAACCTTAAAAGACTTAAAGCTTAGAACTTTTTGATATTAATGAACGTCTGTTACATTCAAGCTTTTGCCAAATGAGTTGCTACAAAGCTTCACAAAACTCTCTGTATTTGTCAGTATGATTATGCTCAGAAGATTGTGTCGTCCGGGAACTATGGCGTGAAAAAACTCAAGTAAAGATAATTTCCTCTTCTGAAGAGTACATGATGTCCTTTTTAAAGATTTTTAGGGGCATGTTTAGGCCTTTATTGACAGGACAGCTGAAGACAAAAGGGGATAGAGAGGGAGGAATGACACAAAGGGTCGGAGTCGAACCCGGGCCCGCTGCGTCGAGGAGTAAACTTCTATATATGGGCGCCCGTTCTACCAACTGAGTTATCTGGGAGCACCATCATGTCGTTTTTAATTCTCCTTGTCCTCCTTGGCTACCAGCAGCAGTGTGTGTGTTTGTGTGTGTGTGGTATCATGTTGAAACGCCGTCAGTTATTTGTCATTACTTAGAATTCCTCATGGGGGAGACATAACTACGCAACTACTCTGGAAAATCAGTCTACACTTTTACTATTAAATACATTATCTTATACAAAAACAAAGCCCTTTGACCTAATGACCAGTTCTAGTTGAGTTTGCCCCCAAATCAAACTAAAAACATGAAGACTGTGTTCTGGTACCATGGAAACAGCCAGGTGCTTCAGTTGAGGCAGTGTGCATTAACAGTAATGCTGTGTCACTGTGCGGAGAGAAAGGAGACTGCTGACGGTGTGGTTTTCAGGGAGCAGCAGTCAGCACGGAGAGAGTACAAACAAGCAGTGGCATCGGACACTGTGCTACTGCACTACACACCTCACACGGTTTTTACTTCCTGAAAGGGTTACAGGAAAAGGAAGCAACTGCATTTATGGGAAATGTGGTCTTGCTTTCCGCACAAACATTAGCAATAACAATACTTCCATACAATCATTAGGTATCAAACAGAAGTTTTCTCGGAGTCCAATACTCAGTGGTATCTGCCACTACTGAGTGTATATCCACTACAAGTGCTCCCTTTTTCACAAACTCAAAACTCTTTGGGATAATTTTTATGTGTGGCAACATGGCCCCAGGCATTGCTGTGTCACTAGAAAGGTAATGAAGAAACATGTCACCCAGAGCAACAGCGGGGCTCACTGATGGGTTTTTAACAACAATAGTGCTCTACAACAATAGTGCTCTATGGCACAGGGGAAGAAGATACACACACAATACCTACTTGATACATTCAGCACAGTTGTGTAAAAAATACAACCTTTACACTGAGATTAATGAAACTTTCCTCATTATCACTTCCTCTGACTCTGAAACCAAACACGTCATTGTAATTTCTCAGAGAACAGCAGCTGGACTTTCCAGACTGCCCTTCTTTACTCAGACAAGTCTTTCCTTCAGTAGAGTTCTGTATTATTCATGGGTCCTGCAGCATCTCCGTAAATAATTCAGTTTGCAGACAAAAGAGCAGCGGTGACACACCACAGCAGCAGAGAGAAAGTTACCACAAAGCCCCCAGGAAGGTCACAGCGAGATGGACAAATGCCACATTCAAACCAACCTACATAATCAACTTGTCCAGAAATACACTAGAATATCTGAGAAACCTACTGTACATCGACATTTCCCAGAGTAGATATAGCAGCATGTCCTTGGAGCCCTGACCAGGTCTCAGCCCTTACCACAAGGTTTAAGGGAAAGCCTTGACTTATAGAAAGAGAACAGATATTAAAGAATATGTGTCCAAGTCCAGATATGTTGTACAAGTATGACTTGTGACACTGCTGAAGACATTATAACTCAGATTGACATCTCACACATGCTCAAGGCACATACTTTTTATGAGAGCAGGGTTCTCCCTTATAAGGTTTAGGTGCAGCACCCAAGCCGTTTTATCAGCACCCAAACCTATGCCGAAAGAATGTAAAATCACTGTCGGCATCAAAACTAAATGACCTTTCTTAGATCTAACCTAAACTTCTTTAGCAAGATTTTAAAGCTTTTTGAGAGCAATTTATGTATTATCTGCCTTAGCTTTTTTAATGTTTTAGACAAAGATATGGGAATAATATTGGTCCCAAATGATGTGAAATTTCTTGAGGGAGGAAACCCCTAAACCGCCCGACACATATGTGCACCTAATCCACAAGCCTTGGTGATGTTGGCAGTAACTGCTATAAGGAGTAAAATGCTTTAAATAGAAAGTGAAAGGTTGACATTCAGCTGATAGAGGAACTGCTATGGGCATGTTGTCATGTAAACCTCACTACAGTATGTTCTGACGTGCTTAAAAGCCAGGACTCATTTGTGTTGCACTTATTTTATTTCCCTGTGCAGTACTTTGACCCTTTAACTGCATACTGTTGTTTAATGTTGTACATTAGTTTAAAATACATCGAAAAACAAATTTTTCATTGTCTATTTCATATGAAATGTTTCACCTCTCTGTATTGAAATGTATGGGACCTAAACAGGCATACATGCAGACCTTTTCTGTCACATTTTCTGTGCATAGATTTAAAAAATTTAAATCTCCCCAAATTCCATGAACTACGTATAAAAACCAAGTTCAGCGAAGCCTTAGAGACAGCGCAGAGCATGGCGGGGGGGGTGGTTCTACGGTAGAAACGTGAGGAGTAAATATCAGGTCAAATTCACGGTTAATTAATAAATGTAACGTTAGGCATATGCCTAGTAGGGTTGGATTTTACAATGCTATGTGTTCTGTTACCAATTGATTACCTAAACTTGATTGTAATGCGCCAGCAGCTGATAGTGCTACTTCATCAAATGTTTCAACATCTGTGTACTGTAACTGTACAATGTGTTCTCATGTCGGCAAACGCATTAAATATCTTCTGGCAGCACTAAATAAAACACACTTCAAACACACTTAAGCACCACTGCTGGAAGAAATCCCAGGGGTAAACACTATATATATATATATATATATATATATATATATATATATATATATATATATATATATGACAATTCCCAGTGCATCCTCCTCTTCATTTAACAATACCCCGGCCCTCTTATAGTAGCTGCCCTGGTTAATTCCTGTCTCTGTAAAACCTGAGGATTAGCTCCCAGCGGGACAGCCAGCTCAGCCACAGTGTCAAACCTGGTAGGAGACCCTGATCTGGCTACTTGGTTCCAAGAGACTAGGGAGCAAGTGAGAAACAAATAAGTAGGAAAGAGGATTAAGAGCCAAACACTGTTGGTGTTAGCCTTCTTGCTTGGTGAATCAGAAGCATCAGGCACACATAATCCTCCGACTGATTAGTGACTAAGAGTATCACACACTGGCTCACCAATCATAGAAATGAGAGGCAGCCAGTGATATTACAATTTGTCGTGAATACTAATACTTAAAATTCTGGACGAAGTCAGGCTAACAAATTACCATTATCCAAGTGATGGTCAAATATGTCAAATAAGTACGGTGTAGTCCTTTTCAGACAGTGAATCTGTAACATTACTGGTTTCATCTACTCTGTCTAGGGATGCAACAATCTAGTCTGGATCAACTATACATTTCCAGGATAATTGCATTAAATCTGGAAACAACAACAACCAGGACCTCAGAGCTACCACAGCTTCCATGTTGAAAGTTCGGAAGAAAATGCTGCGGCTGGAGCTTAGCACCGCCCAAGCCGATTGTGATTGGGTTACAGAAATGCAAACAAGTTTTCTCTCCTATCCCAGAATGCATGTGTGGTGTAGCCAGTAGCCACTCTAGACCTTACTCCACAACGCTGTGGAGCAAGGTCTAGAGTAAGAATTGGAGTAGGGGTGCATGATACTGTATATCAACTCAATATCACGTTGCACAATATTATATTGAAAGTGTCACAATAAATATGCAATATTTTGTTTATATTATGGAGCGCTGCGTTCCATTCGTTGGCTGTGTGTTCAATTTAGAGCCCGCTTGAAACGCTATAATGATCGTGTTTCATTGGCCAGTCACCGTGCCACTTGCACGCCAGGGCACAGGGCCACTACGTGACCGAACCTATGTAGCGTACCACGTGTGTACATATTTTGAGAGAGTGACTAATAGACAGAGACAAAAACGGAACAAATCAGAGAAGCGAAAGAAAAGTTCCTGTTCTTTATTTATTTATTTTATACTGTCCAATCAGTAAAACATGTCCTGTTCTGTAGACATGATCCTGATTTATTTATTCATGTTGTACCAGTCCAATATGACAGTCAATTGAAACAAACCTTGTGTTGTATTTTTATGAATCTATTTTTATGTGTTTTCCCATAACTTTTGTAATTTTACATGTTTCAAAATGTCAAAATTAATAATCAATATCACAATATCAAATTTTGTCAGTATCGTGCAACACTACATTGGAGTAAGGAATTATGGAGTAAAAGTTATGCATTTATTCAAGAGTCAGGATGAATTGTGATAACTTTGCTGGCCCTTTGACTTTTCATCTGGCGCCTTTAAATCTTTTTTTTTTTAAACATGGCTCCGTTCATGTCCCCTTCTGACTTATTTCTAATGCCCTCTTACTGCTTTTTCTGTTGTTGGTTTGATTCCATCTCTCCGAACTAAGCCTAAAACAGCCACACACAGGATTTCACTCATCAGTTGTGGAGAGTTGTAGGATTTCATCTGTTTGGGACCCTCAAACATGTCACCATTTATTCTGTTTGCATGTTTCATTAGAATAGAAGTGCATTCATCAATTCAATCACACTCATTGTGTCATTTTTGTTATCAACATTTAGTCTGCAGGTACATTCTTATACAGCTATTTCTGGCCCTGTGTGTGTGTGTGTGTGTGTGTGTGTGTGTGTGTGTGTGTGTGTGTGTCTTTTTGTTGTGAGAAATGGAGACAGATCTCTCTTGATGTGTGATATTTTTGAGACACTTATTTTTAGAACCACTGAGGATTATCAGCCACCGCTCTGTCTACCGGTAATTACATCCTCACTTGGCACATTGTCTCTGCATTGACGTTATTTAAACAAATCGAGGGTGTGTGTCACTCACCGTATTGCTTTCAATCCGTTCTACTGCATTCCTGTCTCCTGCCTGGTCTGTCCTGACTGCTCCATGAACTCTCACATTAAAACCAGTAAAGCTCGGGGCGCCTGGGTAGCTCACCTGCTTGAGCAAGCGCCCCATGTAAAGAGGCTCAGTCGTTGCCGCAGCGGCCGCAGGTTCAATGCAGACCTGCGGCCCTTTGCTGCATGTCATTCCCCCGCTCTCTCCCTCTTTTCCTGTCTTCAGCTGTCCTATGTAATAAAAGCCTAAAATGCCCCAAAAAATAATCTTATAAAAATGCACTACTGCTCATTTACAATGCAAACATTTTATACAAAAAGACACACTCATCAGTGCAGTAGTAGTAGTATTCTGCTGCTTTGACACTTGACTGGTGGACTTCCACAGTTTTCCTTGGATTAGTGTGGCGCCCTGCTCCACTCTGCTATGCCCTGCAGTGCCCTGCTACACCATTAAATATTACAACTACTATTTCTAGTAATAGTTCCATTATTTTTATTGTTGCTATAATTGCTATAGTTGCTAAAATCTTCATCACACCCCCCCAACCGGCACCGTCAGACATGTCTACCAAGAGCCTGGATCTGTCTGAGGTTTCTCCCTAAAAGGAAGTTTTTCCTCGTCACTGTCGCACTAAATGCTTGCTTTTGGGGGGGTTAGAATTGGAATTGTTGGGTCTTTGTAAATTCTAGAGTATGGTCTAGACCTACTCTATCTGTAAAGTGTCTCGAGACAACTCTGGTTATGATTTGATACTATAAATCAAATTTAATCTTGCAGGTGAACTGCGAACTCCATTCCTGCTGTTGTGTTATTGTTAGGTCTCCCCCCCACCCAATCTTTCTTCTCTATGTATTTTTTTACTTTCTCTTTGGTCCTGGGACGCGTTCCTATGTCACAGTGTACTGCCTTTTAATTGTTTAAATATAAATAAAATAAAAATATTTAAACACAAAACAAAAATTAATTGAAAAACATTTTTTCAAAGATATTAGATGATGATAAAAGGAGTTTCGGTCAAGTCTCCCTGAAAAAGAAGTTCTTACTCTCAGGATGTGGTTAAATAAATAATCCTGACATTCAAAAAAAGGCAAAAAGATAATAAAAACTGCTATGTTTCACTGTAATCACGATATATAGAGAAACACAATAGAGCTTCAGCCGCAAATAAAAACATGTCCTCCTCTTTAGTGTTTCTCTTTCCAAATACTCAGGTCAAATTACTGAGAACACTGACAGGGTTTCTTAACAAGAATCAGGCGCCACTGATAGCAAGGACGGATGTGTATGATTAAGTATATTAGCTCTTTCACACACAAACACCCATGCATTCCTGCGTGGTTTGGCTCGTTCTCACCCTACTGGTTAAACAAATTCCTGTTTGTTGTCATTCCCAGAAGCCTTAGGTCTGTAAGCATGTCCACTGACATCACTACACACAATTACACTGCACCTTGCATTCTATATCCTTAGAGTTGGACTGAAACACATTAATAGCAGATTTATTAGCAACACCAGGGTTCAAGACATTAAATATGACTAGTTGTTGTCATGAATTAGTCCGAACCCCCTTTGGATTCGGTCTTGACTGAAAATTGGAACAGGAACTGGACATGGGGTTGATCTGTGAGTAATTAAAACGAGTTGTTACCAAAGCCTTGTATAATATGTTTAAATTTAAATGGTGGCCAAAGGCACACTCAGTCTTAAACATGAGGGCACACATTACTCCGACTTCCTTTCCTCTCTCAGACTGAAGGCAGAAAATAAAGAGGATCAACAGGATAAAGTTAATCATAAAGACACAGCTAAAGGGCTACAGGAAATGTGTTTGACTGAGAGGCTTACAAATACTGGAAAAACATCTAAACTATTCCTAGATGTGCATATGAGAAATGAATTGTGGCCAATCATAAAAGCCAGGACAATCTTTATGTTGGCAATTCTGCTCGGAAATGTGTGACATTTCCCGCTTAAAACAATGTGGAGAATTGTTTAATTTCCAGCTGCCACTAATAACAAATCAATTTCAGCTCAAAATATGCCGAGACGTCAGCTTATGCTGTTCATATCTAGTCTCAAAATGAAGCAGAAAAAATGGGAGATTCTATCAAAGAAGTAAGTAGAACATATTGATAAAATACCCTGGCCATATGCTCTGTTGTTGTCTTTTGTTATTTAAATCACAAACATTGCAAGGGTTCAATACAACACAAGACGAATGCCATGAGACCACCAAATCACTGCAGGTTATTTCTTCTATGAGACTCTAAAAAAACCTATTACACTGACAATAATATAATCATTTTTAATTGGCTAACATAATGATGTTGCATTGTGTCTTGACAAAAGCCAAGCCAGGTTCAACCTTTCTGTGCTCGGGTCTCATCGAAATGAATAAGGATGCTGGGTTTGTTAATGCCGCAGTGATTTCTGAACATGGCCTTAAACATAACTCTCACCACACTGTATGTGAAAAACAACTGATGAATAATGTAGAAACCGTGCAGCACAGTCACCTTACCTCGCATTGTGTGTATATTTATATATGGACAAAATATTTTTATCTACTACATAAGTTCCCTCCCGCCTCCATCAGCCCTCAGCCCTTAGAACCTCATTCCTCTTCCTCCATAAGAAACTCCCGGGGGAAAGGGTCAGGAAGTGGCCTATTTGTTCCAAAGCAGATTCCACAAATGCCAGAGTGAGACCTAAAGGGAGAGGCCTGCTTCCCGTCGTTTTCAGTCAGCCTGTTAAGACAAGTGAAGATCTCTCTCTCTCTCTCTCTCTCTCTCTCTCTCTCGGCAGAAGTCTACAACTCCTGCAGATTTACAAGCTAAGTTTAACTATTTCCCCACTGTATTATCCCAATTAACAGTTACCAGTGTGATTGGAAGAATATATCATATAAAGTTAAGCAGGCTTCCTGAGCAATAATTCACACAGTATGTGTTCAATCAATCAATCAATCAATCAATTGCAGGGAAGTTTAGGAATATTAGGCCAGTGGTTCTCAAACTTTTTCACATTAAGGACCCCTAAACTGACACAAATTACACCAGCGACCCCCATCCATTGGCAATTTTAGGGGATTGAAAGTAAGAGAAAAGTATCGGTACCAAAAAAGTGAATTGAGTCGAGCAGGCCCGTACCATACAGTGGAAACACAACACATACATATCAACAGCTAATGAGGACTCCCACCTATCAACCCCTTTTGACGACTGGGACATTAGACTGACCCTTGGGCCCTTTTACAGCGAGCAGGCTAACTGAGTTATTTGGATAAAGTTGATGTACTACTAATGGTTTAGAGATTCGAAAGGTCAACATTGAACAGGTCTTAAAAAAGATAATGTGAACTTTGAAGACAGGTGCTAGGTGTAAAATCAGAAAGGTGCCACATGCCCAGGGTAGTTCTGCCACCTGCTTTGGCGATCATCACTCTCTGCATAATAAAAAACGGTGGCTCAAGCTAGAACAAGGCATTTCTACCACTGAATCAGTGTCGATATCCTCAGTGATCACAACCTGAGATCCATTTTTAAGATATTCCAAATCTGCAGACTTCACTAACTGCACGGCTTCCCTAAGTGCATTGCAAGCTTGGTGGATCTCTGAGTCATATTTGACTTTGGTCAGTTAGCTTTTAGCGCTGACTGATTGTAGGGCCCTATGTAATCCATCTAAGATTCTGTTATCACAGAAACTATTGGGCTCTACATCAATTCTGTCATTAGTCTGCGACTGGTCCGATCCTGAAATTTGCCACCAGGCTAAACAACTTATCTGGAAGAAATGCTGAACTGCAGCATAGCAGAGAATGATATACAAGTTAATACATCTAAGTTCAATAGGGGAGTCCTGATGATTGAGTGGTTTAGGATACATGACGGCAACTTTCCCGGGTCCATACCAGCCAGGAACCTTTGACGCGTGTCATCAGCCCCTATCTTTCTCCCTGTGTTTGCTGGCTCACCACACCCCTGTTATACTACAAAATAGAAAGGCAGAAATGCTGTGAAGCAAAATCGTTAAAGGTTCAAGTACAAAGTGCTTTGAGGCAGCAAACCTTTTCCAGATTTGTTTAAACCAGAAGAATGAGTATAAACTATTAACTGCAAGCTAACGTATTATATCTGTGCAGGAAGGCTTTACTTGTCAAGAATCCTAAAAGGAATTTACCAGCCATATACTTGGGGAGAGTATCTATTACATAACTGAACAATGACACACGTTTAAAGAATTCCACTCTCCAGTTATTTACCATAAAAATGTTAACACTTTGGAAATGTTAGATGACTAAAGTCTAATTTTAAATGGATGTCTGAGTAATTAGTTTGAGCACTGGATGGAGAAACGTTTGAGAGGGTCTGAATCAAAGTGGAAGCGAGTTAAGTCACAATTGCTTCCTGAATGGGTCGAGATAACAATAACTGTGCCAAAGTTAACAGGCACTGTTGAGGGTATACCATGGTGGACAGCATAGAGGGTGAATGAAAAAGAGAGTCTGTAAGTGGGGGATGAGAGGAAAATATGCCTGTGCTTTCAAGTGTCTACTACTATTACTAATGCTAATACTGGACTATTGTTACTGCAAGCACCACAACAGCAGATATAAACAGAAGTAATGTCTACATATAAGTCAATAGACCAATCAATCAACTTGAACTGCTACAATATTTTTGTTAAAAGACCTACATTTTTAGTTCCCACAAATGACCTGAAAGGTCCCATGTTGTGAAAAGTGAGCCTTCATGACTTATTTGATTATAAAGCAGGTCAAGCTATATAAATACTGAAAAGTTTCAAAACATTCAATCCACTCAGAAACGGGGCCTTTAAACTAGCCGTCAGGACTACTGTACAGTTGCGATGTCATACCTATACTATATGTAGATAGAAAGTTATTCCCCGGCTGCACTGACGGGCAGACTCCGAGAGGGCAGATAAAGACGACGCAGAAACACTAGCCAGTCACAGCAGACTGGGCTTGTTTTAGGACGGGGGCTTAAAGAGACAGGCGCTAAAACTAAACATTTCAGACAGAGGGTGTATTCAGACTAACAGAATGAGAAAAAGAATGTTGTTTTAAACATTAAAGCATGGAAACATGTTCTAGTAGAAAATCCAAAATATAAGAGTATATGAACCTGAAAATGATCATGATATGGGACCTTTAAGAACTCTCTGTGGTTATTCTGGCTCTGTGCTGTTACTATAAGTCTACTGATTACATATTACATTGATTAAATACTGTATACTGAATGTAAATTCAATATTCAAATGATTTAACCTATTTCTAAACAGAGCCAATGCAAAGGTACCCACAGATAAACTGCTGGCAAACACGAGGAACAGGAGCAGGTATGAGGCAGAAAGCACCAGCATCCTACACAGTAAAGCCTGCTGCTCTGAATCCTCAAAGAAAGGAGAGAGAGCAAACAACAGAGGCAGTAGACAGAAGTGAAGTTCAAGAACCTTTGGCGTCTGTCTGCATTTACAGCAGCTGAATGCTCCCCAGCAGGTTTGACTGGACCAGGCCTCTGCTCGGGTTATGCTCAGCCCTTCAGGCAGCGTAAAGTCACCTACACATGAATCATGGTAAAAGTGCTCTGCATTGGCCACTCCAATGTTTTCCTATGAGGGAGAGCGGTGCCACCCAACTCAAAGTTCAAATTATTATCAACTTTGACCTACCAATTCCAGAATGTTCCTGCGTATGCATTGCCTCTGTGCCACCTGGGGTTGCACTGCCGCGCCGCCACCACAAAGTCGACTACTATAAGATGTTTAAATTGACCACACTCTTATAGGTTGTATCTTCATTATGTTTTTTTTGTTAATCAATTATTTAATTTAAAATAATAATTTCAATCATTGTTATATGTTTGGACAAGGACACCAGTCATTCATTTTAAAAAAGCAGCGGGCCCTAAATTTCTCTCATCTTTACTTTGAAGGTCTCCTATCACTTAATGCTGAAAATTATCAATGGACATGGTTTTGAAAATAGCTGATAAAAATGTGTTCTCCCATCTAGCTCCACTTGAGCCAGTAAATGTCTTACTTGTTGGTCCAGGGTGAAAATGTCTCCTTCTTTCCTAAAGACTTCCTAATGCTTTTTTTAGAACATCCTGCTCATACTGGTCATAGCTCAAAGAATTGGTGCATCCTGTTTGTCTGCTTCCAAACCTGAATTCCTTCTTACTGTGTTCATGTTTGTGTGGAAAACTCCTGGCACCAGCTTTAGGTGGACTGACACAGTGCTGCAGTTTACTGGGAACAGCCAGCATGCTGCTTTGTCCAACCCAATCCTGCTTATTTTATAGGAATATTCCAGTTTGTTACAACGAGACTATTATTTACATTGCTTTCTATTAGTTATGATAACACTGTCCTCACAAAAGTAATTGCTTTTCTTTTCTAGAGCGCCCTGGTAGCTCACCTGGTTGAGTGTAAGTGTGCCCTATGTACAAAGGCTCAGTCCTTATCCTGGTGGCTGCGAGTTTGATTAGAACCCGCAGCAGTTTGCAACAAGTCATTCTCCCCCTTTCTCTCTCTCTCATCACTTTCCTGTCTTCAGCTGTCCTGTCAATTAAAAGGCCTAAAAGAAAAATGGCTCCCTGGTAGTTCACTTGGTTGAGCATGTACCCCATGTACTAAGGGTCAGTCCTTACTGCAGTGGCCAGGGTCTGATTCCAACCCGCGGCCCTTTACGTTGTCCAGCCAAAAAAACATGGTAATTTAATGAAGCTGGTAAAGTTTGAACATTCACTATTCATTTGGCAGGTGGACCAAAAGGTTTTTGTACCCTGTCTATTAATAGATCATGACAAACAAATGCTAGCTGCAGGCTTTGTTATTAATGCTGAAAAAAATGATTCTATCATATTTAATATCCGTATCGAACTCTGTAAAGTATCAAAATGGCACTTATACTGCAGCATTTCAAACCATGTGTGCTAATCTGATGGCCACATTGATGAATCATGCATATGACTAAGGAGCTGATGGGATTACACTGGAATAGCACTTAGTACGATTTCATGTCAAAATTGATTGATAGATTAATACACAGCTCTATGCCTTATTGCTTTATCAGGAATACAAAACAGTCAGCTGCTGTTGGCATTGGGAATTATGCGAGCTGGCAGATGCAGTCGGGAATGAATGATGGCCTCTCTGTTGGCTCTCCTTTATCTAAACCAATAGTCGAGCTGCTGAAATCTGTTAAAGTGGACAAAGAGACACAGACAGGCCTGCTGTTTAACACACACACAAATCAGCTGCAGAGATAGGCTCATCAAGTTAAAAAGGAGGGGAAGTGTGTGTGTGTGTGTGTGTGTGTGTGTGTGTGTGTGTGTGTGTGTGTGTGTGTGTGTGTGTGTGTGTGTGTGTGTGTGTGTGTGTGTGTGTGTGTGTGTGTGTGTGTGTGTGTGTGTGTGTGTGTGTGTGTGTGTGTTGTTTGACCCAACCCTATCTATACACTTAAACAAAGCTCCCGCCGCTGTGCACTTCCTGTTTAGACCATGGAAATGGAAATCATTATAGCAGCTCCACACAATAACACGTTATCCTCTTATCTGAGAGACAAACAGCCAGAGTGGAGAAAAGACAGAACTTCTACACTCAGTACTGCGTCGGTCTGTAAGGAGAAGAACAACATGGGCTACAGCGAGCCACTCCCTGCTTCCCAGAGCAGATTTATTCAATTGTGATGAATGGGGGGGGGGTGTCACTTTCAGTCAGATAGTGTCACAAGGACCCTTGAACCAAAGCCAATAGAGGCAAACAAACAAAGCCCTCTGATGCTGCCAGGCAGCAGGCCCTACAGGACTCTCAGCTACTGTTACTGCGGGGATGGTCCACACTCTACATGGCTTTAAGACTGTTTCAATACCTTCAAAAAGGAATTAATATTAATCAATTGATCAAATAGAAAATTGTTTCCACATTTTCCAGAGACCAGAGAGAAACTACTTGTTTAGTCTAGCCATTAGTCCAAAACCCAAAGATAATAGTGTACAATAATATAAAGCAGCATAAACACTCATTCATTTTCAATAATTAACTAACTAGGCTAATCATTTCTGCACTTGTCTATATGGTTCATTAACTATTAGTTAGTTTTGAGTGCACATTAGATGGAATTATGATAACTGCTGAAAAGGAAATAGTACCTGTAGCAGCCACCAAGGCTGCAGCAGAAGACTGAACATACAAGCCCTACTGAGTGAGTATTTTTGTAATAATTATTAGCCTAGAGTGTGAACTTATAAAACCAGACTAAACTCTCAATTCAGTCTTGAAGCTTTCTTTCCAAACCAATATAAGTCACAAACAGTAAGCAGGACATCCTGGACTTTACTGACAACAGCTTGTCAATAAAGCTACCCAAATACTGCATCCCTGACAATCTGGGACATTGTTGTTTCTGCTGCTGAGTACTGGCATCAATCCCCGGTCCCCAATATATAATTAAACCTGCCTGTCAGAAGAGGTTTCTGGAACTAGGCTCAAAAACAATTGTGAGAAAACGTTGACCATTTTAGATAGAAAGACAGTCAACCAAGATATCAACACCAACACCAATCACGGAAAAAGAGCGGAACAGGGAGCTTTATCGGTTTGTACTTAGAAAGCGGACAGGCTGCTTACATGTCTGGCCTCTCTGCGCAGCCCCTCGGTGTTCCTCAGCCAGCAGCGGCTCAGCTCGCTCAGCTCCAGGATGGGCTGCACCTTCAGCCTCACCGTGTCTCCCGACTGGCGAATCATCTCCACTATCTCGTCCCGGCTCTTGTTCTCCACATTCCGTCCATTTATCTCCACCAGCCTGTCGCCCGGCACCAGCCCCAGCGCAAGGTCCTTGGTGCCGGCGCCAGGCTCAGCAAAGTGGACCACGCGCCGGTACACTCCTCCATCGGGACTGCGGTCCAGCATAGTGGTGCGACGCAAAGAAAATCCAAAGTCGCCGGTGTTGCGGCGTTGCAGCTCCAACTCGCGGATCTCGGGCGCACTCGGCGCAACCACGGGCGGCAGCTGCAGCTGTGCAGGGAAGGTCTTGTGGACCACTTCGGGGGATGCAGACTTTCTTGGTGTCCGATGCCGCTTCAGGCTGCTGCTTCAGGCTGTGCTTGCGGAGCATGCTGAACACTTTACTCTCCACCTGCGGGGATGGGGCAGCAGAGTTCTGGCCGGAGGGGGTGGAGCCCTCTGAAGGGCTCTCCTCTTTACTCCTCTGGGAAAAGGAGAAGCGTTTCATCATCTGACCCACCTGCGAGGAGTTGGTCTTGGCAAGTGTACCGAAGTGAGCCACACGATCCCTTACTGAGCTGCGATGTCCATCCTGTCCTCCCCCGCCATCATTCTTCAGGTCGTCAGTGGAGCTGGCGGCGCTCAGTTGCTCGTCCAGAACCATGCTGCTACGGTTGCTCAAGCCGTCCGACTCGATGTCCGTGAGGGTGAGCTCGTTGCTGCTGGCCACTTTGATGGGGATGGGGTTGGAGATCTCCAGTTTGTTCTTGGACTCACGCTTGGCCTCCCTCTTCAGGTTGAAGAAGCCTCGCCGCATGCTCATCTCTTCCAGGCTGCGCAGCTCTGCCGGAGACATCCTCTCCTTCTTATCCTTCTTCTCCTTCCTACTACCGTCCCTCTCCTTGTCCTTTTTCATCAGGTTAAACATGGTGACACACTAGACGCTGCGTTTCTGTCCACCGTGTCTCTATTTTCCCTTCAGAGCAGGTGGTCCAGTTCACAGGGGCCTTTGTTGTGACCGACAGGGACGAATCCCCTGCGGAAAGAGACAGGAAGAGCAAACTGGGTCAAACTTACTTACTACTTCATATTAATGTGTTAAATATTAAAAGATGCTTTAAGCGATGTCACATGTTTTTTAAGCTAGAACATTTGTTGTCACGTACAGGGTTAGTACGCAGAAGCACGAAGGGAGGGAGAGGAGACGGGATGAGGAGGAGAGAGGGGCAAGCTAGTCTCGCTGTGTTTGAAAATACGTTGAACGTTAACAAGAAGTAACGTCACCCAACATCGCTTAGAGCACCTTTAATGAAATAATTCTATTGATTTTCACGTGACGCTGGGTAGCTCAGAATAAAACTAAATCTATAATATGAAAGTCTACATTAAACAATTTTCAAATAGAAATCAAATACCTCAATGTTATTGATGTGATAATATTGTGGGATGACAGTGACTTTTGGCATTTTCAAAAAAAATATTTTAATCAGTAACAATAATATAGTACATGATGATTCATTATCCACTCGGCTGAAACATGTAAGTCAAGACATTGCCTCTCTTGACTGCAATGCAATCTTCATTTAAAAAGAAAACATTTAAGCTTTATATCATAATAATAGATACACCAAATCGCAGCTATCTAGTTTCATCCACAAAAAATATCTACAATCATTTTAGAATGATTTATGTGTCAAAATAATGATGGATATGGATTAAATAATTTACCGTTGTACCACTTATTATAAATATTGCAATATGAACATGTTAATATTCATGAGAATATGGATAAAATTGCCAGACAAGTAAGTCAGTCTAATCTAGTGAATTAAATATCTTATAGATAAATGTACTTCTTCGCATTTATGCAAAAATATGGCCTAATATACCCAGAGCCAATAACAAAATAACCTAGCTACCGTTGTATAAAAACTAGGGAATTATCCATAAGTGTCAACAAATAAATAGGGGTGTAAATCACACGTTTTATCACAATACCATATTACATTGATTCTTTAGACAGCGATACGATATTTGCTGATATCTTAAAGTCTGTCCCGATATGATTTTGATTCGATTCATTTCAGGGGCCTGCAATCGGTGTGAAACAATATCATAAACCCATTTAACACAGTTACATTAATAGCAACTCACAAAAAACAACAAAAAAATTATTTGCCAGATGTATTACTGAGCTCTTCCAGACATTTAATTAAAAAAAAAGTTATTTTTTTACTAAAAAGCATACATTTGAAGTGGGAATCTAAAATAAAGGGGCGGACACAATGTATCGTTAAAACGCTAAAAACATGTAGGCATAGATATTCTCACTTTGCATCGATAATGTTGGAGCATGGATCATTGAATCGATACATCGATCTGGATCATATGTATATCCCTACGAATGAAGCCTATACTGTCCCATAGTATTGTTATATGAATCTCATTGCTATATCAAGCAAACAATGGAAATAGTCTTTGGTTCCAACTTCTCAAATGTGAGGGTTATGGTGCAGTTTTCTTTTATATCAAATAGAAAACTGCACAGCATAACTCTCACATTTGTAAACTGTAGGTTTCTCGTTTGGATTTTTTTTTTTTTACTTAAAAGACCTCACCATGGTTTCTTTTTCCTAAAGGTTCTATATTTAAAACTACAATCGATATCTTACACAGAAAGGAAATTAGTTGAAATTAAATGTTATGATATCAGTATTATAACAATGTATTGCCCAGTTCTAGTTTTACAAATATTTAAATGGGCAATAACTACTGGCATAAGTGGCAAGCATATTAAGGTATAAAATATCCAACTTACCACCATCCTCTGGGTATTGCATATTTTGTACACTTTTATATTTTGCAAGACAATAAAACAGCATCAGAAGTCTCACAGCATGTAACTGCTCACATGTGTAGATGGCCCTGTTAAACCCAGACCTCCATCACTCTTACACAGAGGCCCATTGGAGGAGCTTGGCAGGACCAAAACACATTCCTGGCCTTATTTTTAACTGAGTCTCTCCAAACCCTCAAAAATCAGGAACTCCTCCTGCCACAAACTGACACAAGCCAACAGGCAGATATTAAGCGTCAGCCTGCTTCTCATTAGCTGCAGAGTGACGCTCTCCACAGGGCAGCCCAGGCTTGAGTCCCAAACAAACAACCGCCTCCTACTTTAATTATGGCACAGGTAATATTGGCCATGGAGCTGTCCGTACTCCCAGCTAGGTGTCACAGTTCAGCCCAGCAAGCACAACACACCGATGATAATAACATAGTAAAAGCACAGTGCTCTGGTAGCTAAAACAATACAACTCAGTGCCTTACAATCAAGTTGACATTTTAAATATAACGTTAGTGCTGCCTAACGGATTATCTACAAACCAGTTTGCTAGAACACCAAAACGTTTCCTAAAAGGTCTTCTTAGGCCATTAATTCATCTTTAAAAAAATAATAACCAGTGCCACCGTGAATGGACAGCTTTTCAACATTAGCATCACGTTCAGTCTATAATAACCAGGGTTAGGGAACAGTAAGGGTCTCCTCTTTCATGCTCTCTGCAGTTTATCTTCTCTGCTGCTGATGTTAAAACGATGGGAACACCTGGCACACTAACTAAAGTAGCTACACAAAGTAACATGTATTAGCCCCACTATGCGTTCAATGTGAAGTCAGGGGACAATAAGCATGACAGCGCTAAAATAGGTGTAGCTTGTGGGCTACATTAGCTAGCTGAGCTACCGTTTCGTAGGTGGGGGTAACGTTACCTAATAAATATTTGCGTTTTTCTTCCACCGCAGACAAAAAAGCTCCAAAAGCAAAAGCCAACAGTTGTTCATTATCATTTTGTTTAACTCTCCAGTGAGCCATTTACCTAGCTAAATAGCCCAATTGTCTCAAGCCATAGCCTTAGTTCTTTGCCCTCATTTTTGGTGAAGCAAATCCTGGAACACATTCGGATCCTGTGAAAATGATTCAGTCAGCCGGACTGCCTTTCTTGCTTTCTGTCTCAACAGCGCTACCTTAAACAATTCCCCCTCACTCTCATATCACATGTTTATTTGAAGAAGAAATACTCACTGTTCTCCAGTAACGTTACAGCAAATGGAGCACCGCTGGTGTTACTGGCTGGGTGCAGCTTGTCTCGTAGGATACAGAAGCCGCAGACTGGCTTTTAGCTAACGTTACCATAGCTGGCTGCTCCCAGTCCTGCTCCGAAGGGTCAGTACAACAGCTAAAGGTAGTCAAACAGCGACCCCTGTTGGACATACACCGGAGCCACAGCCTGGCTGTTGGGAGACCAACACCGCAAAAGCCATGCTAGTGCTCTATACACAACAGCAGGAGTCCTTTACGTTTTTTAATCCACAGGACCCTTAACTGAAAGATAGACGGATCAGGGATCACCTATAATCATATAAAATTAAGTTGCATATTAAACTATAATAACATGTAGGCATTTATACATACCGTACATACCTTTATTGCATACAACTCTATTAAAAAAAAAAACACATGATTTTATAAATCATGTTTTTTGTTAAACATGTGTCACAGTAAATCTTTAGGATGAACTGTATATCTGTGGATGGTTACCTTAGTAACTACCTTACATGTAGGCCAGTAAGCAGTGGGGATTTATATTTGATAACAATATGTTGGATTCACTTTTTTTATTAACCATACTTTGGAGGTCCCCCTGCAATGACCCTAAGGAAGATCTCTGCACTACAGTTTATGGATGTCTATGTCAATATTTTTTTAATTTTTGAAATAAACTTTCAAAAAATATATATTTTCCACATAATTTGGTTGTCCTCCTGCCCTAACTATAAGAGTATTGTGGATTGTTGCTCTGTCACAGTGAAATATTACTTAATAAACTGGGGGAAATAACGCAAAAAATACTAATAAATATACTATATATAATATATATAATAAATATAAATATACTTTATGTAGAACGTTTGTGGAATTGATAATGTGTCAATCACTTTATTTTAAAACATTATTTAATGACATTATCGTAAATTTAAAAAAAAGAAGTAATACAGACTATTCTCAAATAGACAGTTTCCCAAACTTGTCATTCGTATCCCACACAAAAACAGAAAGGAGTTTTCAACCAAAATATCTAAGCCAGTGGTTCCCAAATTGGGGTATACTAAATATAATAAAAAAGGGAATAATTATTTTCCCTATAATTCCATCTATAAGTAAACAATGGTCATGGGTTTCATACACCTTCTGTAATAAAAAAAAATCTAAAAGCAACATCCTATCAGATGGGGACCTAGGGACAAAATCTTACCAGGTGGGGGTCTGACATCTAATTAGTTTCAGTTTAGGGGTCCTTGACATAAACAAAGTTTGGCAACCACTGATCTTAGTTACTCGAGACTTGTGGTGTGAGTACAGTAGCCATATGTTCAGAAATAGACTTCAGCTCAAATTCCTCTGAAAGAGAGTTGACACAACAAACACTGTCCATCCGTCCATCACTTTGGTCCACACAGAAACATCTCAACAACTACCGGATGGATTAAGATTAAGGACTGTGCAGCTATTCATGGTCCCCAGAGGAATAATCCTACTGATTTTTGTAATCTCCTGAATTTTCCTGCAGCTCCATCAGCAGGTAAATATTTTACCAGTATGTATTAATGCTTTTTAATAACTCTACTTCTACCAGATGGGTTGGCACAACATTTTGTTTCTCAGATGTTGTACCCTAAGGACTTTGGTGACCCCTGACTTTCCCTCTAGCACCACCATGACATGGACATGCTTAGAGCATAAGGTTGAGCTATTAATTGGCTTGCCATATCATTTGATATTTGGCATAGGCATAGATTAGGCATAGGGGATATGCCCCCCACCCCCAATTTCTAGATGAGGTAGATTTGTCCCCCCTCAAAAAAAGAAAAGAAAGACAACCCACTCCCCCAAAAAAGGTAAAAAATAAATGTTCAGGCATCTCAAAATTGAAGAAAAAACTAGAACTGTGACTACTTTTGTCTTACTTTTCGGAGGGTTAAAGAACACAACAGGAAGTGAGAAATAATGATGGATTTAAACTTTGAAGCTTCTGGCTTGAACAAGGTCTCGTTCTCTAACAGATTTGTTGTTGAGAGGTACATGTTCTTAGAACATGTGATGTTTTGAACATGTGGAAAGTTTTGAATCATAATTTCTCTTACATAAATAAAGATGTTTGCACCATAAATATCATAAAAATTCACCAGAATTAAGTGTTTGACTCTCAATATTTTATACTAGGTGAGCTACCCAGGCGCCGAATGTCAATTTTTCTAATTCTTTGTTTTATCAAAAAATACCTGCAAGATGATTGATATTGCCATCAGCCTCAGGTTGTAGGGAGCGAATGTTAGCATGATGTGTTAGCATTTAGCTTACAGCCTGCTGTGCCTCAGTAGCAAGGTAGACTACATTCTAACAGGCTGCAGTGAATTTGCTGACCATCTATATTGACAGATAAAAATCTAGAAATAAAAGTTGAAAAGTCCCTTTGCTTGCCTTTTATGTAGTCATGTTCCAGCAGGTAAGAATTCGTCACACAAAACATGTCACACTACATTTTAATTTGAATGTTTCACAAAAATGAAACAATGATCACAGTATTCATTTTTAGAGACTTCATTATACAGAACGTCTATGAAATTCAAATTTATGAATTAAACCAGAATTTCCTTAATTCCTGAACTGACTGGATTTGTCAATCCTTAGTGGATTTCCCTTTAAAAAACAATGTTTTCAGAATATGTATAGCATATAATAATATAAAAAAAATTATTTGTAGCTTGAATACACATTAGGTAAATAAACAGCATCCATTAATTTAACAGTATCCCTTAAATGCCATAAGTAATCAATTAGAATGGATTAATGAATAAATGCAAGCAGGTTTTTATGTGTGCGTTGTAAAATAATCCAGAGCAGCCAGTGGTGCTGGGTCTCTACACCATCACAGAGGTCAGACTGATGTCTCCAGCGATCTCCAGCGTGGTGATGTGTTGGAAGTGAGGAAAACGATGCTTATAGATGTGCTGCTGAATCCCATTGGCCACAATCCTGAAGCATTGTTTCTCACAACAGATAGTCAGCTGAAAGAAAAAGAGCATTTTACAATCACATCTTTGAAAGAGCGTCCCTGATAACAGTGAAACTAATAAACTCGCCATAGTGTCTTTTTTGATACAACCACTAGGAGTACCAAGGTCCCACACATTGGGGTTTTAACCCTCCTGTTGTCATTTGACCCGTATCAAAAGTTTCAGAAATTCTAGTTTCTTTCAAGCAAATTGTCCAAAAATAACAAGAACAGACCCATACTACAATTTGATTGAATTTTTGATGTTTTATAAACATTTGAAAAAACTAAAAAACAGTAACCTGACTGAGAAAATGAGGTAGTGTAGTGGCAATCGGACCACAAAGAAATGCCACTGTAGGGAATTGGAAACCATTTCCAACACTTGCTGGTGCAAATAATAAAGTTTGCCATCGTCTTAAAGTTTACTTTTTATTGTATAAATGCATTTAAAAACACCTACAAAAAGACTGACCTTGAAAGATTAAAAATGAGCAGGCTAGATTTAAAAACAGATCCTAATTCCTCCATCCTCTTGTGATTCCCTTTCTAACCTCTGATTAGCACACATACACACAGGTGCGAAGGTGACGTAGTGGACAAACCATTGACACAATCCTACCACACACACACACACGGCTATACACGCACACAGCAAAATTGGCTACAACAGGTAGTCTATAATTTCCTATAAATAAGGTTTATTGATCATGAATTCCAAAAAAAAGTATAAAACCAGCAGTAATAGGTTGATATTAGTTGTGTATTTGGTGTTAGCGGAGAAAAAAAAAAAAAAAAACCACAAAAATTATTTTTCAATTTAACCCAGGATAACAACAAGTTATATGGTCGACGGGATGACAACACAACGGTAAAGACATGCCAGAATCAATCAGAAAAGGTTTTATTGCCACAGTAAGAAGACTTATGTGGAATTTGCCAGGGGCCTGTTGCACGAAACCAGGACAAAGGATTAAGCCGGGATATTCAAGTTATCCTGGATGAATTAAGCTTTGACTTGGTTGAACAAAACCAGGTTGAACTAAACCCAGCCAAGTAACCATGGAGATGTATTCTTTGCGGCTAGCCTGGTCCAGAGCAGGCTAACAGCCAGGCTAAGATTAATCCTGGAGTCTCATGTGTCAAATCAGCTGCCGCTCTGATCCGACTTAAACGTGTTTAACAGTTATTCCGTTGTCTTCTGAATGTGTTCTGCTTTATTATTATTAACATGCATTACTTGTCACTATTGTTGTCATGAGTTTGATTTAAACCCTATAGCAGTTATTTAGATGGTTAGAAATGGTTTCACTGGCACCCAGATGCGGAGTGGCAATCGGGAGACAGACTTCCTGTCAGAGTGGTTGTGTCTTGGAGTTGCTATGTAAAAACTAAAACATGTCCAATGACTAATTGCAACAATGATGAGACACAACAGCATCTCTTGATAGATTGTTATAGGGTAACAGAAGTCTGGAGTGTATGGAGTAAATTTCAACAATTCCTATAAAACTGTATTGTATCATGGACAATAGTGTATTGGAGAAACATAAGGCACTTATACAGATAATCATATGCATAGTATGCTTCAAGTTATGAAAGACTAGGTGCTGTATGACCCTACAGTAGACAATAATAACCAGTGATGAAGTTTTCAAACAAGTGCTCACTGAGCTGAGAAGAAGAAGATCTCTGGACAAAATTCAGCTCCTTCCTTGGGACATTCTTTACTTTTGATATTTTGCACTTTTTCCTCTATGCACTTTAGCACATGCACTTTAGGCCACTACTTGCACTTTGCTTTAAAAATAGGCCTATAGTCCTTAGGGTCCATTTCCCGAGGAACATTAATTCCCTCTGCTCACTTTTAAGGCAAAGGCTAAATTATAATACATTTTATTTATATTGTGCTTTACATACTACTCAAAGACACTTTACAGTAAAACCAGCACATTTATCACATAAAAACAGATACAGCAATACAACCAACACATATTTAAAGCAACTAAAACACAGTGTAGCCTACAACTTTGTAAATAAAATGTGGAGTGACTAGTAGGCTAAGTAGATATTTTTACATCCTTACACACCTGGCTTGACATAGCTTCACCTGTTCATCCTGGCTCGGCAAACGTGCAACCGATTAAGCCGCGATGAGCGGATCACACTAAGTCAAGCTGCGCTTTTTCACTTTACTCGATATCTTTATTCTTCTTTCTACGTTGCATTGACGTAGGAAAATTCAGACCTGCTAAAAGTCCTAGAACACAATACTTCAGTGAATTTAAGACTTTCTAAGGCCTAAAATTTAGATTTTTAAATTTGAGACTTTTTTTTTACTTTTTAAGACCGCGCAGAAACCCTGAGTAGTAAATGTGTGCCGATCACCAGTGATGTTCCCCATCCACCTGGTCAGTGTGTGTAATCAGTGAAGAGTTTGCAGTGTTACCGTGAAAGGCTTCCCCTGGTGGAAGGGCATCCCGCCGGCACGCTCCTCGGCTCCCCACTGGTCCCCCTGCTTGGTGTTCCGAACCACAATGTTCTCGTTGAAACGTGGGTTGTAATGCAGAGCAATGCCAGAGGGATGGCTCAGATTCACATTGAACCTGAGAGGAAACACAGAGGAGACACAGAGTTGTATAATGTCTTCACTGGTTGTGCAGGAGTCTGAAAATCGTGATGATCAGAGTCACGCTGCATTTTTAAGAGAAAACCTTGTAGTGAATTGAGTGGAATACATGTACTGTAAATTTGTATGATTTTACGAGCCAACAGCATCACAAACACTACTACTTTCTTCTGTGAGTTTTAAACAAAGAATGTATAAAACAGGTTTTAAAGTGCTCCCAAAGCTCTGCAATGCTCTCCCTTCTCTTGATTTAAGCCTCTGTTTACAGGCTTGTGGTGATGTGCAATGTACTATAGGTGCCAAAAAAATCAGTTTGGTACTGCCAATTTGTTTTGTTTTTTTGTTTTGTACAAGAAATATGCATACGCATTTTTTTAGTCAGATTTTTAAACATTTTATGAATCTCAATCATTGCGGCGCTGGAGCAGCGTGCACACAAGCCTTATTTCCACTCCTCCAGTTTGCCTTAAATGAATGGAAGACACCCTTCAATTCTCTTAAACTCTCTGGTTGAAGTTGTCCAGTTGAGTAAAGAAACTAGGGTAGTAACTGATAAGTTGTGAGGTGTGGAGGAGTGGCAGACATGGCTGCACATATTTGACGTATAGGTAAATGTGTGGCCTGGGGCTACATAGTCAAACAGTTTAAAACTGCAAGAACTCAACTAGTCTACATACACAGTCCTCAGTGGGATGTTGTCTTTTCATTTCTACAAGGTTGGTTTCAAAAGATCCAGCAACAATAAGTAATCAAGTCATACCTTGTGGCTTTGGGGTTAACAGTCCCCTGAATAGTGATGGTCCTGCCAGGTTTCAGTCCACCGCTGATGCTGCTGTGGTATGGAACAGCCTGTACAGAGACCCAATGGGAAAATGAATCAATTATACAAACACATTTATTATCTATTCTAGTTAAATTAACAAAGAGGATCATTCATTTATAGATCAAAGATGAAGAAACTGACAGTGATGCAATGTGCCTCTGAAATCGCTAATGAAAGACACCTGCTGTGACATCACTGAAAAGGGAGTGGCCAGAAAAGCACTGTGCTTCAAAGTGTAAATGTGTGGAGAGAGCATTGCAGCAGCAGATGCTTTTTGTAATGTTACTCTTCCTATTTTCAATCGTTACCATGCATTTAAGTATTGAGGCAGCTGTGCATGTCTTCCTGGGCCATTGATCATTCTCTGTATCTTCTAGCTGTACCTGTACAATACTGGCCACAACTTGTGGTATTACCAAAATGTAATGCCTACCTTCCTCAAACCATTGTCTAATGCTTTAGAGCAGCGCGTCTCAAAGTCGGAACCAAGGTCCGCATCCGGAACAAACGCCAAGTCAATCCAGACCCTGCCCAAACCCTGTGTTATGAATCTTTCTAAACTTTCTAAAGTTACATGTTTTAAACTTTAAAATACAAATTTTCTATTGATCAATACATTGTTTTTAATTTTGACTATACATGAAAAAAAATCAAGAAAAGTGTTGAAAAAGGCGATAAAAACAGTGAAAAGGGGGATAAAAACATCATAAGGCAACATTGCAAAAAGGGTTAAAAAGGTCAGAAAAAAGGTCAGAAAATGCCAAAAATAATTGTGTCTGACAATTTCTGAAACCGGCACTCCCCAATTCACACACACTTTACACTTCGGTCAGCTGTGCAGAGGTGAGACAGGAGCCAGGGTTTAATTTCTCTTTATTCACTTGTGACATTAGGGCCGCAAATTATTATTTTCATTGTTTCAACAATAAACAGATTAATGGATTTTCATCCATTAATGGATTATTTTCTTGCTTAATCTTTTCATGTAAACAATTGAGTGCTACCCTGTCATGGTTGTGGTTTTCAGTTGTGGGTTTTCCTGTTTTATTTAGTCAATTCATTCCCTGTGCATTGCTGTTTCTTCTGTTATTTGTCCATGGTTATGTTTTACCCATGTTAGTTCTGTGTTTTGTTTTCCTAGTTCCATCCTTGTGTATGTTTCATGCTTTAGTTTCCTGTTTTATTTTGTAGTCTCTATTTCTCCTGTGTCATGTCTTCTTTGATTTCCTGCCTTGTGTTTTGCCGCCTTTGTGATTGTGTGCCCTGCCCTGATGTGTTCCACCTGTTCATCGTCCCTTGTTACCACCCTCGTTACCTTGTGTATTTAGTCTCTTTGAGTCCTTTGTATGTTGTCAGAGTAATGTTTGTTACTCCCTATGTCTCTCCTGTCCTTGGGTTTCTGATTCCCTTCTCTCCAGCTTTCAGAGTGTGTTGGAACTCCTTTTGTCTGCCTGCCTGCCTCAGGACTCCCTTTGTTGTAAGCTGTTATATTTTAATTAATTTTTTTAATCTTCCACTGCCTCCAAGCCTCTGCACTTTTCGGTCCAAGTCTGCATCCCTAAACGTAACACTACCAGTATGCTTCTTCAGAATTGCTAGGCAGATGGTCAAATATTTTCAGAATCTTCCCAATTTACAGCAACTTCACACTTTGGTCAGCTGTGCAGAGGTGATACAGGAGCCAGGGCTTATATCTATCTAGCTCTTGTTTTGTTTTTTAACTAGGGCTGCAACTAACAATTATTTTCATTGTCGATTAATCCGTTGGTTATGATAAAAATCAACAAATAATTAATGAATAGCACCAAACAGTTTTGACCATTGATGGCATTATTACATGTATGTGCAAAAGCATGTGGTTGTTCACAGTCATGTGCAATCGAGAAAGACCATGGCATACAGGAGGAAGCAAAAAACTTCCCCCTTAACTCAGGTTACAAGAAACTCAAGACCTTTACCATGTCTTAACATACAGGTTGTGTCTGAGAATTTCTGTAACTTTCTGAAACCGGTATTCATTTACACCCACTTTACACTCCGGTCGGCTGTGCTGAGGTGAGCCAGGAGCCAGGGTTTAAATCTCTCTAGCTCTCTTTTTTCACTCCTGACACTAGGGCTGCAATTTACAATTATCATTGTCGATTAATCTGTTGATAATTTTCTCGCTTAATTTTTGCAGTTCTACTTGATGAAACTACTTCTGTCATTTTCCATGTAAACAACTATGAATGCTTTCAAGCTGAGACTGTCTGAAAGTGGTATATTTATGCATCATTATCTCCCCTCTCAAATAAAAGGCTTTTCACTACACCTTCCAGTGGGGCCCGCTCAAACCATATGCCCTATGTTGTGTTCTGTGTACCTGCCCTTGGGTTCTTTAGGAGTGTCCCAAAGCTGATGTCTCTGTAGACACATAGAACTGAACTTAGCTAGCTAACAAGCCAACCTAGATTATTGGTATGCTCAACATTTTAGGATTAAACATCTACCACATTAATAAAATTCCATTCACCTCCACTGTATTGGAATGGAGGAAATACAATGCTCTAAATCTGTACAAATTAAACCAAAACTATTTGCATGGTCACTTTAACCTAAGCAATTAGGTTTTTGCTGCCCCAGAGAAACTCTGTAAAATGTCCGCAGAACTGTAACTCCACCCTGCCTGATACTCACAGGCATTGCTGGAGGAAATCCAGTCTGCGAGGGGAATCCAGGCTGAAATGGGAATCCGGGCTGAGATGGGAATCCAGGCTGAGTTGGAAATCCAGGCTGCGGTGGAAATCCAGGCTGAGTTGGAAATCCAGGTTGCTGGGGAAACGCTGGATAAGAAGGGAAGCCAGCCTGGGTGGGATAGGCTACTTGTGCGGCAAATGCAGGCTGTGCAGGAAATGCCTGCTGTCCAGGAATTTGAAGACAAAAGGAAACAACTTTAATCTCATTTGCCCTTCTGTTATGCTGTTCATGTACTCTCTACATGTTGATTCATTTAGTAGGTTTGTGATTATTTGTAATGAGAGTATTGACGTAAATGAAACACCATTAATGCCTGATACTGGCAGCATCCTCACCATAGGGTTCTGGAAGGCAATGGAGGAAAGTTCTACTTTCCCGCCCACTGAGATGGTGTCCACCTGGTGAAATGGGATACGGTGTCTGTACTCCATAAAGTGGCAGCCATTGACGTTCAGCTGGGGAGAAAATATGGACCTTTATTTGGGTGTCATTTCTGAGCAAAGAAAAAATATTTCTGCCTGCACGTAAATAAGATCTTTCTAGAAATAACAGCAACCTGAAAAGAGTGTATGTTTTTTACTCCATCCAGTTACCATCTCTGACTGTTTCCCCAATTAATGCCATGAGCACGGATTGAAGACTGCAATTTGGAAAATCACTACTCCAAGTCTGATGAGCTGATATTGTGGCTCATAGTCAAACTCTCCGATTGAGCGAGGATTAAGTGCAAGCAAATTTGAGAGGTTATTATGTTTTCGGTTTACTTTAAATTATTCTTTGAATGGTTATTTCTGTACAAAATATAATTTGTGTACTGTACTTCATAAAGATATTTTGTGCACTCACAGATGAGAAACACACAGGATTTGTAAATGTAGTTTACTAAAGCCGCTTTCACACAAGCACTGCAATTCTGTAATTATCTAGACATTACCTGGAGGAGCTGTATGTGAGAATGTCTGAAACCAGTCATATCGGACCGTGCAGCTCTCTAGCATAAAATCCAAGTTATCTCAGATAGAGCCGAAAGTGTGTCGGGCTTTTCAGACCAAAAGTGGCAACGCCACCACGGCGCTCTGAAACCCATTTTTTCCAAGGCTTGTGCCGCCCAACAACAGTGTTTCGATCTGAATGAACCTTGAGAACAGTCCGCTGTAGATGCACAGACTTTGGCTAGCAAGTGTTTGGTCTAAAAGGCCCTTGAGAATTCATAGTAAGCAAGTGGCTGTTGTGATGGTATGTACTGCCACTCACAACACCAGGAGGGAAACAAATATCGGAGGGTGAAGAAGAAGGGCGATTTACATACACGCCAAAACTGTCAGATGAATTCAAGCATTGCCAAGAGACTTTATGACCAAATTACAAACGGCTCTGTAACACAGCGCCCTGTCTGTTGCACACTCTACCTGGCGCCCCCCCCTTGTCTAAACCGGAGTATTTCCAGTGAGAACCCGTCTGATACAGACATCTCCTGTTGTATGCTACATGTGTGAAATGGGAACTACGGACAATGTAAGGACCCGATGTCTTGGACATTCACAGGCCAGAGTATGTGAAAACGGCTTTAGTGGATCATTTTCATTTCCAACAGTTTTGACCCTTCTGACCTGGTAGGAATCACGTGTGACTGTGATGGTGAGGCTGAAGGTAGAGCCAGCAGGAAACGGCGAGTTTTGCTTCCTCTCTTCGGGCCCCCAGTTGCCATTTTGTAAGGTGTTGATAACAACATAACTGGGGTGGCTGTCATATCGTGGGTTTATGTGGACAGCAATGTCCGCATTGGTCCTGGAACCACACTGTAAATTCACATGGAACCTGGAAAAAAGCAGAAGTCATCATGTAATGGTCTACAAGAAATGATCACTATTAAACAGTTTTATTATCAGAATTGTGTGTAAATGGCCAAAATATGGTTAATTATTTTTTAGTTTTATGTTGCAAGCTACCCTAATAGTGAATAGAACTAAAATTAATGGTACTATGGAGTAGAGCCCGACTGATATATCGGCGGGCCGATATTAGGCATTTCCCAAACTATCGTTATCAGCATTTTTTTTTAAATATTCATTTATCTGAATCCTTTCAGTATTTAATAAATAAAATAAAAACGTACGTTCAATCATTTGAGGGTTGGCGTTGCATTGTATGTCCACCAGAGGGCGCTCTACAACGCCCCTGTTGGCAACACTGATTCTTTTTTTGTAATTGTGTTTTTGATCAAAGGACTTTAGGTTTCATATTTTAATTTAGTATTTTTATAAATTTAATTTATCAGAACTTTAATATATTTTGATGTTCCTTTGTTGTGACAACAAAACAAATTATTATCATATTATTTTAGTGACAACTACATAAATAACTACAAGTTTACAAGTTTAGGGCCTTTGCCACAGTCGGCGCTCGGGCCAGGAGTACAGGAAAGAATCAGAATGGGATAATTTTATAAAAATTAAGGAAACCACAAACACACCATTTAAGGAAACAAAAATGAAGTTATTGGTCTGAAAAATGAATGTGTTTTGGTTGTTTGTTTTGATTAAAATATTTTATAAGATGTTAAATTTTGAACTTCACTGCGACCATATCTAAGGACTAAGAGCTGACCGATAAAAAGATGAAAAGAGCCGTCTGACCTATCGACTCCAGGCAGGACTCGTCCACTGATGTTGATGGACTTCCCCTCCTGCAGACCCCCGTGGATTGATCCAGTGAAGGGGATTATCTACAAAGAACAATGACTTTACAGGTTAATGGCTGTATTTCCTTCTAACTGCAAACTTGTTATTGCTAGTATAAAGCCGCTTGAGACAATTTTGTGATTTGTGACCGAGGCTTTAGCTTTTGGGATAAAATGGATAAACATTGTTCCTACTGTACATATCTTTAGGCAAACACTTCTGTACAAGATGTATATCTGAAATTTAAGGATGTGATTCCATCAGCTTTTAATTCATTACTAAGACACAAAGTAACGGAGGACTCCTATGCTAATTTCAGTCCATCCCAAATCGATCATTTTGTTGATATTGCAGCAGGCTTGCTGCGAATGACACTCGACTCTGTTGCACCTCTAAAAAAGAAGATGATAGAACCAAGACGGTTAGCTCCATGGTATAACACTGAAACTCACAAATTAAAGCAAATATTGCGGAAACTTGAGAAAATTTGGCGTTCCACCAAACTGGAAAATTCTCGTCTAATCTGGCAAGATAGTCTTAAAACTTATAAGAAGGCCCTCCGTAATGCCAGAGCATCATACTACTCGTCATTAATAGAGAAAATAGGAACAACCCCAGGTTTCTTTTCAGCACTGTATCCTGGCTGACGGAAGGTCACAGTTCTATTGAGCCAAGTATTCCCATAGCTCTTAGTAGTAACTTTATGAGCTTTTAGAACTATTAGAAGCAAAATTCACCAAGACCTGCCTTTAACTGGCACTGACTTATCTCTAAACTCAGGAACCTTAGAAACAGCTGTAAAACCAGATATATGTTTAGACTGCTTTGCTTCACTTGATCCTTATCAATTTAATTAAATTATTTCTTCATCTAAACCATCAACCTGCCTTTTAGACCCCATCCCGACTACTACCTACTACTTAAAGAAGTTTTACCCTTAGTCAACACTTCTCTACTACTTCTACTAGATATAACCAATCTGTCTTTATTAACAGGCTATGTACCACAGCACTTTGAAGTAGCTGTAATTAAACCTCTTCTGAAAAAGCCCAACCTTGATCTAGATGTTTTAGCCAACTATAGACCTATATCCAACCTTCCATTTCTCTCTAAGATTCTTAAGAAAGCAGTCGTGAAACAGCTGTGTGACTTTCTACATAGCAACAGTTTATTTGAGAGTTCATCATAGCACAGAGAGAGCACTTGGAAAAATTACTAATGACTAGGGCTGCACAATTAATCAAATTTTAATCAGGATCACGATTTTCACTTCACACGATCAAATTTGCATGATCGAGCGATTTTTTTTTTTTTAAATGCGTCAATTCATAGAACGCTCCAGTTTTTTTTGCATAGAGCATTTACCGCTCCGTAAACCACTGTCTGCTCATGTGCCAGTCCGAGTTGTTCCCTGGATTGCGCAGCTTAGTTTCTAGATGTAGACACTCACAGAGGACAGAGTAACGGGAGGAAAACTCAACAGATAGCAATCGTTTATACGTCGGTCTCAAGGTTTACCAGTTTATCAGTAAATGCAAAATTTTGTCCCGTCTGTGTTATTCAACAGCAGTGAGCAGTGCTAGTCGGTGGCGGTGCTAGTTAGCTTCTGTTAGCTCACAGGCTCTAGGGCGCAAGTAATAGTTTTCCTCTAGGACGCACCGGTGCACATAATGTCCACGCAACCGCTGCAATGGTGTTATATGGATATGGTTTAATTTTGCGTTTTATGACCCATTTCTTTTGTAAAGCCGTGCCTGTGTTGGATTTCTCCTCTCCTCTCTCTCGTCTTACTGTCCGCACAGCCGGTCTACACTTCTGACATTTGTCTACAGTTTTAATTGTTATTAATACAGCTGTGTATTGTTAAATATGAGGGGCAAACCTGTATTTGTACCAGTGTTTCCGCTGGTAACTGCTATCGCGGCCGCCACGGCGAAGAACACAGAAGAAGTTATTGAATGCAGCTAACTTCAGTTCGTAGAGTAATAGCGTGTGAGGCGGAGCTGCTGGACTTGGGCGAAAGATGTGACCCATGGCCAGAATATTATAGTTCATAAAAATGCAGCGCAGTGACGATACAGACATTTCATACACACAACGTGTGTATCCACCGTTCAACCCGTGTTGGACCCGTTCATAATGAGTCAGCCGTCTCTCTGAGCCTATGTGACAATAAAATTAGTTTTGGTTAAAATCAACAAATAATCATGAGAATAATCATGATCACAATATTGATCAAAATAATCATTATTATCATTTTGGCCATAATCGTGCAGCCCTACTAATGACCTGCTAATTGCATCAGACAAGGGATCTCTGTACTGGTGTTATTAGATCTTAGTGCGGCATTTGATACCATTGACCATCATATCTCATTACAGAGATTGGAACATTTAATTGGCATTAAAGGACTGCTCTAAGTTGGTTTAAGTCTTATTTATCAGATCGATCTCAGTTTGTTCATGTTAACGATGAATCCTCCGTGCACGCCAAAGTTAGTTATGGAGTCCCACAAGGATCTGTGCTCGGTCCAATCCTGTTCATAAACTTTCATTGTTATGCAGATTATACTCAATTATATCTATAAATCAAACTAATCAGTTAGCTAAACTTCAAATGTGCCTTCAGGATGACATGTAATTTTCTAATGTTAAACTCAGATAAAACTGAAGTTATTACTCTGGGGCCCAAGCACCTCCGTGACGCATTATCCAAAAAGATTGTTACTCTTGATGGCATCACCCTGGCCTCCAGCACGACTGTAAAGAATCTTGGAGTTATCTTTGATCAGGACATGTCCTTTAATTCCCACATAAAGCAAATTTCAAGGATCACCTTTTTTCACCTATGTAATATTGCAAAAATCAGGAATATCCTGTCTAAAAATGATGCAGAAAAACTAGTCCATGCAATTGTTACTTCTTGGTTGGATTACTGCAATTCTTTATTATCAGGCTGCTCCAAAAAGTCCATGAAGACTCTTCAGCTGATCCAGAATGCTGCAGCACGTGTTTTGACAGGAACCAGGAAAAGAGATCACAACTCTCCTGTTTTAGCTTCTCTGCATTGGCTTCCTGTAAAATCCAGAATAGAATTTAAAATCCTTCTTCTCACCTACAAAGCTCTTTATGGTCAGGCACCGTCTTATCTTAAAGAGCTCATAGTACCTTACTACCCCACCAGAGTGCTGCACTCCCAGAATGCAGGGTTACTTGTGGTTCCTAGAGTCTAAAAGTAGAATGGGAGCCAGAGCGTTCAGCTATCAGGCTCCTCTCCTGTGGAACCAGGTTCCAGTTTGGGTTCAGGAGGCAGACACCGTCTCCACATTTAAGAGTAGGCTTAAGACTTTCCTTTTTTGATAGCTTATAGTCAAAGAAATAACTGCTGTTGTGATTTAGCACTATATAAATAAAATTGAATTGAATATTGTTAGGGAGTGAGGAGTCGCAGCGTCCGCCTAACCCGGCCCCTCTGCTTCTCGTCATAGTTGTCAGATCTATCTATCATATAATCAATAATATAATAAAACTAGAGGGAGGCAGGGCATACTGCCCGATCCGGTTGGGGAGAGTTCTAACCTGACCAGGCTCTTCTCTTTACCCTGTCTCTCTTAGTTATGCTGTAATAGTTTTAGAGAGCTGGGGGACTTCCTTTGAAACACTGAGCTCCTCTCTCCTCTATCTTTCTCTCTTTCCATTTTGTGTGCATCCATGTCACAGAAATGCTTGTTATTAACCTAGCTATGAGGAGTCATTCCCTGGAGTCCTTATGTTCTTTGTCACCCAGCATGTTTCCTTGGATCAGGGAGGCTCCAAAATCATTATAGCAGCTGTTGCCATGGTCCCGCTACATGTTCTGCGATGCCCTGTTATATCCTGCTACGCTCTGCTGTGCCCTACTACGTCCTGCTGTGCCTTGTAATGCCGCAAAGTGCCCTGCAATGCCATGAACTACTACAAAGAACTACTACAAACTACTATTTTTTGGGACTGTTATTGCCACTCTTCATTTTAACCACAACCGGTCGTCAGACACCGCCTACCAAGAGCCAGGGTCTGTCCGAGGTTTCTTCCTAAAAGGAAGTTTTTCCTCGCCACTGTCGCACTGTCGCTTGATCTGGAGGGAACTACTAGAACTGTTGGGTCCTTGTAAATTCTGGAGTATGGTCTAGACCTACTCTATCTGTAAAGTGTCTCGAGATAACTCTTGTTATGAATTGATACTATAAATGAAAATTGACACTTTGCAGGTACAGTTAATCTTTAGCAAAGTTGGCAATAAGAAATCTATAGGTCCAGATGGGTTGCCGGGCTTGCTCAAAAAGTGTTCAACAGAACTATCTGAGACGTGGTGCCCTATCTTTCAGCTGTTATTTGACAGTCATACTGTTCCAGATCTCTGGAAGAAGTCTATAATAGTCCCTGTACCAAAAATTTCCTGTCCTAAAGGTAATAAGGATTTTAGACCTGTTGCACTTACATGCGAGGTAATTAAGTGTTTTGAGAGAGTAATGCTGAACTTACTTAGACAGGAAGTAACTCTTTGTGTCGATCCCTTCCAGTTTGCATATAGGGAAGGGCGTAGTACTGTGGATGCCATCATTACAGTGTTTCATTTAATAAGGAAGCACTTAGAAGAATGCACGTGTTTTATTTGCTGATAGTTCTGCTTTTGATACGGTCCGCCCTCATTTGTAAGTTCAGAAGCTTGCGGACATGAAAGTTAATCCTTTAATTATCAAATGGTTTTATTATCTTTTAACAAATAGGTCACAACAAGTGAGGGTAAATGCTACACTCTCTAAGATAAAATATTGTAGTACAGGGGTACTTCAAGGAGCTGTTAGCTCCCCTTTCTTGTTCACACTTTATACTAACGAGTGTAGACGTAGTGAGTCCAACAACTATGTCATACAATTTTCTGATGACACAATTATTTTAAGTTTATTGCATGCTGGTGACTGCCCTTCAACTTATTACAGGGAGATTGACCTCTTTAAGAATCATCTCATCCTTAATAATACGAAAACAAAAGAGATGATATTTGATCCCAGAGAAGTGCGTGCCCATGACAATGTAATCATTGGAGATAGAGAAATCGAGCAAGTAACAATAAGTACTTGGGTATACAATTAGATAACCAACTAAAAGGAAATGTTCATGTCGACTATCTGTGTGCCAAATGGCGCAAAGACTGCATTTTCTCCGCAGATTGAGACTGGTAGGGGTGAGTACCAAGATCACAACTTTATTTTACAATTCTGTACTGGAAAGTCTGATCAGATATGGCATGGCATCCTGGTTTGGCACCCTTACCATCCAGTGCAAAACAAAAATTGATAAACTAATAAAAGCAGCAATGAAGGTTATTGGAAAGAAAGACTACACTTCCCTTCAGACCATCTTTAAAAAACAGTTGTCTCTCCCAGGCTCAGAAAATTCTGAAGGACCCTTCCCATATTTTGCACTTTCGAATACAATGTTTTACCTTCGGGAAACGCCTTAGAGCTAGCAGATGTAAAAGTATTCGCTATGGGCTGTCCTTCGTTCCAACTTCAATAGCGCTCCTAAATAAACAATCGGCTCGGAACAAAATAGCTTGAAGCACTTACGGCACTTTATTTAGTTTTTTTAATCATAGTCTAATTTTAGTTTAGTTTAATTTTTATTAACCAGATCTTCATGATTTTGTTAAATAGAATAGTGGCGGGTGTATTTTGTTTCTGTCATATTGTTTTCTTCTTTATGTGCTCTAGTGCAATTACACAGAAGTATCTGTTTTTCATTATTCAGGTTTTATTGATTTAGTAATCAATGATTGACAGGGGAGGGTCACTGATACTTGAGCAATGTAATGTAATGTAGGGTGGATTGTATGTTGTATGTGAGTGTATGTGTTATTGATGTTTACAGCAGCCTTATGTAGCACTGATGCCCAAGACAAATTTCCCTCAGGGGACAATAAAGTTGATCTTGATCTTGATGATATATAAAATTATTTACTTCGCGTTACTTTCCTCTCAAAAGCATCACTCATATCCCAGAAGCAGAACGAACGAGAGAAAGGTGTAATGTTACATGCTTTTCATTTGGTTAACTTATTTCTGGTATTGATTAGTCAGACTGGCTATGGTGGCATGCATAAACATACAAATATATGTATAACTATACAGTCTATATTGGTGATATACAGTAGGCATAAAGTAATCCCATGGTGCACACAACAGCAGCATTTGCCAGTGGCTGATGGCATATGCCACTGTGGAAACTGATCCCTTGGCGGCACTGGCCGGCGGCCGCTCACTACACCAACCAGCCACGGTGCCTGATGACATGCAGGGGCGTCAGACTGGGGGAAAAGGAGACGGAGCACCAAGAACAAAAAGGGCCCAGAAATGTGTGCTATGCCCCTTCTGGCATGCTGCTGTAGTAAGTTAATATATCCATGGAATAATCCACTATGGCAGTGAAGGCAACAATTGCCATGTTAGATCATGATGATCTAATACTTCAGTCACATGGCCGTCCCAAGATGGCGACAGGAAAGATGCATATCTCACTAGCCTGACGCAGTAGACTACGTAAGTGGTAGATGTGATAGACAAAGGGTTCATCCAATTACAGGTATTATTTTGAAAGCGCTTGCCCTTGACACACTTCAGTCTGCAAACAAACCATTGGTTAGTACAACCAGACACCTGAAGCCAAAATGACACCTTGTGTGACGTAAAGCTGCTGCTGCTGTTTCCTTCTCTCAGGGCAGGATGCAACAGTTCAGGCCGCAGTCTATAGACTCTTTACTCAGACTACAAAATACAAAATTATGTTAACAAGTAGCCTAACCTGGGAAACAAACAAAATAGTTTCATACTAAGCAATTATTATTATCTATATAGGTTATGTATCGGATTTAGACAGCTGGGGGACTTCCTTCAACACACTGAGCTCCTCTATCTTTCTATCTTCCTATTTTGTGTGAGTCCTTATGTTCTTTTTCTCCCTGCATGTTTCCTTGGATCAGAGAGGCTCCAAAATCGTTTGCAGCTGTACACGTTCCCTTCCCTGCCACGATCTGCGGTGCCTTGTAATCCTGCACAGTGCCCTGCTATGCCATGAACTACTACAAAGAACTACTACAAACTACTATTTTTTTTTTTTTTTTTTGGGACTGTTATTGCCACTCTTCATTTCAACCCCAACTGGTCATCAGACACCGCCTACTAAGAGCCTGGGTCTGGGTCTGGGTCTGGGTCTGGGCCTGGATCTGTCCGAGGTTTCTGCCTAAAAGGAGGTTTTTCCTCGCCACTGTCGCACTGTTGCTTGCTCTGTAGGAAACTACTAGAACTGTTGGGTCCTTGTAAAGTGTCTCGAGATAACTCTTGTTATGAATTGATACTATAAATAAAATTGATTTGAATTTAAGAGCAGACCTAAATGCATAAAAAGGTCCTGAAAGTTCTCGACATTTTGACAATCAACCAGTGTTTTAACTGCTGTTTCCTGCAGCCAGCCGATAACAGGACCGCGGACCTGAGACACACCCGAGCAGAGCAGCGCATTCACACATCATCACATCGTTTCCCCACCAACGTCAAGACAAGTTTAAATTACTTACTGGGTTATAAAAAGGTGTCTGCTGCTGGTTGAAGGCCATGTTGTCCCAAACTGAATTGCGCTTGTTTGCTGAGCGGCCGGATGAACGTAACGGACTCTGATAGAAAATGGAAGACTTTTACAAGTAGCGCTTTTTATTGCACAGATAGGTTTCGATTTCCCTCAGTAGGCGGTGTTTAAGAAACGTCAGTCCTAGCAGCACAGATGATAACAAGAGAAACGCTACACACAGGCTGCATTTATTGAGTCAACGTGAATCTTTTGTTAAAACAGTGTCTTATCAAGTTAAGTCAATCGACTTCATAACAGCTTGAAGGGTTGTGCTTTCGTTTCCTCATTCCTTATTATTTCCTGTGGCTTCATCCAGATGTCTAGCTCTGCCTGCTTCTACTTTGTTGGAGCTTTTCAGATAACTGGTGGTTATTGAGGCTCAGTGGTAGAATGTAACCAAGTACATTTACTCCAGTACTGTACTGAAGTAGGCTACAATTGTCGAGGTACTTACTTTACTTGAGTCTTTTCTTTCCATGCCACTTTCTACTTCTACTCCGCTACATTTCAGAGAGAAATATTCTACTTTTTACTCCACTACATTCATCTGACAGCTTTAGTTACTAGTTACTTTAAACATATTAAAATAATAAGGATAATTAATACATTTAATTTGTATAGTGCTTTTCAAGGACCCAAATTCGCTTTCCAGGGCAAAGTTGAAATCATAACAAGGCTGAACAAAACAAGACAAATGAAACAAAACAAGATTCAGGCACAGATGAAAAGGGCCCCTCCCTTTTCAGTGTGGAGGGTTTGTATTGAGGCAGATTTTGTAGGTGATCCGGAAGAGATGGGACTTGAGGTTTTAGTTTGATGTGGCCAGATTTTGGAGGGACTCAGAGGTGCAGATCTCTTGGGGGAGTGGGAGTTCCAGGCCTGGGAGCTGCCCTGTGAAAAGGCTCATTGTCTCTGAAAATTTAAGTACTTTAGATGGAGAGGGAGACCGACTGCTGGTGGATCTTTGTGAGGGACCATTGAGGGGGGTAAAGGGGTGAGGAGGTCACTTGAGGAATTGCCAGATGGTGGAGGTCTTTTCCTTGTGAGGACCAGGATTTTGTAGGTGATCCGGTGGGAGATGGGGAGCCAGTGAAGTTGTTTTAGGACTGGAGTGATGTGATGCCAGGATTTGGAGCGGGGGGTGAGGCGGGCGGCTGCATACTGGACCAGTTGGAGTTGCTTGATGTAGGTAGAGCTGATGCGGAGGGGAAGAAACACATGTAGTTTATAAAATCTGATGTTTTATTATAAATGAAATTAGCCCACAATATAACTGCCTAGTCCAGCTGAGATGATTAGACCATTAAACACACCTGTTTGGATCCTTTACACTTTCTAAAATGGAAGGAGTTTTCTGCATTGATTACTATAATACTTTAAGTACATTTTCCTGATGGAACCTTTACTTAGGTAACATTTTCAACACAGGACTTTTACTTGTAAAAGAATATTTTTACAGTGTGGTATTAGTGCTTTTACTTAAGTAAAGGATCTGAATACGTCTTCCAAGACTGCTGTTGGTCCATCTTTGTGAAAAACATAATTCTCAGTGTTTCTCTGAAGTAACAGTGTCTATTAGCTGAGACAGCTGTCCCAGTCCCAGCCGTCCACAATGAGTCATTCCAGATGTAAAGCTTTAAAGGACCATACAAACTTTTACTTAATCTCACAGTGTCATTATGTTCCTTCCTGCATTCACACTTTAATTTAAAGGCAGGTCTTCCCAGCAGTTCTAGGAAATCTCACCAACTATCCCAGTGGTTTCAATAGGGGGTCCTTAAGTAGGGTCCAGGGGGTCCCTGGCAATCATTAATTATAATCACTATAATTACATTCATAAGTAACACGACGACTGTAAGACTGTTTTGGTCATGGGTTTCATACACTGTAATGAAAACATCTAAAAGCAAAAATCCTATCAGATGGGGGTCTGAGGTCTAATTTATTTCAGTTTGGGATCCTTGACATGAAAATGTTTGGGAACCTTCTGAACTGGCTCTGATTTTGTGTTTTTCTTTCATTGTATCATATTTATTTCCTGTGTGGGCTGTTGGTTTGAAAACAGGCGTCAGGTGTTTTACATGTGTTTTAAATGTCCAAATATGGTAGCTCAGCCAATAGAGTGTGTGCCCCATGTAGGCTGAGTCCTTGGCAGTGGCCCGGGTTTGAATCCAATCTGTGGCCCTTTGCTGCATGTCGCCTGAGCCAGGGCTTGAAAACAGGAAGGTGTATAACTGT
This sequence comes from Etheostoma perlongum, assembly GCA_026937815.1. NCBI lineage: Eukaryota > Metazoa > Chordata > Actinopteri > Perciformes > Percidae > Etheostoma > Etheostoma perlongum. Next base: position 10,289,807 of record CM049373.1, read on the forward strand.
GGTGCAGAATGTGGTGCAACAGTTCTAGTGAACCGGAGCTCAGCTACACACCTTTTCTACAGTAAAGGTATGTATGTATGATGTAAAAGCGCTTTGAGTAGTCGTTAAGACTAGAAAAGCGCTATATAAATACTGCACATTTAAAGCTGTCACTTTGCAACTTTGCATGGATGTGTAATGAGCAGCTTGTTGACTGCATTATATGTAAATGTCCCTCTTCCCATGGATGCATTGCTCAACAGCAGCTTCATACTGTACAATACTTTATAAAAAATGTGTACATGTGCAAAAGTGCAAATACCCAATTAAATGTTCAACAAATGAGCATAGACCATATGACACACAGTGAGTGGGCATCATGATTACTTTTATTGTTGTCAAAGTAACATTATCACTGAAAGACCATGCAGGATATGGATAGATCCATAAAAAAATGCCAGCAAGAATTCCCAAGAAAATCCCAAGAATTATAGCTACAAGTTTAAAAGCACACAAGGCTCAGTCCTTAGCACATTGGCCAAGGGTTCCATTTGGACCTGCGGCTCTGTCTTCCCACTTTCTCTCTGTCCCATCAATTAAAGGCCAAAATGGCCCAAATAAATCTTTAAAAGCACACATTTTTGCTGTAAGTGATTACCCAACTCCAGCAAGTATTACTTGTTACTGCAGGTGACTACTTGTTTTTGACTGCAGGTTTTGCAATGCCTGCCCACATCCTGTTTGTTTCCCCTGAAATCTTTCATTGCACAGACTGGAGGAACTTCAATGATGACAGAAAAAAAACAGGAAAGTAATCTAAAGGCAGAACAAATATAAAATGTCATCAATTGAAACTGGCAAAAGTTTGAGTAATTAGTGATCATTTGTGTGTTATGAACCCACTATGAGATGTATGTGATGTTTGAGGCTATCATACACCCACACTGACTGCAGGTCTGATAATAAGTTTAAAGTTAGTTTGCACAACGGTTTATGGCCGGGAAAAAGCAGGATGCCAGAAAAGGAAGTGAGTCATTGGAGCAGGGAATGTTGACTCTGAGAGATTAACTACTAGTGGGGACTTTGGATCCAAACTATCCAAAAAGTATTAAAAACTTCTGGGATGATAAAAGTAATGGTAACATCAGGTTATGTTTTAATAGATAACCAAATTTAAAAGAAAGTAATAAGAAAGTAAGAACACTAACATGCATGAATATGCAAAAATAACCACAAAGACTTTGAAAAAAACCTTGTCTAAAATGTTTAAATGTATAACTGTGCATATTTCAATGATAAACTTGTAGTACTTTTACTTGTAATCGAGCATTTCTACACATAAGCATTGCGAGCGTTGATGAGTGTGATGTGCCTCCCAGTCATGTTACTGCCTGGAACATGACTGCAGATAAGATACAGACATATTGTGGCGTGTTTCATCATCATTCACCGGGTCAATGAGGGTCAAGGAAAGAACGTGAGAAGGGCGAAGTGGTAATCCCAGGAATGATAAAGCAAACCTTACTTCAGTTGGAAACACTTCTGCTATTGAAACCCAATCCTTTTGGCCTCTTGTGACTTCCTCTTACTGTAAACCTTGTGACATTCTCATATTCTCTTTTGTTCCAGCCCTTATTTAAAAAAAATGCATATAGACATTATGATATAAATATTAAAACAGTAACAGATAGCAGATTAAAAGTATAGACTTAAAAGAGCAAAGGTTTGGGAAATTTAGAATGGCAATGCAGAGTTGTTTTCTGATTGAAAACATCAGAACTAACAGTGTATCTGGATCATTTTGCCACTGCACTAACAACTTGTTAGCACCTTTTTGGAAAGAGATGGATTCTAGGGGAAGAATAAACAAATAAACATATTTGTGATGCAAACAACTTCCTTTTATGAAGCTGCTCACTGCCAGGTGAAAAGAAGCATCTGGTGACTGTGAATTGGGGGACAAAGGTGATTTCAGAAGTTGTACAGTTGTTCTTGACATTTTGTGAGTTTATTTTGTTAACTGAAACAGCTTAGCGAAGTTGCTGCTCACACGCAATGCTTCTTGGTGCATGTAGGCACTGCCGCCACGGCTCAGCGAGCAGGAGCAATATAGCACACACTGGGGAATATAATAAGTAATCCATGCTAGAGCGTACACCCATATTTGGAGGTTCCCTCTTGAACACAGCAGCCACAGGTTTAACTGCAGCCTTTTGCTGCAGTTAAACCCCGTTCACCCCCCCATGTCTTCAAATGTCCCAAATAAATAAAGGCCTAAAATGCCCCAAAATAGTCTTTAAAATAAATAAAATAATAAATACTCCATTTTGTCCTGAGGGCTGTCATAAGACAATATGGTATACTCGGCACCAGTGGTGGTTCAACTTAGAATTACACCCTGGGCGAGACTCCCTTTGATGGGCCAATCAGATCGGCCCATCTGTGCTTTCATTTTCTCAAAAGCAGAGCAGGATACCCAGAGCTCGGTTTACACCTATCACCATTTCTAGCCACTGGGGGACCATAGCCAGGCTGGGGGAACTCATATTAATGTTAAAAAACTTCATAAAGTGTAATTTATATGCCATGGGACCTTTAAAGAATTGATTTTAAATTTTTCAAGTCAGTCTTAAAAGACAAAGATCACTATATCCGTTATGCGGATACAGCTGCCCACCGGCTTGGGAGTGCACCATCCCTTTATCACTATTACATCACTCTTCTGTATTATCAACGTTTCATTCCTTTGAAGACATTTGCCAGAGATACAGTGAGATCCTGTCTATAGAGGTTGCTTCTAGGAGCTTAATGATCAATAGCGTCAAAAGTGAGTTTAGTAAAAGCATAACACATTCTAGAAAAAAGCTAAATTTTGCCCTGGCTTAATGAACAAGTATGGAATCTGAAAAAGAAGAGGGATCATGCACTGAAAACTACAATTAAGTCAGGGTTAGCCCATCATAGGAGAACTCTTCAACAGTTATATAATAAAGCTGTAAATGAATTGAGAAAGGCAAAAGCAAAGTATTTTTATTGACATTATAAATGATTCTAAAGGAAATAGTAGGCAAACTTGAGAAAACATCAATAGAGCTTTAAAGAAGTACACCAAAAAAGAGATATAGAGTTTGAATTACAAGTACAGCGAACCTTAACTATAAAGACAAACAAAAATTTCTGTTATGTTTAATGGTTATTTTATTATTTATGTATCTATTATCTATTTAGCAAGTATAATAACTGTATAATAACCATCCAGACACCATTTATAGACAGTTTACAAACCAACTAGTAACCCTTAACAAAGTGTTAGGAATACCTGGTCCATCTATCCATATAATATTTATAGATGTTTTAAAAAAAGATTTTGTTAAAGGTTAACAAACACATTTTTTAATCATTACCCAATACTTAATATAGCATATGAGGAATATAATGTGTGTAACAATAAACTGTTAATTTACAGCACTACTAATATTTTATCAATTATAATTTAATTGCTTGTTACCAGTAAAATGACGGTTGGCTAACAGTTAAATGACAAGATAAATTAACTAAAGATTAATTAACTATCAATTTCCCATCTATTAATGATGGTTATTATAAAGTGTTACCCAGAGCACCATTGTCTTTTTTTTACCAAGCTGGATTGCTTTTGTGAACTTCTCAACACAAAGTCCGTCTCTGGTGAGTTACCTCTCTCCCCAGCTGACGTCGTCTTTCAGCCAGCCAGCGCTGCCGACGGGACCGTGTCGGGTGACTTCCTCACTGGTGGGGAAGGCGTATATGGCGGCGGGCCAGGCTGGAGCAAGCCTGTACACCATGCCGGTTTTGCAGGCCTACCAGGTGGACCTGCTGCTGGAGATGGACCAGAGAGGGAGCCCCTCTGAGGAGGAGATGGCGGAGCTGCGCAGGGCCACGGATTTTTTGCTTCGTGCCACCAAGGCGACAGCCGGAGCTGTGGGTCGCTCCATGTCTGCGTTGGTGGCCACGGAGAGGCACCTTTGGCTGAACCTGTCGGACATCTGACAGAAGGACAGAGAATTCCTCCTGGATGCGCAGGTTTCCACTACTGGCCTGTTCGGGGATGCGGTGAACTCTGTCGTCGACAGGTTTCGCCATGTGAGGTCCCAGGGGGAGGTGTTCCAGCAGTTTCTCCCTCGCCAGACTGGGTCCCGCTCTGCTAAGACGGCTGGACCTTCTCAGCCCTCTACCAGCTCCCACCGACAGCGCCAGAGACGGAGTGTGGCTTCTCGCGGTCCCCCTCGAGCAGCTTGGGACGCAGGGCAACGCTCCCGCGCACCCCTCAATTCAATTCAATTTCAATTTCAATATATTTATAGTATCAATTCACAACAAGAGTTATCTCGAGACACTTTACAGATAGCATAGGTCTAGACCACACTCCAGAATTTACAAGGACCCAACAGTTTCCTCCAGAGCAAGCAACAGTGCGACAGTGGCAAGGAAAAACTTCCTTTTAGGCAGAAACCTCGGTCAGACCCAGGCTCTTGGTGGTGTCTGACGGGCCGGTTGGGGATCCCGGCAGGTCGGACCTGAGGGACGTCATCCAGTCGCGGAAGGGCACGGCGCGGAGGTCCTGACTGTGTGTTTAGCCCCCGGAGGCCGACTGAGGTCCCCTCCAGGGCGGCCGCTTGCGTTGTTGTCCCGCCGCCGAGGCGCTTGGGACGTGCTAGCCGCCGCCGAGCCTTCTCCGCTCTGCCTGCCCCAAGGGGTGACAGTGGGCCGGAGGTTCGGCTCCCGGACTGCGGATCATCGGCGGGTTCTTCCTGGCGGCCCGCTTCAGGGGCTCATCCGAGATCGGCACGTCGCACCGGCCACCAGCCCCGAAGGGTTGGTTCTGCTGGCGGATTTCACAGAAGCTTGGAGGGGTTTGGAGAACATATCCTCGTGGGTTCTGCGTTCTGGTCTTCTGCACATGAGGGCCCTGCAGTGGTGGCTGAAATCCAAGGGGTTCTCCCCGAGGGGAAACCCGTTCCGCCTGATATGGGTTACGCACAAATGTCTTTGTGCCCTATCGGTGTGGAGGAAGCCTTGGTTCCTGTCCCAAGGACCCGCGCTGGGGGCGCCCTGTTGCCATGTAATCGTTTCAACAGACGCTTCCCTCACCGGGTGGGGCTCGGTCATGGACGACCGCTCTGCAAGGGTTATTTGGGTGGAGCATCACTCATCATGGCACATCAATTGCCTTGAGATGCTGGCCGTGTACCCGAGTGTGGTTCTCGGACCTGATGGCGCTCCTGGACGGGCCGCCTGAGGAGGGACCTGCTGTCCCAGGTAGAGGGCCGGGTTCTTCACCCTTGCCCCGCCCTGTGGCGGCTGTGGGTCTGGCCCTTGAGGGGGCCCAGTACCTAGAGGTGGGCCTGACGGCAGGTGCGGTCGAGACTCTCCTTAGCTCCAGGGCCCCGTCTACACGGAGGATGTATGGCCTGAAGTGGAACGTCTTCTCTGCCTGGTGCAGAGGGCGCATGCTGGACCCAGTTACCTGCCCGGTGGTTCAGGTGCTGGAGTTTCTGCAGGACCGCTTCTCTGCGGGCCTTTCCCCATCCACCCTCAAGGTTTAACGTGGCAGCCATTTCGGCTTTCCACGCCCCTTCGAGGGATGGGTCTCTGGGGAGGCTTCCCCTGGTCATGCAGTTCCTCCTTGGGACCCGGAGGATGAGACCTGCGACTCGCCCTAGGATTCCCACCTGGGATCTGGCGGTGGTTCTCGAAGCTTTGGCTGAGGCCCCCTTCGAACCCATGGAGTCGGCTGAGACCAAGTACCTGACCCTGAAGATGGTCTTCCTCCTTGCTATCACCTCTCTGAGGAGGGTGGGGGACCTCCAGGCTCTTTCGGTTGCTCCCCGATGCCTAGAGTTTGCCCCGGGTAACGTGAGGGCCATCCTGCACCTTGTTCCGGGCTACATTCCCAAGGTGCCCCAAGGCTGGGCTCCCCGCTTCCAAACATACTTTCAGCAACTGGATTGTTCAGACTATCTCCCTGGCCTATCAGGTGCGCGGTTTGCCTTCACCTGTGGCTGTATGGGCTCACTCCATGAGAGGCATGGCGGCCTCCACGGCACTCCTCTCTGGAGCGTCTCTCCAGGGGGTTTGTGATGCGGCTGGTTGGGCCACTCCTCACACCTTCTTCAGGTTCTATAGTCTGGACCTTCCCTCCTCACCCGGCACCCGGGTGCTCTCCTCCTAGTTGTGCCCACAGGTTGCTTGCACGCAAGGGCAGGCGGGGTTTTGGCGTGGGTTAGTGGGTATCTCGTTCCCATAGTGTCGTAACCGACGCAGTTCAAGTTCCCCTCGTATGTAACCCTTGTTCCCCGAGATAGGGGAACGAGACATTGCATTGGTTCACCACCCCTTGCCCCGCCTGGAGTGCCTTGCTTCATAGAAAGAGCTAATGAGCTATGTGCCGGCGTGTTTATATGCCCCTACGGTTATGCCGTCACATGCTACCGTTCTCACTAGGACCAATAGGATTGGAGTAGTTTTCATTTGCATTCAGCCCTGTCATGCCTAAAGGCGTTCACATAGTGCCGTAACCGACACAGTGTCTCGTTCCCTTATCTCGGGGAACAAGGGTTACATACGTAACCCAAGACGTTTTCTTTCTCACTTAAATGCTGTGGCTAAAAGCAGCTAGGCCGTCGAATTGGAAGCTTCAATAGAAAATGGCTCCACTGGTGACCTAAGTGGCCCTTGACCTGTACTTCTGTTTTATATTAAAGATTAGCTCTGGGGAGTCATTCCCCCGGAGTCCTCATGTTCTTTTTCCCCCAGCATATTTCCTCGGATCAGGGAGGCCCCAAAATCAAGGTTGCAGCTGTCGCCATGGCCCCGCTACACGCTCTGCGATGCCATGTTCCTCCTGCTACGCTCTGCTATGCCGGCTACAAAGGACTACTAACAACTACTATTTTTTTTGGGATTGTAATTGCCACTTTTCATTCTAACCCCAACCGGCCCGTCAGACACCGCCTACCAAGAGCCTGGGTCTGACCGAGGTTTCTGCCTAAAAGGAAGTTTTTCCTCGCCACTGTCGCACTGTTGCTTGCTCTGGAGGACACTGTTGGGTCCTTGTGAATTCTGGAGTGTGGTCTAGACCTACTCTATCTGTAAAGTGTCTTGAGATAACTCTTGTTGTGAATTGATACTATAAATAAATTGAAATTGAAATTGAATTGAATTATTAAGACATTGGTTCATTAATTATTCAATCCATATTCTCAGATTTGTATTCAATGTTGAATATCTTAAATGTTTTTTCTTCTAACCTGGCTGTAAAAAGGTGACTTTTCCTCGCTATAAATATAGCATTGAAACGTATGACTCTTAGTTTATTGCTGCCACTTTTAACAAGTGCAGTTAAGCCCAGTGGGTCCAGTTTTGGCAGGTGCAAAGTTGGTAGCCCTCATTAACTTGCAAAGAAAAAAGAAATTTTTGTTAAGAGGCAGTTTTCCCTCACATGGCCAAGAAAGTGTTTCTCTGTGAATCTTGACTTCTTACCAAATGTTTTGTCATTTTATAATATATATACAGTATGGCAGTAATGTTCTATAAGTGCATGTGAATAATTTACATTTTTTAACTATTGTTTCTAAATGAATTCAGCCTAGTAAGTCCCGATAGCCAAAAGGGTCTAGGGAGCCACAAATGATGTGAATTGGTCAAAGGAAGGATGGGAGACGTTTGTTAAACAGCTTTCCATACAGTTTATTGATTAAGCAAAAAAAAACGTGCAGAAGGATCCCCTGCCAACAGCACCGTTTCCCAGTCAGCTGCCGACCGGTGCAAACCGAGCAAACAAAGGAGGAGCATGTCATTGTTGGGTTTTCAGTTGTAGTTTTTCCTGTTTTATTGTGTTCATCTCATTCTCTACTTTGCTTGTGTCCATCATTTGTTCATTTTGCTGTATTCTGTTAAGTTTACCCCCAAGTACCATTCTTGTTGATGTTTTCATGCTTGATTTTCCTGTTTTATTTTGTAGTTGTAGTTTTTCTTGTCCTGCATTGTGTTTTCCCACCTCTGTGATTGTCTGCCTGTTCATCAGCCCTCATGTCACCTGTCCCTCGTTACCCTGTGTATTTATGCTGAATCTCATAACCCTTATGTGATAGCTCCTCAACTCCTCAGTCCTTGGCTGAACCAGAAGTTGTTCTATTCCTCCTCAGTGAAGGCTGTCTCAAAGCTCTAATTTCTGGACCGGAGGGCGAGCAACGAGGAGATATGGGCGAGGAAACACAAGCCTTCCTGGAAGCTGTGCAGCTGAAGGAGTTGCAAACTCCGCCTGTAAAGCTGATGAATTCATGTCACACTTTTTAGAGGAAAGGACGTCTCAACTCTCTAAAACACATTTGCTCGTTTCCTCTGTCCTTAGATGATTTCCTCGTGTCACTCCCGTGCCTCCTCGGTCGCAGGGTCTAAGATGCGAGGAAGGGAAGCAAGTGGAGGCTGTAAGGAGGCAACGTAAGTGCTATGGGAAGTACCCTTAGTCTCTGTGTGCTTCCTTTGTCTGGTGTTGGTTTGTTGTCTATTGTCGAGTGTTTCCTGCTTGTTCCCTGTGTATTTGTTTAGTTGTGTTGGATTTTTCTTGCCACATTTGGAGTTCTGTTATAATTTTGGATTAACTAACTCTGTTTGGGTATTTGCACTTCAGGATTAACGTGAATCTGGGTTTTTGCAGTTTAATTAAATTCTACACCTGCATCTGCCCTGCAGTGTTGTGCATTTTGGGTCCAGAATTCCTTTTTACTCCTGTTTCAGCACTCGGCCAGCCTTGACAAAGAAGGGGAGGAAGCAGGGTCTCTTCCTGCCTTCATCCCCAGGCCCCAGGAGCTGAGTGAGTGCAGTCAGGCACACATACTGTACATATCAAAGGGGGCTTGAGCACCTGCCCTTTATTGTTTTTAAATAAATGAAAATATATATATTTTATATATGAATATATATATATTTTTAAATAAATGAAAATATATATATTTTTTATATATATATATATATATATATAAAATATATATATTTTTATATATATATACTGTTTACGCGCAGCTTTCCTGTAAAACTAATTTATTTATTGAATAAAAAAATCTAAATATCCAGTCGGGATATTAAACTTTGAGTTAAAATAAATTGGTAAGGAAGTCTGAGTTGTGTTAATATATTCAACGTTTTGTTTAAAAAAGTTTTGCTAAAGCACCCATATTATGCTCATTTTCAGGTTCATAATTGTATTTTGAGGTTGTACCAGAATAGGTTTATAAAACACATTTACATGGTTTAATTAAAAAAAAAAAACTATTTTGGTTGTAGAGCACATTGCTGCAGCTCCTCTTTTCACCCTGTGTGTTGATCTCTCTGTTCTAGCTACAGAGTGAGACATCTTACTTCTGTTCCATCTTTGTTGGGAGTCGAACATGTGCAGTAGCTAGATAAGGACTACTAGCCAGTCAGAAGCGGAGAATGAAGGCGTGCCACGCTAGCAACAAGGTGAGCATTATAATGTTTTTTTCAAAGTGACACACGTTCATCACAGAAGTAAAGGCTGGACTACGACAGAGCTCTTTGGAGCTGTTTGTGAACAGTGTTTTCTGTTGGAGATGGTATGTGCCTTTGGGGGGGACTTTAGGCTTTTTCACTTTGTAAGCCTGTAACATGCATAAAAAAGATATATAACAACAATGATGCCAACAAAATACAAACCCCTATATAACACAGCCTCTCTAGGATCATAAACATCAAGCCACGCATTGTATTCCAAAAAAATAAAGTGCCCACACTATGTGTATTGTATGGGCCCACAATGTGTCTCGGTCTGTTCAGTGTGGGCCGCTCACACTTTGCTCACATGTTGGAAATTGTTGTGTCTCTGTAAATGATAGTGTGTTTAGACCTACACTATCTGTAAAGTGTCACATTCTCTGTTTACCTGAATATTACCTATATTCTCCCCCTCTCCTATGTAGAAATACAACTGGTGAATTGATACTGATGTACTTTCATTGGGTTTGAATTATGAACTGCACAGCTCCTGTTATTACACCTTAAATACTTATTACATCACATTTACACTGTTATTCAAACTTCAAAATAGCATTCACACACCAATTCAGGAGCAATTCAGGATTCAGTGACTAGTGATCCAAGGACACTTCGGCATGGGACTGCAGGGCCAGGGATCAAACCACCAACCTTCTACAACCTGAGCCACAACCGCCCAATGTTTTTTAAATTAATTTTGATATGTTTAAGACTTACTTCCTATTTTGGTCTTGAATGTAAGAATTTTCAAAAACTAGATCAGATCCTGGTACTGTTTTTAATGTAAGTAGTCTTATTATATGTTGGTATATTGTATATTATAATATTGCATCAACATGTACTGCTAATTTAGCTGGTATCATCATGATTTCCTGATACATAACACAGAGTACTATTATGTAATAGCAATATTACAAAAAGGAACACACAGTCACTGGAGATCAGCTTTAATATCTTCAATTTATCAGACCACAAGCTTACAACGTATCAACACATGTACAAAAATACTTGACAGATCAAACCTCAACCCTAAAAAACACCAATCCAACAACAGTTTACACAGTGTCTAAAAAACTATACACAAATGTGACTCAAGTACCAATTAAAATGCTCCAAATTAAAACCCTTGTACAAACACTGTATATTAAATATAACCTCCAGCAGTGTATACAGTATACATATAAGATCATATTCATGATCATGCTGGTGAAGCCCATTACATTCACAGATCATACATTGTACTCCTGCCTGCCAGACACACACACACACACACAAACACACACACACACACACACACACACACACACAGTTCACTAACCTCATGCAGTACCAGAGTGCACACATGAGAGACACAGGTTTCTTTCTAGCATTATTTCCAGTATTGTCCTCAGCTCATTGTTCTCTGCCAAGAGTCAAAATAAGGCTGAACACATATCCCCTTAGGAAATCTCAGTGTGGGAGCTTTTACACAGTCGTTTGCTATATGATCCATTAAGGATGACCCATTGAAACCTGATGTCATGGGACAGTTGTATCTCTCTCATCTCGCTGAGATCATGGCAATCAAAATACAAAAGGTATTCATATTTTGGGCATACACATATTTTATCAATACCTCTTCATGCAGATATTGTTTTTTTATTTGTCCAAGTTTGGAGATCCATCCCAGTATTTTGGAGGTGAGTGGCATATTTGTTTGTATTGATCACAACATTGAACATTACAGTTTTACAGACCAAGTCTAAGCCGTGCTGGAAGGGCCATGAGGCTGTACTTTGTAGTTTTGTATTTTTACTCAATGCTAATTACAGAATGCTACATTTTTGCTTTTAGATTTTTTATTACAGAAAGTGTATGAAATCCATGACCAAATAGTCCCCAAAGATATTACAATTATAATTCATCATATGGGGACCATACATGTGATTTAAATGCCATGGCAATCCATATGAAAGTTGTTAAGATATTTGAGTCTGAAGTCATTCCTGGAGCTGCGCTACTAGTGAGGCTAATAAACACTGTTACATCTCAGACACACATCCAGCATCTCAAAACCGGGGATAATAAAAACTAATCTGCAAGGATAGAGTGTTGGCAACACTTGAATTATTGTTAATTCAAGAGTCGTAGCCCACTAACAACTAAACCAGCAGCCTTCCTGCAATGAGGATGCCCACTGACATACAGACAGATGTTAAGAATTAGTATGCATTGCTCCTGGGTTGAGAACCAGGGTGTGCCTAAGTTGTTATGACCAGAGATCAGCCCGTGTTGACTAGCTTGATTTGAATTGACATAAGAAGGGTTGAACAATGGTCAGATAACCCTGGTTGTTGGTGTGAAAGAGGTATATGACTGATGTGCGTTACAATAGTTCTAACCTTTTAAGTTTAGCCTACTTGGACAGAGTGCAGAAAAGTAGCGCACGGGTGCCCCGGACCTTTTCCCTCGGCTCATGACCCTCCCCTTCCTGTTACCCAGTCATGTGTCACACACCATGTTTGCTGACAGTCCAGGACCTGTCTACATACCTTTAGATCTGCTCACATGGCAAGACAACAAGAATGCTTAATTAATTCAGACACAGATCACATTTTAACTCCTGGTGAAGATAAGTCAGACATGCCACTCCAGATAAGAACTTTTCTTTTAAGTGGTATTGTCAATATTTTCTCAAGCCAATATTAAGAGTAAAATCCAAATAAAGTTTGAGTTTTGCCTCTCAGCTGCTGTATTTGTACATGTATGGACAGTGGGCGTGTATACCCTGATGGCAGTGATCTCTCAGGCAGTAATGATGATCCCATGGCCTTCGCCAGCAGAAGAACAGAGTGAAATAAAGGAGTGGTGGAAAACACGTGTGCACATAAACAGACAGGGAAAAAGAGGCATGGACAGAGGGTGAAAACGGGATGGAAGGGAGACCGTGGAGATCAGATACAACAGGAACAGGCAGACGCGGATTGGTCGGCACCCAGAAGAGAGGAAATCACAGAGAGAGGAGAAAGAAGTTGAAGTAAAACTGGGAAACACAAGCAAGGATATTACTGTTGACTGTGAGAAACCCTATGAAAGTGTGTGGAGAAAAAGTATGAAGGAAGCATAGAGGGAGCAACAACTCCATCCATTGCCAGAGCAACGTGTGAGTCTTAATACAGCTTTTCTCAAAATACAAAATAGCAGTCACATTAGAAAAGGTCATTTATATTAGTTGATACTCAGCAGGCCAGCTTTATAATATTCACATTTCTTTACAAAAATCCTATTTACAAAATTTTTTATTGGATTGATGGTGTATTGGATCCTTTGGCTCCATCACATTTCTTCTTATATGACATGGAAATGTAGTCAGATATGACGTTAACAAACTGATGCAGACTCTCTTTGAATGTTGGTGTAAATTGGTGTTGTAGGCCACTCCACCCTGCATCATGAATAAAGCTCCTCTTTCTATGATACATACTCAGTGTTCTTCCCAAAATGTCCGGGGTGAGACAGCCTGCGGTTCAGTTTGGGGAGCCTCTCCAGCATGCTTGCCAGCTGGGTGAAAGTGGGCCTGTTGTCGGCCGCTGAGGACCAGCAGGTAGACAGGATCTCCTATTGGGATGGAAGCAGGAGGATTAATACAACAGTAGTCTTGTCTAATTGTCAGACATTCCTCCACAGCGCTGCAAAGGAGGGTCTGGCTAGTACACACAGTATTCCGGGATGGGAGAAAAACTTGCTCTGGTTTATTGGCATTTCTTTAAACCAATCACAATCATCTTGGGCGGTGCTAAATTCCGCACAGAGCCGCGGTTACCGCTTAATAGACTGTGGAAAGACCTTGTTTCGGTGGAACATGTGTACATCCAAAAGTTGTTTTAGAAAACTCAGATTGGACAGATAGTCTAGCTAGCTGTCTGGATTTACCCTGCAGAGATCTGAGGACCAGGTAACCATAGTTAAACAAAATCCACCGGAATTTAGAACGCCAATACAAAGAAAGAGGAAGGTAACGGACATCCGGACGATAAGTGATAAGTTTGAGGTTTATGAAAAAAAAGTTCTCTGATCACAGCTCGTTGAATATTGTGAATATTTTCTAGTTTCTTCTCTCCTCTGTGACAATAAACTGAATATCGTTTGAGTTGTGGACAATACAAGACATTTGAGGACATCATCTTGGGCTTTGGGAAACACTGATCCACATATTTCACAATTTTCTGACATTTTATCGACCAAAGAACTAAATCATTCATCCAGAAAATAATCCACAGATTAATCAAGAGTGAAAATAATCCTTGGTTGCAGCCTTAAAACCCCCATCCAGGTTTAATCCCTCCTTTCCTGTATGGGTGTTGCCGTAGCCATGGTGATCTAGGATCTCTGTAACAGACTCACCGTGGCCTCCTTGCCCAGGTTGGCGTCTGCCAGCACCTTCTTGATGCCCTTGCTGCTGCCCACCAGCCAGATCTTAGCTTCCACAGGCTGGTTGGTGATTGGCCAGTCTCCCACTTGCAGCTCGTACAGGATTGTGCTGAAAGGTACACAACACAAAGATGAGATGAGGAAACTGCCTCATATGCTACTCCTAATCTCTGTCCATGTCAGGTGAGTCTCAGCAAATATGCTAAGTGGTGTAGCAAGCTCATGGAAAAAGAGTTTTCAAATGTGAACATTAAGTATAGGGCAGGGTATCATTTACAAATATTTGATAACAGCACCAGTACTGATACGGTGACTTCAATACCGGTTCCTGAACAACACTTCTTTCAATACCAGTTTTATAAAACAAAAAGAAATGACAGCATTACACATTACGGCACAAATCCTTTTATGTATCTACTACGTGAGCCCTGTCTCTGTGTAACGTAGAGTTTTTCCTGCTTGCCTCTGCGACGTGTAACCTTAGACAGCCAATCAGCAGCATTGGGAAAATGTGCATCGTCAGTTTGGTCCACAAAAGGTGCTTTATTTTGCCACTGACAGGCTCAGATTATTATTCTTAGTGTCTGACAATATTATGGAAAGGATCCCTTAAGAGATAGACCTCTTTAAGATCTTTCTGTTTAACCAGAAACAGCTCTGAGGTCGCTAGCGTTAAAGCCACCAGACTCCATTTCAAAAAACAATACTTTTAGCGTGTGTAGAGCCAACATATTTTCACATGTAAACTATTTGTTTATTTCAACCAAAACTAGAGTTGTGATGGTTAGAAAAGTGGAAAAGCAACCCAAAAAGGCTATTCATAGTTTTATTTTGTGATGCTAAAGTAAATGTTTACGAGGAGTCTGGAGTGTATAGCAAACGCAATTTTACTGATGTTTTGATGTTTAGAAAAAGGATCTTACTCTTTAACAGAAAGGTCAACCTCCTTAGAAATCCGTTCCATAATGTTGTCAGACACTTAGAATATTAATCTAAGCCTGTCAGTGGCCAAACAGCACTTTAATGAAGGTAAATACAAGCTGGACAATTGCACTATTAACTTACATTGTAGCTTGTTTCAATGACTGCCGACTGGAGAAATCTCACTTACTGGACCAATGTCAAAAATTGTTGTTCCTATCAGTCACTTATGGTGTTTTTCCACTGCTGGTAACAGCTCGACTCGACTCGCCTCGTCTCTACTGGACTTGACGCATTCTGCGTCCATTTTCCATTGTAGATTGAGTAACGCCTCAGCGTGGCTGGTCACCCTAGCTACGTGTGATGATGTAATTTTCAACGCAACTCACAACAGCGTCTGCTACTTGCCACAGCCAGAAGAAATGTTTTGTTTCAAAAGAAGCTGAAGGAAGAAACAAAAATCACCACTGAAAAAAAACAGGAGTTTGGGAATTCCGACGGAGTTCAGACGTCGACATGACTATTGTTCGCCGACACAAAAGGGTAAATTAAGTTTCCCGGTAACGTTAGCTTAAATTGCATGTGGTTCTGGTTCTGCTGGGCTTTGTATAATCTTTATGAGAGTCATGGCTTATGACAACAACTGGGATGCATCTGGGCCAGCAGAGCCGGGGGGGGACACCGTCACAGGGTGCAGAGGAAGAATGTATGGGAGGGTTTGATGCGCTACTTGAAAAGTTAAATAAAAACTTTTCTTTGATATATTGTCTTGTTTTTTTAAAGTAACAGTGTGCAATATTGGAAACGACATGCAAAAGACCGTAATAGCCCTTAATATTGAACAGTTGAAAAGTGAGAATATTGCAGAAAGTAGATAATCTGTCTGTGTCTGGCTTGTTCCGGACACACACTCCGCACCCTTGTTTGCTAAAAACGCAGTGATCCGACCAACCAGTAGTCTGCAGGTTTTCACGTCACCTTTTGGTATCGCCTCAGCTCGCTTGGAACCTCGACTGAGGTAGTACTAAAAAAAGTACCTGTAGCAGGTCCCAGGGACTTTTTTTCGTAATGGAAAACCAAAAAAGGCGAGTAGAGTCGAGGCGAGTCGAGTAGATACCACGCAGTGGAAAACCGCATTTTAAAATTTTAATTTTATTTTAAATTTGTTAAGTATTTTCAATGCCACTTTTACTTTAGAATATAACCTGATTAACCTGAGCTGGCTGTTTAAGTGGAATTAGTCATTACCCGAACGCATAAACGTCAGCAGCTTTGGAGAAAGGCAGCTGGTCCTCGTCAACCTCTGGGCTCATTTGTCGAACGATCTCTGGAGCCAGATAGTAGATCCAGCCCTGAGGTATCCGCAACACATTCTGTCTTCTAAACACACACACACACACACACACACACACACACTGTATATTTGCAATACTAATAAAGAAAATAAACCTGGTTTAGCAGAGAATATTCAAATCGCAAATTCTGAATGAAGTATTGTGGTGCTGCCACTGTCGCACTGTTGCTTGCTCTGGAGGACACTGTTGGGTCCTTGTGAATTCTGGAGTGTGGTCTAGACCTACTCTATCTGTAAAGTGTCTTGAGATAATGCTTGTTGTGAATTGATACTATAAATAAATTGAAATTGAAAATTGAAATTGCTGCAGAGACGTCCTGGCCTACAAGTCATATCCTACAGACTAAAAAAAACATTGCAGATTCTTGCAAAAAGCACACTATAATCATTTTCATTTTTTTAGTTTAATATTTTTCAATGAAAATGAGAATAACGATACAAAAAAGATCTTTCCTTCCAATAGCCTGAATTATATCGCAATATCAGCCAATATAATTGCAATTAGATATTTTCCTCATGTTGTGCAGCCCTGGCAGAGATCCAGATCATTCAGACAGAGAGATGCAGATGAGAGGATCATTTCATTTTCTCTTACCTGCCTTCTTGTACCACTCCAGACATCCCAAACAGGCCAAAGTCTGTAATCACCACCTTGTTTGTGTCATAGAACACATTCTTAGACTTCAGGTCCTTGTGAATGATGCCTTTGGCATGCAGATAACCCATTCCCTGTAAAAGAGTGGAGGACAGGTGGAGCGCAGGATATATTTAATATCTGTGTAAACATGGAGCTTCCAGAGCATGGTGTTGAACACTTATATAATATATAATGTTAATTATTTTATAGAAAGAAATCTCAATGCAATTTCTAATTCAGACACGTTTAGCACTTGGATCATTTGACAAGCCACTGTATGCCTGATAAATGTCTAAACTAAATGATTCTCATCATACCAGGCTTACATGAAAATCAAGTTGTATGAGATTTTGTCACTGTATTGACTCAAATATAAGACGTTTCCCCCCATAAATATATTGTCGTCCTATATTTGTGGTCTAGACTTTTAAACACCAACAGACAACAGGTGGTGCCAAATAGCATTAATCTGACTGTTCCTCTCATGACTGAGCTGTCAAGCCAAACTCGTGTCAAAATCCTCCCATTTTAGAAACTGTAAAGGATCCAAACAGTTGTGTGTTCAGGGACGGACTGACAATCTGTGCGTTCGGGAAAGTCCTGAACGTCCGTCCAACTGACGGCCGTCGGCACAAAAAAAAAAATTTAATAAATCGACATTACCAGCCAACAGCAGGGGGCGCTAATAAGATCACTTATATGCTACATGTAACAAAAAACAAGCTGAGGAAGAAGAGTACAGACAGCAGAGTTATTTTCATCAGCAAGAGGTAAAAAAAATCCGTCTGTCTGTCTTCCATCAGAGTGCAGTTTTTCCTTGTCTCTCATATTTGCGTTTACTATTGTGGAACTGGCAAAGGCCTGGTGGTTGTTTGTGAAAGCTTCAAAGACAAAATTGATAGGGCCTAGTCATTTTCATCATTTCACAGCCTTAATATGAATCACAAGTGAAATATGACATTGAAAAATTATATTAACACAAAGCAACAAATATTATGTCATCAATAATAGCTAATAACCTTCTTTAAAATCATTTGTTTATTCAGGTTGACGATAGTTGCAGCTCAAAAGATGACCAGGTAGTAACTACCACTCAGTGTAGTTTTAGTATAGGCCTAGAGAATATCTAAGGCCCATGTGCAGGTACAGCGAGTAGCCTACTTTATCTCTGAAAGTGTTGTCAGTAATACTATGTACTATGTAGATGAATATGTGATTAAAATTACTACTGCTACTACTACTAAGGGACTTATTTCAAATACAAATGTTGTCTTTCTTGAAAGATTTGGTCCTCTTAAAGTCTTATTTCAAATGATGAGTCTTGAAAAAATTCTTTTGTCAGGGTTACATTCAGGACAAGACGGTAATAGATTCTTGAAAATCATCATATATTAATATTGAAATGCTAGACTATCTTTTGTATTAACTATTCTGTCCATCTCACACAGCTTACCTTTACAATATCCAGAGCAATCTGTCTGGTCTTATTGATGTCCAGTATATGACTTCTGTCTCTTACAACAGAGTACAGAGTCACGCCTTTACAGAAACTGCAGAGAAAACACATGCAACATTGTTACAAAAAAAACACTAGCAAATCAACAAAGCAAATGTATTAATAATAATATGTTTATTTAGTAAAACACATTTTACAGAACAAAGTCACAAAGTGCTTCACAAGAGGAATAATGTTACAAAAAAGATAAAGCAATACAAACAATAAAATAAAATGTAAAAACACAAGGACAAAGTCTCAGCTGCTTTTTAAAAGTGTCAACAGAGACAACAGATCGTATGACAGGGGTCTTTAACGTTTTTAGACCCAGGACCCCTTAGCTGAAAGAGAAACGGAGCAGGGACTACTATATACTGTATCAAATTGAGTTGCATATTGAACTGGGCCATGTATTATTTGTACGTAACGTTTTGAAGTCACAGTAAATCCTTAAGCTGAACTGTATCTGGTGATGGCTACCATACCTATATACTGTATAGTAAGCCTGTCATCAATGTTATGTAAATTAAATACTTTTTATTTTCATTAATAGGCAGATTAATCTCCGCTAATAATATGTTGGATTCATGTTAATGTATATTTTAAGACATACTTTGATTTTTGGAAGAAAAATAAACTTTAAAAAAATTATAAATTAATAATTTGGGGGCCCCCCTACAGTAACTCTGAGGAGCCCCTGTTGAAGATGACAATAGGAAAGGCGTTCCACAGAGTTGAGGGCATTCACTTTAAAGGCACGGTCACCTTTTGATTTGAATCGAACGCGAGGTATGACCAGTACCTCCGGTCAGAGAACCTAAGGGACCTGATGGTGATATAAGGATGGAGCAGGTCAGGAGCCTGAGCATGCAAGGCTCTATATGTCAAAACAAAACCTTAAAGGCCCTGACACAGCAAGGCAGCCGTCGGTCCTAGTTGGGCCGACGGTGAGCGACTGTTTGTGCCCTAGTTTGTGTGGTGCGTCACGCACCGTCGCCACGCCTCGGCCTTCGTCTGCCTTTTTTTTGCCCAAATGAGTCACAATTTTTTAGGTCAATTTTCTGTAACCAGTGTATGAAGGCATGTTGCATGGGTGGAATTAGCAAGCTAACCTTAGCTAACTAGCCAGCAGTTGGCCGTTCGGTCCCTCCACTCTGCTCCCACTGTTCTTCTTTGCCGAGAGAACAGATGAAAGCACAGCAGAGGGACGCAGAGGGACAGTCTGGTTAGCCGTCCCCTGCTTTCTTCCCCGGCGAGGAGTAAAGCAGAGGGACCGTAGGGTCTGCTTGATTCTGTCGCTGATAATTCAGGCAAACGCTGTTTGTTGTAGGTATCATAGCAAAGGTATCTGGTTTCCCTTGTTGAATGATGAATAGATTACCGCAGTCTGCTGGTATGGAGAGTTATTTCCTCTCACGCAGGCCCACAACGTACGTGATACTTGGCCGTCAGCTGTAGTCTCTATGGTGTGTTCCAGTGCTAATTTTTGGCCCAGACAAGGGAGACAAGGGCCGACAAAAGACAACGCCACTGTCGGCCTTCATCACCACTAGTCCCCGGCTGTCGGCTTGGTGTGTCAGGACCTTAAAATGAATCCTGAACTTAACAACAAGTATCCCCATGCATGTGATTCTATTGGAACTGTGCTGGGAAGGTGAACCAGAGCAAAAGTGAGATGTGCTGAGTCATGCAGCTGTACCTGGTGATGATGGCGAGATGTGGCGGAGCCATGCAGGCGCCCATGAACAGGACTACGTTCTCGTGCCGTGTCTGCCTGTAGTTCATCACCTCCTTCTTGAAGAGCTTCAGGTGGTCCTGGTTGTTGCCGTCCACCTCCAGCAGGCGGATGGCCACCTCGCCGTGCCATCGACCCTTATGCACCTTGCCCCAGCGGCCCTGGACATCACAAAGGCAAAAAATTTCAGCTGCGTACCACACAAATGTTGATATTTTATATTGGTATGTCTTGTCAAACAAGTGATGCAAATTCCTTTTAACACCATACAACATTTTGACGCATAATTAATGCTAGCACGTTCGGTGATTTGGTTCTTTGGGTCGCTCCGTAATTTGTGAAATCAGGAAGTGATGCAGCAGTAAAGTTGTGGACAGTGTTGCCAACTTTCTAACTAGATTTTTCAACTTTTCAGAACCTCTTACAGATTTTATTTATTAAAAAAACAACTAGTAACTTATTTAGTAGGGGTGTGAATCTTCACTGGTCTCACGATTCGATTACGACTACCCTGTCAACGCTTCAATTCGATTCGATATCACAACGCATCAAGATGTGTCACTTCTTCAGTATTATTATATATTGCTACACATGGTTTTCATCAACAAATTCAAGCAGTCAGACATATGTGAACACAGCAGACAATAGACAAAAAGGAAGAAACTAAAAAGCAGCGGCCATAACATAAATAAGTTACATCAGCAGGCTATAATCTGTCCGTAAGTCCGCATTGATGCAGAAACATTCAGTTCCGCATTGCGATGCAGTGATTAATTTTTACAAACCTCCTTGAGGAGAAATTAAGAAAAGTGTCTATTGAACCACAAGTTGAGTTTCAAAGCCCTTGCAGATGGTTCTCTTGACGAGACTAAAGTTATTTGCATGTAAGGTCGATGTGAACAGAGTTACCATTACGTCAAGTCTCAAATAACAATTGAGTATTAAAAACTTGTAATTAATTTCAAGTTAACTATGGGCAATCATGCAATTAATCGCATACAGTACGTATTTGAATGGATTGACAGCCCTAGTGTGTCTGGATTTCCTCTCTGTCTCCACCTTGCCAATGAGCTCTCCCAGCTGCAGCTGCTCGTATGGGATGTCCCACTCCTGCAGGTAGATGCTGGTCTGGCTGGCCATGCGACTGAACGGGCCCCTCCAGCGGCCAACGGCCCCCCGGCGGCATATGGAGGAGGGCAGCTCGTCCAGCTCGTCCTCCTCAGGCTGCTCAGTGGGAGCACTGTCGCCCTGGTCAACGGCTTCCTCCTCCTCGTCCTCCTCGTCACCCTGAAAGCAACCGAAGCGATCATGGATTGTTAGTTAGTGAGCGATTGGAGTAAAACTCACTTTATAAAGTGCTTTAAGGGAAAAAGGATCAAATCAACAACAAAAGCAATTTGAGAAACATAAAGTTGGAAAGCATTATTCTAACTTTATAGAGTGCTACAGAGATGGGGGACTCGAGTTTAAGTTGCACACACAGTAGTCTATATCCACAACCAGAAATTCCGCCGGATGTCACTCTTTTTGGCCAGATGTCCATCACCTTCCTCTTTCGTTGTGTTGGAGTTCTAAACTCTGGTGGATTTCTGAGGACTATGGTCAGATCTTAACTGGGTAAGACTATCTGTCCAATCTGAGTTTGCTGTTGCACGGCTAAAACAACTTTGGAACAAAAAGAAAAACAAGTTCCTTCCCAGGACAATTTTGCACTGTGGCTCCGTCCAGCACTTAGCGCTGTAGTAAAATACTCTAGCTCAGAGACTTGGGACTTGGACTTTTAACAGCTCACTGGGCGCAATGTGACAGCCCTGATGGGTCTTTTTCCAGGAGTCCAGAAGTCTGAGTCAAGTGCCAGAATTTTGTTTTTTTTTCTTATTATTTATTTCATGAGTTTAAATACATTATTATATGCATCATTATATCATAGCCAAACAGGTCGTCATATTTGACTGTCCAAAAGTAATTTACTACTGTGGGACTTTCCCTCAGAGACTGATGACAAAACACGGCAGTGACAGAAACAGTACATTTACAAGTGCTGTAAACCACATATGCATACCATTTCTATCAATAACACAGGCAAATAAGTAATCCTTTTCACTTCTTCTTTTTGGTGGTGTAACTCACCCCTACTGGCTCTGCTGCTGTCAGCTGCCTCTCAGCGACGGCCACCTGGGACACTCTGAGGGAACAACCACAATAATTATTTTCAAGGGTTTTTAAGCTCTGTACATACTGTACAGATACTGTAGGCTACTGTAGAGTATCAGTCGACACGGCCCATGCACTTTTTTATTTGCTATGTATCATCATTTATCTCTGCGTATGCTATTCAAATCTGACCAACACTGGATTTTTTATATTGAGACATGACATTCCTTTATACATATCAGCAGACGTGTATGAAATATGGTAAGTTGATATCTCTTACCCAGACTCATAGTGGTTGCCAGGATGTTGAACAGCAGTATTGGTAGAAGCAGGAACATCTGTTGGAAAATACAACTTCTGAATACAGCACTGCAAGAGTGATTCTCATCATTCAAAAATGTTCTATAACGTTACTTTGATGAATTTAGAACACATGATTTGAAATGCAAAAATGGTCAAAGCGGTTGCCAGTACCTTGTGTATATTGTGCTTTTTAATGCTTTTGGCGCTTTTAGTTTTAGTCCCTCTTTTGCAACTGTTTTCTTTTAATTCATGGTCAATACACTAAGCTTTAAGTTTGGAAAAAATCTGAAATTATCAATTATTTTGATTTATAGTTAAGATAAGAGGCTGTTGAGTGAGTTTATGTCAAAATTTGGTCAGGATATTGTTTTAAAACCAATTTAAAACTTGTTTTTTCAAATGCTTTGAAATTGAATAGAACAACCAAAATCCAATGGAAGTAATTATTAATTTTACCTCGGAAAATGTTGTATGAATGGGTTCCATACAACTTACATGCATCCAAGTTATTTCGGGGCAATTTGGTTGTAAGAAACCCATATTTCTGATATAAAAAAACTATGAAAATGGGTCAAGGACAACTCAAATTTGACCCATTTGGGGTTTTTCTTTAACCAAATTGTCAAAAAACTATTATGTGGATGGTTCCATACAATTCTCTTCCCAATAAAATAAAGCATCAGTTCACTACTTTTATTGAATTTGAGTGTTTAATTCAATTTTATAGGATTTTAAAAAAGATTGCAAAAAATAACATTGAAAAAAGTGACAAAAATGACGGAAAAAGCTTAAAGTGCCCATATTATGAAATAATCACTTTTTCTGGGATTTGGGGTGTCATTTTGTGTGTCTGGTGGCACACGCATACAAACTTGAAAAAAAACTACCCATGCTGTTTTGAGTGAGATCCGGTTTCTGAATGTCTTCTGCCTTCAGTCTCCAGGTTCAAAATCTGCACGAGGTGGCTAACCGTAGTAGCACATGCTAGCGCTAGACAGTGGAAGTCTGACATGATGCTAGTGGTTGCATGGGCGTAGACTGTAATATTAATGGACGTAGCATCAGTGACCTCACTGGTTTGTGACCTGGCAATTTGCAGTAATGTGTAGAGGCCCTGGTGATACTTCAAGCAAAGTTTCGTGTTGTGTCGAGCCTTCTTAGTATTTTAAAAATAGTGATTTTGATGCTATCATAGAAGTGCCCCTAGCACTCCCATTCAAAAGGTCAATTGACCAAAAAACGATAATACGGTAAGTTGTAAACGTGGCGCTTCCGTCCTAATTATGCTTATAAACGAAAGTTTGACTCGGGTACATTCACATGGCGAGAGTTATGCTTTAACCCAAATATCGCCTGAAGTTCTCTAGGTTAAGCGGGTTATGAGAAATCGGGGTATTGGCTTAACCCAAATATAATTGTTCTTTTAAACTGCATGTTAACGCACAGAATGTTTACTGAGGTAATAAATCAAGTGAGAAGTAGGCTCATTTTCTCATAGACTTCTATAAAAACAGACTTCTGTTTGCAACCAATTACTCTGCTGGATGTTAGGGAGAGATTGCAGCTTTAAGGCACTTCCGCATTGGCTTCACTTTTTAGGCCCATTATTACAGTCTATGATTTTGGGAAATGTAGGCTCCAGTGTTTTAGGAGTTGACTCATACATCAGGAATCTCAGTCAATGCTGCTTTGATTAAGTCCGTTCTTTTTTCATAGTTCTCATTTCCATATTTCTTTTTGTCTATTGTGAGACAATGAAACTAGTATCAAATACCTACTACCAGTTAACCAGTAGTCATTCTTAAGGTACTACACTACAGTCATGAAATCATTACTTTATGATCGCAAAGTAAAATAAATGAACGTATCACTGACATTTACAGTGAGAGCTCACAGAGGGTACTGCCACACACTGGGCAGGTTTACCTCTTTTTGCCCTGTACACACTGCACCACAAAGCCCAAGGGTTAACAACATATGTCCTGTCGATTGCCTCAGCTGTGACACACTGCTGTGAAGAAGAACCTGTACTGTTGGAAGTGTGCTTACATTACACAAGACACATGTGTGTATGTGCGTGATACCAGTGACAGGGTGTTGACCTGGGAAGTGGAAGCGGCTGTCCCGGGAGCTCTGCGGCGAAGCGTTGGGTGGGGGTGTGGCGTTGACACTTGGGGGGTTGTTCTGCTGGAAATGTGCTGGGGAAGAAGGTGTGGAGGAGGTAGCTGATGACGGGTTACTGCTTGAGTCCAGATGGTTTAAACTGGGGGGAGGTTCCTGCTAATACACACACACACACACACACACAGTAAGGACCTTCCATTGCCAGCAATTATTTCTTACACATCAGCCTTGCTGCTCTCTTCTTATGTTTTCCTACACAGTTACCTTGAGAATAAAATCAGCAACAGAAGTCCAAACACAATTCCAAACATATTCTAATAGAAAATAATCTTGTACTTACCCTCTTGTTTATTGCTTTTGGTAAAGTGCCAAATTGCAGTGGGATCTTTGTTGTGTGATCAATCTGATTATTGATATCAGATGGCACTGATTCTGCCCTCCGTATCCTTGGTACTACAAATCACATGAAAACATTAGCTAATTTGATATCACATTGAATCTTAAAGGATAGGTTCACACATTTGAAGTCTGTCTGAAAACAATAAACAAAAGCCTGTTCCCATAGTTTTAGAAAACTGAATCATTGTGGAGCTGGAAGCGTGCACACACAAGCCTCTTATCCATGATGTCATTTCATTTGAATCAATCTCCATCAAATCCTAACTTTCCATCTAAAACCACACGCCTTGCATATGTTTATTATCACTTTGTATTGGGATCAACCCAACCATTTGTACTTTCACTGTCACTGGAAATGTTCACTTCAGTTGGACTCTTGCTCCGCAGTAATGCCGGCTTCACTAGACAGACACATAAATCACCCGGATAATTATAGACAGAACTGTGTTCCTAGCATTCTTGAGATGTTATAAACCCATATAGTAATTTACTAGAGTCTTGGCAAAAATAAAAAGTGAAGTCAAAGTAAGAAAAGTCATTGAGCATGGCTTACATGTGAGAAATGATATCCGACATGAGGGAGCATCTTTGGTACATTTGTTGTGGCACTTCAACCTGTGAACAGATGGATATGAGACCATAACAAATACAAGTATAATCAAACAGACTAGGGGAGGTTATACTGTTTTTACACTCTCTTACTTGCAGTGTTTGCATTTGACACCAAACATCATGCTCTTGCGACACACTTGGCACATCTGGGAAAGCCAGGACTTGGTTGAAAACCTATAAGAAAGAAAAAAAATCTTTATCATAACTCACATCCCTATCTTCTAACATTTGATTCGGAATAATTCACCTAATAAGACTGGGTAAACCCCGCCCACTCTGCCAGTGATTTGATTTTGCCCTGCAGTTCTGTCTGGAAACTTGCATGTTTACTTCTCCTGCTTCAGGACCAATCACAAACTGGCTTATCTACCTGGCGTGCTATTGGCGGGTTTAACACGATGACGATAGAGTCATCTATCCATCCATCTTGTTTACATTCAACATAGCGGCGGCCACCAAACGCCACCAAAGTGCAGCAGAGCGCAGCAACACGTTGATGCCGCTGTTGCTTCTACGACCCCCAGATCGTTGGTCTGATTGGTTGAAGGACTTTCCAATTGGTGATTTAGCTATTCCTAGAGCCACTTCTGAGGCTAAAAAAGTAAAGTTGATCCGAATCGTGATGCTGAAGGCAAGGTCACAGGATCATTAAAATTAAATTTCATGTGCAATGTACATTTTACAATAGAGTGTCTGCAATTGAAAGGTTTCATCTTCTGGAGAGCATATGGTTCTCAGTAAATATCCTGACTTATTAGCTTGTCTGTCTCCTGTATCCAGCAGAAAGAGCTGTGTGATGGGGGAACAATAGGGAAGGTCAGCTGATCCTCTGGGGACCATGACTATGCTCTGCAAATCTTCTTCAAATCAGACTTTTAGTTATTTCGGTCCGTGCCTGCAGCCTGGTATTGCTTTTTTATGTGTATTTCCCTCCATTAAGACTTCACTATTAAAAGATCGATATTAAAATTAAAATCATACAAAAGTTCTAAAATTCCCAGGCTAAATTTCGTTTGGAAAATGACAAAAAAATCTCCTGGAAACCGACCCTTTGAAACCCTACTCTTAACACACAACTATAAATTCCCTTTAAATCACTAGAGTACCCCTTTCAGTGTCTATCAAATGTCTCCAAACAGCTTGTGTTACATGAGCCAATACTTCACAGCATAAAGTATAGTAAGCCTCACATTCTACTATAAACTCCTTAAATTCTAAACAGGACAGGTATATAAGGGCGACAGTAACTGACCTGTGTGTTACAGCCAAGCCAATGTCCCTCCTCATTGTCTGAGGGGAGCTTCTGTGCATGGTCACATCTGTGAAGAACATCAGAAAGTAGTATGTCAAAAACCCAAAAAGAAACAATGGAGAAAAATGAAACAATCCCAGAAGCGCCAAAGAACAATAAGAGCAGGAATCCAAGCCATTATCTGTGATGGGGACTCACTCTCCAGCTGGGTGGGGGTGGCAGGCATGGTGTATGGGGCTGATGCCGGGACAGGGCCTGGTGTCCGGGCAGACAGCAGCGGTGACCGCAGCGCAGAGTCCTCCGGTGGGTTCCCGGAGCCGTTGATATGAAGAGCA
The DNA here is from genome assembly GCA_026937815.1 of Etheostoma perlongum. Taxonomy (NCBI): domain Eukaryota; kingdom Metazoa; phylum Chordata; class Actinopteri; order Perciformes; family Percidae; genus Etheostoma; species Etheostoma perlongum. The sequence goes on from CM049373.1 coordinate 10,317,069, forward strand.
GCCAACACTTTGTTTTTCTTACAGGCTCTGAAAGAACAGAGAGCAACTCACAAAAACTGTATAACAGTCCACTTCATCCTGTACAGATTGTCCTGAGGATATTACAGAAAAATTTGGATGGTCCGGTGAATGAATGAACAACACACAGCACAGCAACACCATCCACACTAGTCCAACGCAAGTAGAGCATTGGAGCTGACTGCCAAGCTAACTTATGCCACAGCCGGCCAAATTGAGAAAGAAAAGCCACTGACCTACCACACAGGTTACAGACAAGGTGAGTGGAGGTCCGACTTTTAAACTGATTAGGTGAAATGTTTTCATAACCCAATGTGTACTTCTAGCTTTGGTTGCTCAAGACAGTTGGCTACACACAGCTACAGATTTGACCAAAAGAATCTGAATAGAGAAGAATTCTGAATAGAGTACCGAAACGGAAGTTTCACAGGATCTAAACAAACTTTTAAAGTGGTAGACATGTGGCATCATTTCTACCTACCTCATACATTGTGTGTTTTACCTGCTAGGCAGGGTCTAGCAGGTCTAGCAGGTCTGACCTTTTCAGGGCCACCTTTACCTTTTCTTTTTTGCCTTTCCATCCTTAGAATCACACACTGTCTGTTAACATTACCACCAGACGTGGAAAAAAAGGTGTTCAATGGCTTTACGTCATAGGCCAACCAGGGCCATGCCATTTGGGGAGGGGGCGATCACTGATCCCCCCCCTATATTTCTGAAAATCCTAGACATGGTTGTGACCTGCACTTTGTTCATACTTTCTGATTAGCCTGTTAGTATTGAAATAAGAGGCTGCTGTGGCCCGCAGTATAGGTTAAGCAGAGGCTACACAATTTTTCTAGCGGCCGCACACCAGACCGCCGGATGGTGTTGCTAAGAACTTGCAATGTACAACTATTATCAGACCGGCCCTCGCGGCCTCGAAACACTGCCGGCCCACCGGAAAATTCCCGATTTCCACTCTGCTACTCCCTGTTTGGGTAAAAATCCTTTCCGTGTTGCAGGGGAATTTTTGTTGTTGTCATTCCGCAAGTGGCCACTGGACAAAATTGGCTGCATGGCTGAGCGCTCTTACTGGGGGCCTGCACCCATCATATAAATCCACATTTGACCCTAAGCTTATCATAAAATGTGTGTGTTTAAATGTTGGATGGGGAAAACTTTGTTCACATTTTCAAGATCATATGTATTAATTTCTCCAGCATTCTCCTTCCTAGTTCATTAAGAACAATAATGAACTAAAAGCTAAACTAGTCAGCTAGTCTAGTCTACATACATACGTCACACATTCACATTTTTAGGAAAGTTTGCCTTATAACAGGCTATACCTGAATACAATAATGCATGTCTTAACAGTCCTTCTCTTTTATTAACGTTTGATATTTGGTAGGCGAAAGGATGCAGAACAGAACATCTACCATCTTTACCATATACACATGACTGCAGTTTCAACTCTAAGACCCACTTGTGTGCAGCAGGCTCCTCGATGCGGTTGGCCAGCTGGGACTCTTGACTCTTGCTCCTTGTCAGTGCGATGTTGGGGAGCAGGTGCAGCAGTTTTCGGGACGGTTGTGGTGGAGTGTGTGAGGGCATGGTAGTGCGTGTTTTTGAGGCTTGAGTGGCCGGAGGGGGGCTTGGCTCCAGGGTGAAGGCGCCATCTGAACAAGGAAGCACCGATATGGAGATGGAGCGGCCGTGGGTGTTGGTGGGTGGCAGGGGGGTGGAGGGACTACCAGAGCTGATGGGAGAGAAGGCATCACTGTCGTGTTGGGACTCAGAGCTGCAGGAACCGAAGTCAGGCCTCGGGCCAACTCCTGGAGTCAAAGAGTCAAGTGAAATCAATCAATCAAGTGAAATTGATGACTTTTTAAGACCATTGTGAATTAAATTTAAGACCTTTATCACAACATCAACTTAGCCCTAAATTCAGTTATTTACAAGCCAAGTATCGCTAAACTTGCACTTCCCCAAACCTGAAGAACAAAATCGGTTTTATGTCTGTGATACAATCCAAAAGAGACTCGCACCAGTAACGCAAAAGCTGATTGGCTGCAATATAAGTTGCATGTTGGTGTCATTTCTAGTCATAACACAGCTAAATTATATCTGGACTAGCGAAAGAAAGAACTACAACTCCACAGAATAAATGAAAAAGCATTAGAGGTAGTGTTGCATGACCTGGGATAATTAGGACCTGTTTAAAATGATTTAAGACCTAGAACACAATTCTTCAGCCAAGACTTTTTGAGGCCTAGAATTTTAATTTAGAAATTTTTGACTTTTTTCAAACCCTGCGGAAAACCTGTATTAAATGAATGTATAATTTAAATATACTATAACCCCATCTGAATTTAATTCAGCTACCTTCTACGACAACAGTTTGGTAAATACCTTCTAGTAGTCAACTTCAAGTGTAGTAGACGCTATAGTATAATGTGCATAGAACAATAAAGAGTCATTGTACTAGTACTACATAAAATAATTATATATTTATATTATTACAACTGCATTTATATTGCACTTCTCTAAATGAGTTACAAAGTGTTTAACAGTCAAATAAACAAGAATACAAAATAAAAGAATGAAAGAGGGAAGAAACATGAGGATAAAACCAAAGACAGAATAAAAGCATTGTTAGAATGGAAGTAGCAAACGAGATAGGAGATGCAAGTTTTGAAATAGCATGAATTAAGATTAATTAAGACAAGATACACATTGTGCTGTGGCCAGGTTGGTTTAGTGGTAGAGCAGGCGCACACGTACTGAGAAGTACATAAGTCCAGGGTTCAAATCTGCCCTATGATGATTTCCTGCATGTTCAAACAATTGTTGAACAAGCAGAACATAAACTTGAATATAACTGCTAATCTCAGAGTCAGTCATTTTTACGGCAGTGTTTAAATATTATTGTTTGTTATCCATTTTTTTAAATTGGGGTTTCATTTACTCAAGCATACTATATATTTTTGTTTATCAAATTGTCGGAAATAACAGGAAAATGCATAGATTTTTATCAAATAAGGCCTGTACTGTACGCGGACCGATCATGCTTACTGTCCATTGTGTTCTAGGTCTTAAATCATTTTTAAAAGGTCTTCATTTTCCTACATCAATGCTACGCTACCTCTAATGCTCACTCAAATGCTCGTGCAGCGCTTTAGAATGTTGTTTTTTTATTCTGTGGTCTTGTAGTTCTTTCTGTTGCTTGTCCAAATATAATGTGCTGTGTTACGACAAACATGCAACATACAGTATATTGTAGCCAATCTAGACACCAGTCCTATAATGCCAGTGAGCAAATCGGGGAATTGTTTTGGACAATTGGTTGTTATGATATAGGTCTTAAATATCATTCATAATGGTCTTAAAAATGTTTTTTAAAAATCTTAAATTTGACATGGTGAAACTTGTAGAAACCCTGACCTGTGTCATTTGCACTCTTTAGACAGGAGAGGGCGGCAGTGAGGCGAGAGCGGTCTTCTGAATTGGAGCCCAGGCGTCTCATCATGTCCTGCAACTCAGAGCTAGAGTTCTGCAGCAACCCGTCCACTGAGAGCTTCCCCGCTGCAGCCTGCAGGGGACAAGGAGGATGTCTCTGTTAATGACAGAAAATCTGTATATATAGCATATATAGAACGTTACTATGAGTGTTTGTCTGGGTTCCTGTATGTTTCTCTTCTTTGTCCTATCTGTAGCTGTCCCTGCAATCAGCTTAATGATCCATTTTCTGATCTGCTGAATCTCTAAGGCGTAGTGGACACAGGGTTCGCGAGGGACATGTCATGTCACATGCGCTTTTCTTGTTGGCGCCCACTGTCCCCCCGCATTTACAACATGTGTGCGACGCAACATGCATGTTACTCATTTTATGTCAGTTGATTGATAGACTCGTATAGAAATAGGCAATAATTAAATAATATATACTGTAGCACGTTTTTCTCCCATCCCGGAATGCTGTGAAGACTTGCCAGACCCTCTTCCGCAGCGCTGCGAAGGAAGGTCTGACAAAGCGAGACTAGGTGTACAATGACCTGGTATATGCAATACAGTATGTAGCACACTTGAACAGAATTTGTTGTTGTTCCCTGAAGCAAAGGGATTTTGAGAATGGTACACACAGGATGTCTTCTCGCTATCTCCACTGTCTGGGTTTATCGCCAGGTTAACCAATCACGGTTGTGATTGTTTTAAAGAAATACACAAAAAAACCTGAGTGTTTTTCCCCCTATTCCAAATATAAAAAGGTGGTGTAGCCAGGCTGACACAGCAGGGCACTGGCAATGCCAGACAACTACTCTGCTAACCATTCTATCTTCAAGTTCAGCTTTTTCTGAAAATGTCTGTGAGACATGCCACTGTGTTCAACTTGAGAACCTTCAGTCCATGTTTACATACAAGGCATTTTACCTACCTCACTTAGCATCACTGTATGAGAACAGAACTGTGTAAGAATGTCACACACACACACACACACACACACACACACAAACACACAGAACAGTAATTCTTTACAGTTCTAGAAGAAGAATGTGTGATACCTTCGATGGAAATTGAGTCTCGCCCTGACTTGTCATGTGAGCTTACTTTAATGCAGTTGTTGAATACTATGGATACCTAGGTTATTTGGTACCAAAACCAAAATAAACCAGAAAAAACAGTGACCTCATCCTCATAATTAATCATTTGAATGGAGTTGGAGGAAGTTTAGGTTAAGAGAGAAGACATTAGTAGGATATATTTAGCAGTATAACAAGTGATTAGTCTTTTTACTGCATGGCATTCTCTTCACAGGCTTGCTCATGTCATGTCATGCTCCTGTGTGGTGTAGACCACAAAATGCATTTGCTTATTCAAACCTCATTCTGTTTAAAAGTTACTAATCTTAATTCTACTAATGGTCAAGCTTCCATCCATATTCCAGTTACATTCCATAAAAAAGTGTGTATATCACTGGGTCTAAATGGGCACAGTTGACAATTTAACTCTATAGTATACAGTATGTTACCACCACTTTTCTTTGTAGGCAGCAAAGGACAAGCTTCAACAGAGATTATGCGAGTGGAGAAGGGAATGTATTCTGTGAAAGGTTGGTTCACTTGACTAGATTTGTGGAACATGGACCTGTCAACTTTTTATTCAGTGTGAATTAAAAGCAAAAGCCAGGCTGTCATAGAGGAACAATTGGGCCCTTAGCAAACAAAACAAAGAAAAAAAAAAGTCAGTATCAAGCAGCATGAGGCACCAAATTTAAAGGGCATTTGGAGGGGGAATAAATGCCTGTGGGTCTAAATTGCTCAGTTAAAAAGCTGGCTACTGTCAGTTTGTTTTCTGAATTGCTCTAAAATGCCAGACCTGATGCAAGGCTGGTTCCTGGAATCTGCTGGCAAACTGTGAAAAAAAGGTTTATTTTACTGGAATGTTTTCTCAGCTCTAGTGTTTGTGTGTGTGTGTGTGTGTGTGTTTTTGATGAAGAGAATGGGGGAAGGGGATTGGCTTAATCTCCTGGCAACTGGCTGTTTCCTGCATTGTGTCCAGGGTAGGTGAAATAGACATGCTGGGAAACAAAGGCTCAGTATTTGCATGTGATGAATCTGAGAGACAATGCTGAGACTGAATTTGAGGCTTTCCAAACTAACTTCTGTGCAAAAATGCAATTTTTAAGTTCAGCTGGAACTAATATAAGTCTTCAGAGTTAACAAATTACATGGGCATCTTTTCAGTGTAGAATTCCCTATGTCATGTTTCCACAGAAGCAGAGAGATCTGTCCTGGTAGTTACATGTAGATTTGTTGCCAGGACAATATCACTGCCAGGACTGTTGCTACCATTGTGGAACCCAAAGTCATGTCTTCAGTAATTGTAATGATATTAGTATAATTTGAATGATCTTGTTTCTTTAGGTATTTGTTGCATTTCTATTTAATGTTTATTTGCTTATAGTGCAACATGAAAACACATACAAGGCAATACATGACAGAGGTGTACAATAGACTAAACCAGTCTTTTCTTGCTTCTATTCAAGGTTAGTTAGGTATGTTGTTTTTGTTTTGGTTGGCAGTTGTCTTTAGTGTGTGTGGAAATAATTATAGATTTTTTACTGGACAATTTTGTGACCAACCCCTCATGGGAAAGAGAAAAATACAAAAAAGATTTAGTTAACTGACTTAACTACTATGACGTTCAAGTGCCTGATAGCGCCCATAAAGCAGAGTTAAGGTATGTACTGTGTGAGAAGTTGGTGTAAAAGAGGTGTGTGAGAAATAAATACTTTGAATTATAGATTGTAGCTTAGTACATTAGTGTGAGAAGATCACATTGCCATAGCATCACAGAGTCATGTCAGGCGATTTCTTTAACACTACAAAGGGATGTTTGAAGTACAGTAACATGACTTGTGATTTCAGGAAGAACTCAAATAATATGCACGGCTCAAACAACTATTGTCCTTTTGGTGGCTTTTAGATTGTATATATGACAGATACTCGATCGGGACGAGAGAACACTGGCGATTCTCCCATGCGCACGTAATAAAGGTCTTGGATTGGAGAGGGCGCAGTGCAAGTGGCGGATACAAAAGTGGCTGGTGGAGGATGCTGGTGTGCTCTGTTCTCAGATCCTGATGCAGGTATGTCTGCAAATGAGCTTTGTTTAACCCTCCCTGGAGACCAGAAATAAAGAGCTTAAAATTCAAGCTATGCATCAACATATCAGGACCTTTAAGCTTGAAAGGATCACCCAATGAGTTTACACCTGTGTCTATCCACCGTCTGTTTCTGCAGGTTGAAGTAATCATATGTCATGTTGACTCTTATGTATGCGGTTTCGAGCATTCAGCTGCTGCATTACATTGGCCTGAGGAGTTCTGATCACTTTTGTCACAGTGTAAACTTGTTAGTTTGCTGAGAGAGCAGAGTCAACTGTTCTGAGAAACTGTTGACCTGGTCCCTGAAGTTTATCAACAGAATCAACGAGACAATATCTGGAAAATGCGCGAGAGAAGAGTACTTTGATTAATGGTGTGAGGCATGGGAGGTCAAAATATTAGAGGAGCTTAGGGAGCTTATCTTCCTGGGAATTCAAAAAGTGTTGATGTTAAGTAAAGCAACGGTCCTGGCCGATGGCTTCATTTCATAAAGGCGTGTTATCTGTGCCGGCCTAAAGTTAGTGTCTGAAGGAAAACTAAAGATGCCAAAATTTACGTGTAAAAACGCACCGCCAGCGATGGATGAGAACCACGAGTGCTTCTAATGTCCTGTACTAGGTTACTTGATTGCCGTTTGTCCGACTAGTGCTGTAATCTACCTAAAACCAATAAATATAACTGATTTAGGGGGCCCAATTATATATATATATATATATATATATATATATATATATATATATATATATATATATATATATATATATATATATATATATATATATATATATACACACACACACACACACACAGACAATGCTCTACAGTGTACATCTACACTTCTCTGGTCACCTTCCACAGAGTTTCTTCAGGTTTCAACAAAACGTTTTAGGACCTTTGTTAAAAGATTACTTTTTGGGCATTTTAGGCTTTTCTTTTATAGGACAGCTGAAGAGAATCAGATGCAGCAAAGGCCACAGGTCAGAGTGGTTTTGAATAAAAGCGATACAAATAATCATCTGTGAATATACAGGAAGTTATATTTGTACGAGCAAAAAAAAGATCTCCAACACCACAGAATAAAACAAAACATTTCAGTGAGCATTACATGGATGTAGGGGAAATTAAGACCTGTTTAAAATAATTTAAGCCCTAGAAAACAACACTTTATACATTATGATTTTAAGACCCCACGGAAACCCTGTTACATGACCAACTAAATAGTGATATTACTACACTCAATATGATTTATTGCTACACTACTGCCCCCGCTAACTGTCCTATATATTTTTAAGCTGAAAGACTGAGCGAGCAGGGACCCCCTACTACATACATTGTATACAACTGAGTTGCATATTAAACTGGGTTGAATGGATGAAAATAAATATATTAATGTTAATATTTATGCATCATGTATTAACATTAAACATACATCTGGAAGGCAAAGTGAATCTTTAAGCTTAACTGTACGGCTAGTAGTTAACTATACAAAAACAAAATCCCAACTTTTTTGCAACTTTCTCTGTCTCCTGCAACGTCATTGCAACAAACACACACACTTCTTTGGGCTTGCAAGCCGGCCAAAGAGTATTAACACTACGTTTTGAGTGGATGGCGAGTGCAAGACGCCGAAATGGATGCCAAGAAGATTCTGAATGGATTATTTTTTTAAAGTTGCCAAATGGTTCCATTGACAAGACCAAAGTGATCTGTGTGTTGTGTCGTTGTGAACTGAACTATCATCACAGCACATCCAGTCTGAAATACCATTTGATGGCCAAGCACACAGCTGATGCTGACTTCCCCCACCTACCCCCCTCCTTGTCAAAGTATTTTTTTCCACCCTTTTACTGCTGGACATTGTGACATTGTGTTGGAGATTATTTGCTCCAAGAGAGAATGTTAGTGTGAAATTGAACACTACAGTAGGCTATATGCCAATGTTGTTTTCAATAATAATAAAAAAACATTTGCACAAAGCAAGCCGATCCACTTTTCCATGTTGATAAGAACATTAAAATGAAAAAAAATAATGGGGCAAAAAGAACTCAAGGGACATTTAGAATAGATAAAAATGTACGATTAATTGAAATTAATTGCGAGTTAACTATGACATTAATGCGATTAATCATGATTAAATATTTTAATCATTTGACTGCACTAGTAAATATATTTTGACAAATAGAACAATATGTTGTTATTAATATGTTGGATTGGAGATTAATATTAATGCATTAATGTGTATTATTAATACATTAAAATGTTACTGTTCTGTGACTGTTCAATAACAATCCAAAGTGTCCCTGAGCGAGCCACTTAACCCCTAGTTGCTCCAGAGGCGTATCACCTTTGAAGTATATAGCGATTGTAAGTCGCTTTAAATAAATGAGTCAGCTAAATGACATGTAAGTTATGGTACGTGTCCATATAGGCGTTGTTTTCATGGTAGTAATCAGTTATTCTTCACTGACCACTTCCTACAAGCCAGATGGCTGCACCTGATTGGACAAACGCGTCACGTAGGGCTGTCTGCTATCTGCGGATATCAAAACAGACCAACATGGTGGCTCATTTGAAATAAGATCTCTTATTCTTATGAAAATAGTTCACAGAAATGTATTTCTGAAAAGGAGAGGCCATGCAGTTGCTGAATCTGTCTTCATTTGATATGAATAAAAGGTTAGTTTAAAAGATTTTCGTGAGCTTTTGAGAGGCGTCAAGCCGAGCCCGACACTCCTTATTTACATTAAGTTGGCTGAATTCAACTTTATGCAATGGGGAGCGGGCAAATCGACGACCCACTTCTCCAAAGTCACCGCAATGCCACCAGAACGCATTGCATGGCTGCTCCCACAGAAATGAATGGGAAGCAGGGAAATGACGCTGACAATGGACACACACCATTAGCACTAGCTAGTTAACCAGCAGTTAGGAAATAGATTGAATAGCCTATTTTTTCATCATGCAACACGCGTTTTGTATTTACTTTCTTATTTTTGTTTCAATATTACTGTTTTAAACTTCAAACTTATTATATTTTATACTTATTTTTATTATATTTACTTTACACAGACAAACACTGAGTATTATTACTCAATCATATCACATATTAGTCTGGTGTACACCCTAGTCTTGTCACCCAATGCTCTTATATAGTTTCTATTTTGATTCTATTCTCATTTTATTTAAGTACTGTAGCTCTCATTATTTATTTCTGTTGATTTTTATACTTGTCTGTATTAATAAGCTGATGCAGCCAATGTAATAGACTAAAGCACTACACTCATTGCTTTTTCTTTCCAACTGTTTTCCACTTTATACAAAAATGAATACCAATGATTATAAGTTATCCAGAACCAGTTAAGACTCGGCTTCCCAGCATTTATACCTGGTGTAATACAACTGGATGGATAAGCGGTTTTTTTTAATGCTCTGACAGGAATTGAATCTCTGGGAAACTCAAGGGCAGGGACTGGGAGTCTATGTGAACAAAGGTTGGTGCACGGACATTTATGATGTTTCTAGCTACTGTTCTACAGCAGTGGAATACTTCAGGTCAAAGAGCCGTCGCCACTACCTGCTAATGCTAATGATGCACTGGAAAAGCAACATGCTATCAATCAGCTACAGAACAAGCATCTTGTGGGCTTCTTCATCATTGCAGGTGATTTTAACCACGCCAAGCTAAAGAACATCCTACCTAGGGCTGAACTCTTTAAAGTGGCTCAAACTTCCAGTTTGTGTTCATTCTAGCCACCGCTTTGGAGTACAGTGGTAGTGTTTAACAACACCTGCACATAAGGTATTTTCTTTAAGGTGCTGTATTAACTACTGTAGATTAAATGTAAATGGACTGTTCTTATTTAGTGCTTTTCTAGTCTTAACAACTACTCAAAGTGCTTTTACAGAGCACAGGAACTATTCATCACTCACGCATTCATACACTGTGGCCAAGGCTGCTTTACAAGGTGCCACCTGCTTATTATATATACACTCACACACATTTACACTCAGGGCAACTCAGGGTTCAGTGTGTTGCCCAAGGACATGGGACTGCAGATTGGCAGGAGACGGCTTTACCACTAAGACACAGCCCCCAGATTATTTAGTTAGCGTTAGTAGGAGGTCATATAGTTCCAGTGAATGTTTTGCTCAGACAGAAAATCATTCATTTACAATAAAAGAAGAACTTACAGATGCATCGTTGCATTTCAAGTGTTGCATACGGTAACTTAGCCTACTTTGGACATATCGTGAGCTGAACCGAGTATCATGTCACTGTGTCACAAGCCAAAGCATTAAGAGTTTGTTGTAACAAACGTAGTAATAACTTTGATTTATATAGCGCATTATAAGAAACCCAAGGACGCTTTAGAGGTGGACAAAGAAAAAGAAAAGTAAAAAGTAAAACAAAACAAACACGGACTAAAAGACATAACATGTCTGCGCTGAATGGAATGTGGAATGTAATTTAATGTTGGCTACTGACATACAACCACATCACGCAATCTAAAGTTCTTTTATGAATATGATGGACATATACCTGAGGGCCAATTCGGGGACGTTTTTGAATCATTTACAATCACGTAATTGTCTCCATCTGTTGAAAGCCCGACCGAGATTGACTCGGTTTTGCCCATCGGCTTTCACTTTCCCTTTTTCTCTTTTCTCGAGATCATGCGTTTCTAGCCCAGGGTGACCAGTTGTTTCAGACCCATTGTTTCAGAATCCGTGTGCTGCCTGGTATTATTTATGACAAATCATTGCACACGGATAGCTCAGAGCTGTAGCAGAAGGTTATAGGGCACAATATAGTTATGTTTTTAAGCCTAAATCAAGGTAACCTGTTGTTTTAGTACTCAGATAAACAGTGATTCATGGCCTACTACTGAGAAAAAACAAAGTAATAACCTGGAAATTAACATCATTATTGATAGTGTAGTGGATAGCAAAGCAATCTTGTATTATTTTTGAAATAATCTTTTCCACAGTGACTGGCAGAGTAAGAGCAATCCTGAGAGCAGTCCAAACCAGCAACATAGCGCTGATTTATGTTTTCCACCGTGGGTGCTCAAGATTCTGAAATTTTGCATATCTTTCGACTCAGGACAGCTCCACTTCTTAAAAAATACAGACAGGATTGGAGATGAGAAGTTTAAGTGACACTAACCGTGATTAGCTTCATGGATGCTCAGTATTAGCGGAGCCTGTGCCCAGCAACCTGTTTGACCCAGAGGTGAACTGTTCCCCGCTCCCCCCCCCCCTTCCCCTTCTCATACACTTTATGTGCAAGGCATGTTCTCAGTAAGCAGGGGCTCTGTTGTGCTAGTATCAGCTAATGTAGCATCGAGCAGAGTGCTAACCTGCAGCAGAGAAGAGAAGCATGCAACAGCCACACACTCTTTTCATTTTTAAATTTGTAGTCTTCAGCCCCAACTGACGCTGCCTCAAGTGACATCACTTGAGGACATTTATCAGACTTCACACTGCTCCCTTTGAAGATACTCAAGGATTTATACTACTTCATTTACATATGCTGCAGTACTCCCCAACACCTGGAAATGGTGGGAATAAAGTTCCACTTTAATATTCCACACAGCGCTCCCACAGTCACAAAACAGTCTTGAAAGTAAGCTTTCAAAAATTATCAAAAATTATCAAAATCAGCGTTGGTGCAGAATGTAGCAACTGATATTTCAGTGAGAATGATACTTTAGGGCAGGGGTGTCAAACTCAATTTCAATAAGGGGCCATATTGGAAATAAGAATCAACTTTAAGGGCCAGACATGTAGAGTTTATTAACATGCTTTTATTTAACCAAAAATCAAATATCTTTGACATTATGATATCTCATATAGGTCTTCTCACTTACAGGTGACAGTCAACATAAAGCCCAAAAAAATCAGCAAAGAAGTTTGGTAGCCATCATAGAAAAAAATCACAAAAAAAAAAAAAAAAAACTAGAAAAATGTGACAACAACTTTGAAAAAGTGAAGGAAAAAAAGTAGGTGGGCTGTGATTTATGAGGGGCCGGATTTTTTTTTGACACGAAATTGAGTTTGACACGTGCTTTAGGGCAATAAAGCAGCAAGAGCTCATTCTGTCAAGTCAGGATATATTAGTGATCCTTTGCAGTGAAATTGTTACTTGACTGACAGCACATTCATATACAGTAAATGTGAGGATGGTTTCCTGTTTCCTGCCCTTTCATAAAAAATAAAAAGGTCAAAAATGAAGGTTGGAGTAACAGACTTCGCACTTTGCAAAGCTGACGCAATACCGATACCTGGGCAGTGCCTGGGCATGCCTCGGCTCCCTGTGTTTACAGGTGACGAACGCATGAAAGGTAAGGAAAGGAAGGAACACTGACAGGGTAACACTGAGTAGGAAATAAATTTTCCTTTAACCCCATGACGCTACGTCACACAGAAAGCAGCCAAACTCCTCTATCAATATATCTTCCTCTGACACGTATTACTGGTTTCTCAATAAACACACAGAAACGTCTGAGTAGAGTACTCAGAGTCTACACTAACAGGCACATGGGTTTGGATATATGCCTCCACCTAACAAGCAAATAAAAAGCTGTCCATACAATGAAACACAAGACGCAAACAGCTGTACAAACAGAACACACACACACACACACACACTAACTACTTGAAACACTCTCTCCAACGGAACTTCTGTCAAATAAGGAAATGAAGGAAACACCTTCTCTAACCCTTCTATCAAAGGTTACACACACTGAAAGCTGGCAGATAGACATACCAGAGGTCATTACTGTACATTACCATGTGGTTGACCGTATCTACTGAACATTAGAGCTCCTGCTCTCATAATCCAGGCCCTGTGTACCAGAATAATCCGGGAGTGCAGCAGGCTGCTGGGAAACACACTGTCAGAGAGCCAACAAATCTTCCCGGCGCGCTGTTATCACATTCCCTGTTTTTCTCCTCCCTCCTTCTTACACTTCCCTCCCCTTCTCTCTCTCTCTCTCTCTCTCTCGCTCGCTCTCTCAGCCAGTCTGTTTTTCTGACATGCCAATGTCGTGCATCAGCAACCAGCAGCGACAGGTCGTGGGACATCTATCTTCCCCTGGGAAAAGCAGGGAAAAACATTATGGTTTCATTTTCATTTAGTTTGAATTCCTATTTCAGTCTAACAGCCAGTGTCGGGAAAGTTACTTCCAAAATGTAATACATTATAGATTACTAGTTACTGTCATTTGAGAGTAAAAAGTTACATTATAATATTACTGTCTCTGAATTGTAATGTGTTACTACTTTTGCATTACTTTTGAGTTCACCAAAATAACAGCAGAAGTATGACTCTGCAGTTAGTTTGTGAATTTTAACACCAGATCAATAAAGTCTCCTTTTTATCCACTAATACATCATAGATTATTCATATTTTGTATAATTAATATGAATGTGCAAAGTAACTAGAGCTATAAAAATAGATATGTAAAACGTACAATAGGCAAGTAGGAGAATGAAAATACTCAATTAAAAGTGCCTTACAGTTTCTTCTCCTTTCTGTTAAGTTTAAAATAGTCTAAAGGAAATAGTCAATTATAGTGTGATTAAAACTCACCATCTACATTATGCACAGTACTTGATTTACAGCTGATATGTGAAAAGGTACACAACTTTATTTAACAGTAATTTAGTTTTACTGCGAACCGTCACAGGAAGTTCTTTTATTTTGAAGTAGCCTACACGGAAGTTGTCTGTTGTGTACTCTTGTAAAATGCTAACCAACCAATGGGCAGAAGTTAACCCCTTAAGACCAGCCCCTCCTCATTTGCATAATGAGGCAGAAATGCATGAAGAAATGTAAAAGTGACAGGAAGAAATGTAAAAGTGACAGGCAGAAATAAATACCAGGGGTGAAAATAAATAGGGTAGAAAATGCAACGGAAGAATAAAACAGACAAAAAAATTAAACACACACAGAAATAAATACATTTAAAAAATAAGTAAGGAATAAATAAAGTTGAAGATTATAACGGACAATAAATAAATAAGGTAATTATTACAAAGGTGAATAAATAAAGAAGCTAATTAAAAGAGATATATACATTTATGTCTCACTGTATAATTTAATTTCTACCTACATTTATTTCTTCATTGTATTTTTTGGGGCAATTAATTGTGTGCTTATTTATTTATTGAGCATTTATTTATTTCTGTATTTATTTTTAAATATGAAAGACCTGGTCCTCCATACATGTGAATCCCCACCCTACTCTGCAAGAAAATCCTCCACTTCCTCTGCCTTTACCCCTATTAAAGGTACAATATGTAACATTTCTGCATTAAAATGTCTAAAAACAACTATACCTACAGTACGTTTGTAATATATTTTGTTGAGTTGGTTACCTACACTATCCTAAATGTTTCCACCAACGTTCAAACCCAGAGAAATCTCTTATTTTATTTTAATGACGCGACGTTTCATTTAGCCACCTGTCAGTAGCTTCATTAAACCTTTGACCCCTCTAGTTACTCTAACTTCCTTCAAAACACATACACCCAAATGATACGTTTAGTTATCGTAAATCATACAATGTCCCAAAAAGAATAATACTCAGTAAGTAACCGTAATACAGCTTGTTTTCTGCCACATAGCATCATTTTGTCATTGATTACATGCCACTTACAACACAGTAATACAGCAGAAATCTTATTTATTGATACATTTCAATATCGATTGATCCAGCTTATAGTGCTACGTTGACAAGTAACGTTATGCTAATGCTCGGCAGGGAACGTCAACGTTATAAGGTTACAACCAGGGATGTAGTGGAGGCTAAACGCATGTAAACGCCGTTTACGCACCTCCTGAAATTCGGAAATAGCGTTTACCCAACTCCAAAGTGCGTTTATCTACCTGCAGATAGCATATCGTTCCTAAGCTATTCTAAATTAAACTTATGTTGTTTTAGTCTCATATTGTTCATTACTAATTTCAAAGGTTGTTAAACCTAAAGGCTGTTTTTATGGTTGTGCGGAGGCTCCACGCAGAGCTTTCGCCGTAGATGACGTAAATGGCCTGATGTACAATATGTACTTGTGCGCTGGTGTGTGCATTGAGCCGGCAGGTGTGTGCGTGGAGTGTGTGGTAGAGTGAGGGAGAAGTAGGAGAGTAATGGCGATTAGCTTCGGAGCGATTATTGACTCTATCGTGTCTCATGTAATAAATAGATTTTTAAAATGGATTTTTAAGGGCCGTCAAGACAGCAGCTCTCCTCCTGATGCCAGCAAATGGCCTCCAATACAAGCCTAAAGTGAGTAAGCTCAGAAAACCGTACTCAACTTCATGTTTTTGAGGTTAATTTGGTTCACGGTAGATTCATACCTCTGACTCAACAAGCCACGCTGTTGATCAGGGTACCCCTTTCAGACACAAAGTTGCAAGTCACCTCTACCTTTTCCCTTTAGCTCATGTTGGTAACATTCAGGATATATTGTCAGATAAATAACTGGATGTAATTTCATGTCATCTCTGGCATTTAAACTACTGAAAGTTAGTGACAACAAGCTTCCTTTGCTAGTGAGCTTGTTAATGTTATAATAATATTATTAACCAACCGCGTTTGCGGTGTAGCCTGAAATAGAGATTCATTTCTCATAATTATCTTACCAATAAAACACAATCTAGAGTACAATGTCTTCACAACCAATTGTGGATGATGCTACATGGCTTCAAATCCAAGGCATAAAGTCCTTAGAGAAATAACTGGGCTAGTTTACTCTGATTGACTACCATTTGAAATGGTTGACGGGGAAGTCCCCCCTTGCCCTTCTCCAAATGGTACTGGCACAGAGACAGTATTCACTTAAAAGGTGTAGCTAGGCTATAGCATTCAGACTGGGGACCTAAACATTGAATGCATGTTAAATAATTTCTTTTAATGGTTAGTCTGAAAGGGTTAGCCTATAGGCCTTATAATGTGACCAGCTACTTGACAGGATGTGGTGTGTTACTGTCTTTCTCCATTTTAACTGGGGTGAGAAAGACAATGATGGAGAGAGAACAGAGAGGAGATATAGAGAGGAGGGAGATAGAGAGATGAGGAAAGAGGAGGAAAAGAGGTGAGACAAACCGATTTCAACCATATTATTCCTTTTTAACAAGAACGTAGATTAATATATGAATTTAATAGTGATTGTGTGACCTATGAGGGAACAACCAGTGATACCCTTGCTACCATCAAATGCCAGCCTATAGCGATGTCATCAGGATACACCGGTAGGTCACTCTTTTTTTTTACCACTACACCCCTGGTTACAACATCATTCAACACATTCCTAAAGTCATTTTAAGTATAATTCTTTTGATTACGGTAAAGTTGACATTAAACAGAACTGGGGTAACCCACAATTATGTTCACCAGCATAACATCCACAAACTCCAGGCCAGTTCAATGCATGGGTTTGGAGTTTTAAAACTTTCTTGTGGCAGCGATAGACGCAGTGATGTTTCCTGTTTCCTGTACATGACTCTCCCACTGCCTCAAAACAGGACATAATCGGCTTGACAGAGATGGCGGTTTAAGGTATACCTCCTGGCCCAATTTTGCCAAATAGTTGTGTTATATGGTTCCAACTTCGATATTCTATTCCGGCGCCTCAGACTCTATCGTGGAGAACACTGTGGAAGAGTTTCAGAATTTAAACAACTGCCTGATGAACATGGACTCTTGGTTTGTCTTAATCTCTTACTATGTCCTAGTTTTATTGCTAGTTAGCAATGTGGGGCTTGTGAGCCCCATACAGGACTCCATTCAGGGTCTCCAAGAAGGCCGAATACTCCAAACTCCTGTTTGGTGCATATGCACAAACAACAGTCAGAGTTTTACCCCCCATCACCCGCAGGCGTAGGGAGGCAACCCTCTCGTCCACCGGGGTAAACTCCAACGCAGCGGGGGGCTTGTGAGTATCCCCACACCTGCCCGGCGCCTCACACCACGGGCAACTCCGGAGTAGGACAGAGTCCAACCCCTATCCAGGAGTACGGTTCCAGAACCGAGACTGTGCGTAGAGGTAAGCCCCACCAGATCTAACTGGTAGCGCTCCACCTCCCGCACAAGTTCCGGCTCCTTCCCCCACAGAGAGGTGACATTCCACGTCCCCAGAGCCAGCCTCTGCCGCCCGGGTCTGGTCCGTCGAAGCCCCTGACCTTCGCTGCCACCCATATAACGCACCCAACCCCTTTGGATCCTCCCACAGGTGGTGGGCCCATGGGCTGGAGGGAGAAGTGCCACGTTGCTTCTTCGGGCTGTGCCCGACCGGGCTCCGTGGCAAACCCGGCCACCAGACGCTCACTCACGAGCCCACCGTCTGGGCCTGGCTCCAGACGGGGGCACAGGCTTCTTCCGGGCGGGGTCCCTCTATCCCTTCCTTGTTTTTCCATTACAGTCTTTGAACCATTCTTTGTCTGGCCCCTCCCCTGAGACCTCTTTGCCATGGGAGACCCTACCAGGAGCACAAAGCTCCAGACAACACAGCCCTCAGGTTTATAGGGACACACAAACCTCTCCACCACGATAAGGTGATGGTTCCCTTATTAAGTTATTTACTATGCAGCCAAAAACCTTTGGTATGGTATCTAGGTTTTATCAGTTCTTGGTGTTATCTAGCCGCTCTGCCCTTCTTATTGAGAGGATCTGGGCACGCGATTGCCCAGGCCTGAGTATCGATCTTGGCTGGCATGATGTATAGTCTAACATTCCAGAAGTATCTCGCAATCCAGTCCATCAGCAGATTCACTACAATTTCATTCATGGGACATATCTTACCCCTGTGAAAATGCATCACATGAAAATAATTAACAGCCCTTTATGCACTTTCTGCCCACTAAAAGCTAAAGGTACATACTGTATTTTCACATGATCTGGGAGTGCTCTCCTGTTGGTCAGTTCTGGAACCATATTGCATCCAAAATATCTGCGCTGATTACTGTCAATGTTTTGATTCTGAATGATCTGTCAGCCCTTCAGCTCACTAAAACTCAAAAACGTGCTGTTTTTGTTGGACTTACAGTGGCCAAGAAAATGATTGTAACCCGTTGGAAACCACCTCATGACTTGTCTATTTGCACATGGACCCTTTCGTTTTGGATGTCAGATATATGGAGCTCTGCACGGTTCGCATAAATGGAGTGCCTGGAAAAACTTTGGAGACTTGGCCATGCTGTAGACTTGTGCTATAGCCTTCTTGCTTCTGTCTGTGTGTGTGTGTGGTCCCTTTTGTATTATGGCGGTCTCCCAGTCAATGCCTCTTGTTTGTTTGTGTTTGTCTTGTTTGTAAGCTGCAGACACAGGGAGACACAACAAAAACACAACAGCAAGAACAATTTCTTGCTGATGTGTTTTTGTTGTGTAGGAGGGATTGTGTAGGAGGGGCACTGTGCCTTTTTCAGTATGTGTAGTGTACATTGTTATCTGGACCAATGCTTTGCACTTTTGCTTAAATAAAAAAAAAATCAGACAGAAGGCCAGGAGGCCCTGATGGGGAACTTCCAGATTAGAAGTTTCTTTTTATGAGTGAAAATATTTTTAGGTTAGGTTTGCAGATTTGACACTATTGACATCTCCGATTGGGCTGTGAGTAACGATTATTAACGATTATTTTTTTATACTTGGTTAATTGGTATGTTGAATCAAGTATGTTGATTTGTATGTTTGATGTCCGACCAACAGTAAAAGACATAAATATTTTAATTTTACTATTATAGTCAAGAAAGAACAGCACGGGGTGCCTGGGTGGCTCACTTGGTAGATCTAATGCCCCATGTACAGAGGCTCAGTCCTCACTGCCACAGCTGCAGGTGCAATTCCGACCTGTGGCCCTATGCTGCATGTCATTCCCCTTCTCTCTCCCCTTTCGAATCCAAGCTGTCCTTTCAAATAAAGGCCTGAAATTCCACAAACAGCAGAAATTCCTATAAAGCTAGAAATAGAGAACTTTTGCTTGAAAAACGATTAAAACAATGATTTGATTATCAAAATAGTTTCTCACGGTTTTCCTCAGTGTGTTCCAAGCCAAGTGGTCCATCGTGCCTGAATGGCACCCACGAGGCCTACGTACTTGGCCATGTACTTTTAAGACGTGTTTTTTAAACTACAGTCATATTGTGCGGCTTGGTTAGACCTAGTCATATTTTTTCAAATCTCCAGTTAGCTTTTAGCACTGACTTAATGTAGGGCCAAATGGAATCTATCTTATAACTTTATTAAATTCTCAATTTTGCGATTCTATTCATTTTTCTATAACAGAAACTATTGAGCTCTACATTAGATCAGTCTGTGACTGGTCCGAGCCAGGCCCTCATCAAAAAAGATAATTGCCACCAGACCTAACAACTTTTCTGGGTGAAACACTGTTGCTGATTAATTTTTGGTTGTTCAAATAATTGTTTCAGCTTGTCTCAGCTAAGACTGTGAGCATAGCCTTTATCTAAATAAATGCATGGCATGTATATCATGCAGACGAGCCTCCAGCTCTCTTTGTCTCTGCCTCGTCATGCATTTTACTGTCACACCCATGTTGTTGTGGGAACTGCTCTGCTCTTCTACAGTTATACATGACAGAAACCAGGGACATCTGCTTACTGATGAAGTATATGAAAAAATTTACAAACAACAAACTGACTGTTTTGATAGCTAAGTATTCATATTGTAGAGGAAAGACAGTAAACAGAAACTTGATGCTACAAACAACTGACTGTAACACAGTGACTTTCAATTGGTAAGAACTGATGAAGAAGACTAAATTCCCCACTCATGCCTAGGCTTGGGCTGGTGAAAACATTTTCAAACCAGTTTGATATCAACAAACTATTTTGATAATCAAATAATTGTTTAGTCATTTTGTAAGCAAAACAGGCAAACATCTGCTGCTTCCACCTTCTCAAATGTGAACATTTGCTGCTTTGGAAGGTCACCAGTTAGATAGAGCATAAATCAGATTGGGGAAAGTGAAAGAACAGCCCTAGCCCCTCATTTACTACCACCATGCCTCCATGTGGTCCCAACCCCCCTCTTGTTATGATTGTTATAACTTTTGTTATGATTTGATACTATAAATAAAATTGAAAATTTAATTGAATATGAGGCTATATATCATCTTAAGTTTTGGATATCTTAATATAGTGATATGACAAAAGTGTTTTACAGGCTGCATAACAGTAAAGTAGTGTCATTTTCTGAATTTACTAGACTGTTCTAGCGCTTCTAATAGTTGCCTTCACCCATTTAGTCAGTGTATCCACATTAGTGATGATTATTTATGACGAAACTCATTGTGTTATTTTGTGAAAGCACCAATAGTCAACCCTACATTATCGCTGCACTATAGACATCCATGTATTTGTTCAAAAATACTGTTATATTTGATTTGTTTTCTCTATATCGCCGAGCTCTAAGCTGTACTGTGTGTTTACAAGGCGTTCCTGAAACTGCTTTAAGTGAAACATAACTGGATGAGTAAAGATTAAAAGAAGCATTGAAACTTGGCATGAATACGCTGAAAAATCAAATGAGATCAGACCAGGGGTTGATGTATAGTATGAGTGGAATGGTACACAGAAGTCACAGTTTGGTTCATTCATCGGTTCAGACATCACGGTTTGGTACAAATTCTGTACAATGGAGGGAAAAGCAAAACAAATATTTTTTTTATTGTTTATGTCTCAGGTTGGACCACCTAGTGTCATATAGTCTCTCCATTGAGCTAGCTGCAACAGCCTGAAGTGTGTAAGATCATCATCTCCAGACTCCATCTGGAACTTGTAAACAAAAGTAGACAATCAGCTATAAAACTGAAAATACAGTATCTCTGTTCTCTGCAAAGACAAACTAAATTAATGCTAATGCTAATATAGTATTATATAGTATACTGTATATTGCCCAGGGCCAGGTCAGCTTAGCAGTGTCTTTCAGAAGACTGTTTTGGAGTCCACAAGAGAAAATACCTTGCATGCTCGCGGGACAATACGTGCATCTTTTCTACAGAAAGTTGCCAGATATGTTACTAGTCGCTTTAAAAAGAACTGCTAAGGGGGGGTCTGAAAAGTTGCTAAATCTAGCGACACAGTCACTAATGGCGTTTTTCCATTGATGGTAACAACTCGACTTGACTCGCCTTGACTCGCCTCTACTCGACCCGACGCATTCTCCGTCCGTTTTCCATTGCAGATTGAGTAACGCCTCAGCGTGGCTGGTCACCATAGCTACGCGTGATGACGTAATTTTCAACGTGATTCACAACAGCACGTCGGCTACTCGCCAATGTTTTGTTTCAAAAGAAGCTAAAGGAAGCAACAAAAATCACCGTGTTTAGACGTTGACATGACTGTTTTTTCGCCGACACAAAAGGGTAAGTTAAGTTTCTTGGTAACGTTAGCTAACATTTGCATGTGTTAGGGTCACAGTCAGTATTTACTATACGCTGTATAAAGTACATGAACTTTAGCAACCATGATGAACCTCCATAAGATGGCAACAGTTAGTGCTATCTCTGACTCACTAAAACTGAATAGATGGGCGGAGCTCGGCTACAAGAAGCTTCAGAGCTAAGGTGGGGCTACAAATTAGGTGTCCCTGAAGAACCCGTGTAGAACAGTCAGTTTCGCATTACATTAGTTAATTTGCACGCAAGTTTTATTTATTTTTATACCGTGTATTCTCTGTGTAAATGCATGCACCAAACCGTAATGCCCGTACCGTTTCGGTTCAATACCAATACATGAACCGTTCCACCCCTAATGTTAGACTGTGTAAGTGAAGCCAAAACATCTGGATCGCCCCCTGGTGGATGGCTGCAGTATAGGTCATAAACTATGCCCCTCCATGTTAGCGGATGAGACATGAAAAACCTGAAAAATCAAAATACATTTTTTTCCAAAAGATAAGTTCTGTCATTGGATGTTTGTTCAAGTGTTCATTTATCTCATAAGTTTGGGTTTTCTTAGTTATTTGGTGCTATGAAAACAGAGCAAAGCCCCATGATTGACAGCTGTGATTGACTCTCGATTGGTCAGGCAGGTGACATGGTGGCATGGTGACTTTGATACCGTGGCTCCACCGCCCAATCACTACTGCGCAGTCTCTAGCTCCAAAATTACATGATGGCTGCACTTGTATCTGAATATTTTGGCTTCACCTTTGTACAGTCTAGTATTAGAACATTACATTTAGAGTACTTTCCTTGTGTTGAAAGGACATTTTTGATCTTATGGTGGTGCTAGAGGAAAGCTCATGTCCGTGGGATGTCATAAATATTAGGTCGCACCATGAGCAGTACAAACACAATATGTACAAAAGGGGTTTGGGTTCAACATTAGGGAGGTTAAGATCTCCACTTTTGAGCAAAATTGAAATTTTGCGCATCAAACACTTCATTTTCTGCCTTCTGGTGAACCTTTCTGCAACAATTTATGGTGCAAATGTCTTTATTTATGTAAAGGAAATTATGACACGTTTTTGAGGTGGGTTGCACAGGTTTGAATTATTTCATTACCCATTACCCATCCCCCCTGTAAATTATACCTATGCATGCGTGTATAATGCATTTGATTGGTATAAACTGATACTCAGTTACACACATTTATAGACGCTGACAAATTAAGCCTAAGCAGATGTGGTCAACAGAAACAGACAACGACCGCTGACACCTATTATAAACTTATTTTGCTCAGTGACCAAACATTCCTGCAGAGTGACTCACAGTGTGAAGTGAGCCACAGTCCACACAATGACTGCTGTTGCTGGTCAGGACAGCAAGGGCTACTGGGGACCAGGACACACTGTCCTGGCTCTGACCTGAACCAGGGAAACTGAGACCACTGACACATCAACTATACTGTTGTTCTGAATCAGTGGTGGAATGTAACTAAGTACATTTACTCAAGTACTGTCATAAAGTCCAAATGTTGAGGTACTTGCACTTTACTCGTCTTTTCATGCAACTTTCTACTGTACTTCTACTACAGCTTTAGTTACTAATTACTCTACACATTACAATTTGTGCACACAAAACACATGTAGTTTATCAAATCTTTTGTTTTATTATAAATGAAACAAGACAACAATATAACTCCCTACAAGTCCAGCTGAGATGATTAGACCATTAAACACACTGTTCCTGCATTGAGTACATTTACTTCACAAACTTTTTCAATGCAGGACTTTCCCTTTCCTTTATTGTGTTATATATCTTGGTTCTACCGTCCGAAATTGCAGAAATCTCTTCTCCCACAATGGATAAAAATGCATTCCAGTGCTGGAAAAATTAAAAAAACATTTCATATAAAAATCTGAGAAGGGTTGGAATATCTGAGCCAGTGTTCGATCATGAATGCAAACATGAATGCAAAGAATGTTTTTTCAGCATTACATTTTAAATAGGGTAACTTGTAATCACTAACTCTAACCCTTACTTGTAAGCATCTAACCCTAACTCAAGACATTTCCAAAGTAACCTGCTAAGTGTTAGAAAAGTAAAATCAGTTTTATTAGAGAGGGAACTGCTTTGGGTTGAGTGATGGAAAGTATCTATGTGTCTACACAGGAGGCGTTGTCAGGAATCCTCCCTGATCCTCCACTATTCGGCCTGGTTTTCCATTTCAGACTCAGCCTCTTTCCCATTAGCTCCACTACCAGCTACCACCTGCTCCTAGCGTACTTACTTCCATTTCCCTGATTTCTTCAGTAGTCTATAGCAGCCAACTTTCATTACTCAGTTGCCAGATTGTGTTTCAGCATTCCGCTAACTCTCCAGCATTCAAACCTGATCCCTGATCCTGCCTGATTGAACCTCTGATTCTCTGCCTGATCCCTGTTGGTTAAGTCTGCCTTCTGGTCTTGTCTCTGCCGGTAATAATGGAGTAAATAAACATTTAGGGTTATTTAAAGTTGTGCTTCTGGGTTCTTGCTTGTTCTGTGCCGGTGAGTGTTGTATAGGAAATATGCATGATGTAAAAGCTAGGCTATACTGTATGCAGAATAACATTCATTTTGTTGCTTTGCATGTTTTTCATGTGCACAAGTTCTTCTTTTGCCATTTCCAGCCACAGCTGTTTAGTAAATTGTGATGCTGTTCTTTTTTCTGTTTTTTATCCTTTTATAGTTTTTTGGGGCATTTTAGGACTTTATTAGATTAGAGGACAGCTAAGACACAAAAGAGGAGAGAGAGGGGAAATGACGTGCAGCAAAGGGCTACAAGTCGGAACCCTGTGTTGAGGACTGAGCCTCTGTATGTGTGCCAACCAGGCTTGGTTTGATGCTATTTTGATGCTTTTGATTCTCTTGTCTAAAATTGCAGCGCCAGCCGTCGACAGTTAAATCTCTTGTCAAGCTGTCTGAGAGTTGCCACTATGACTACGGATAAAAATGTGTTCCAGTGCTTCAAATATAAAAAAAAATCCATTTCATACAAAAAATCTGAGAAGGGTTGGAATTTGTGAGCCAGTGAGCATTACAGGCATAGCGTGAACAGCACGTTAGCAGGACTGAGGTTTGCATGGTGACAATGGAAGACAACAACTGGTTTTAAATGATCCACCTCTTTATATGGAAACTACCTTACTAGTATATGGTGTATTTACCAGAAGACCACATAAAAACAAGGCACTTTTCTCAGAGAAACAATAACCTCCCCTCCTTGGGACTTAGTTTTTAACCCCCCTAATGCCTATCATACAGTACACAACTCTGAAAAATCTAAAGTCTGACACCATCTCACAACCAAAGACAATCTGGCATAATGTCACATACCAGAAGATTTTCCTACCAAGACTTCAAACTAATATCAAACATGTTTGATTTTGTCAGAACATTCAGACAGGGAAAACATCAACTAGTTTATGACCATCTTGCACCAAACGATTGAAACGGGAGCGACACAACTCTAGCAGAACTCTCATGATTTCATTCCAATTGGAAATTTGTCCCCAACAGTGGAATCACTTGAAAGTTTGTTTGGTGTAAGACCTGTCGGCACTAGGGTAAAATAAGTATGCATCCAAAGAAAAGTGCAACCGTAAAAAGTTTAATTCATCGTTGACTGATAGTCTTACCTCAGCGTCCTACATGTGATTCTGTGAGGTTGGTGAAAGCCTAGCTGCTCCCGTCAACCTGAGCGTCTCTGTGCTGCTGTGTGTCTGAGCCCACCTGTCATTTCCTCCTCAACACAGTGGCAGAAAAAACTGAGTCAGCCTGAGGCACAACTCTGCCCCTGCCTCCAGTGTTTGTCTTCACTATTGTTTACAAAGCGCTTTCAAGTCTGCCGAGCTGTGTGTGTGTGTGTGTGTGTGTGTGTGTGTGTGAGTGTGTGTGTGTGTGTGCGTGCATACGCATGTGTGTGTTTGTGTGTGTGTTGGTATGTGCAGAGGCTGGTTTGGGTGTGTATAAATAGCAAAGTGGGGAGGGACAGAGGCTTGCAGAGCAGCTGACTCAACACATTCTAGTTTGGGTGAGTGCTCATCACAAAAAGCGGTATGGCTGCTGCTTTTCCAAACACTGCAGGACTCTGTCCAACCAACAATACTGTCAATATCACAGTCAGGTCAAGATTGTGTAAGAATGTAAGATGAATTAATACAAAGATTGAATACAAAGAATGAATACAAAGAACGGAAGAATGTAAGATGAAAAACAACAAGTTAAATTGCATGGGAAATCTTGGTCAGATTCAACTGCTCCACATTCTATCCTAGGATTTCATATGGGAAATGTAGGTAAATTTATTATAGTGAAAGATGCCAGAATACATATTACAAGCTGGCAATAACTAAAACTCATAACCGTTTGGGAATTGAAACCTGGTTCCAAATTAGAACCAATATCAAAATGCCAAGAACTGGGAAATGGGGTGTTATTGAGAGTGACGAAACAAGTCGCGTCTAAAATCTCCTCCTTTGTACTATATACTCAACATGTATACTATCATTCCACATACTGTACTTTTGTGTAAATAAACAATAGTGTTTATCTTTTGGACGCACTGAGCTGTAATCTTCATCATCACTTCCTGAGAGCCTCCTTGCCATTGGGAACATATAACCATGGTAACCCCTGCAGACCTCCGCTCTAGCCACATTGCCAGATAACAATTAACTTACTGAATGAGATGAATAACTAGACCAACAGTTTTATATGTATAAATGTAAATTAGAGTTTTGTTGACGTTACACAGTATATTTTACAGGAAATAGTATGCAATTTGCATACTATACTATTGGTTTTATACTAAGGTTTTGGTCAAAAAAAAATCTCACATACTATTGTACTGTAATATTGTACTGTGCTACTAAATAGTTTGTTAGTGTGGAATTTCAGACGCAGCCTGAGTCAGACCTTCCCTGAACCCCTAAAAATCTGTCTCAGGAGATGCTCTCCTCTGCAAGATAAACTGGTACGCAGCCATCTTCAACCTAACACAAACCAAACACAGTTGGTTTGGTTGGGCCAAAACCCAAGGGTCCCATAAGCGTAACCATTGTTACCACTGCACAAATGTAATACAGACCAAGACATTTATGGATTTTCCGTTGAAGAAGGGCTTCACCATTAATTTCCTAAACTGTAAAATATCCTTTGTGGTGTACAGGTTAGAATATCGCCACTGGTAGAACACAAAGACGTTTGCAGAACAGGCTGGCAGGACACAAATATGCCATTGGCACAGGGATTGTAAACTACCCTATGGCTAGACACTATCTGGACACTTATATAACAGTGACCCATACACACTACAAGCCTTTTGCACTGACCACAACCCATCTTCCATACAATAGGTAGAGACAAAATAATCTTAAATAACAGGAAGACGTTTGTATTCTAAACACCCTGGCCTGAACCAGGACCTAGATTTCACTGCTACTTTTGTTTTTGGGCTCTGTAACCATTGCTACGGTTTCCATTCACTACGTTGCTCTTTAATTCAGCTTTGGTGAATAATGTTGGCAAATAACCACCCTCTACTGGTGATTTTAAATATGTACACCCTCTTTAGGCCACACATCATGTCATAAGTTAAAAATCCCCTATTTGTGGAATAAAGTTTGTTTTTAGGTCTAACATGATTATCCCATTACAACAAAGTCCTTTTAATTATTCAAAGAGAGATGCTTTGAGTTTTAATTCCATTTCTGATCAACATGTATCCAAATTCTTTTAGAATCCAGGAAGCGCTCCTTCCTAAACCACCACAGATACACATGTTTTTGGTCCAAACAAGCACTCACCTATACAGTTAAAGTGACTAGGATTTGTAAATATCTGGAGGACAGATCCAACCAGAGGGTAGATGAATGGATTTCATTGTCCGAAAAGGTGAAATTTGTTTCCAGAGATTGCACCATATATGCCTCCAGAAAAAAAAATACATTTACATACAACATAAATGCATTTGTACTGAAAACAGATGATTATGATTATTATGACTATGACAGAGGGGATAAAACGGGGGTCATGGTGAGTGCTATACAAGTGATGTGTTGTTTGGGGGGTTGGCGGACCAATAATTTTGGAAGCAATATGTAACAACTTGTTCTTTTTGGAAACAGACAGCATGGGGTGAAAAGAGTGAGCAGTAGAGTATTATGGACTTTTGTAAAGCAGTAACAGAAGGTGGGGGGGCAACAGAGTGCCTTGAGTTTGTGAATGGCAGAGAGTCTTTGTTGGCAGTGTTTGTCTCAGTGGTGTGTTTTCCAAACTGGGTGTATTGTCCAGTGTAAGTGCGAGGCATTTGAAACTGTCAACCTGCCAACCAACTGTCTTCCCCATTGTTGGAAAAGGGGTTCAAAGAAGGGTGGTGTGTATGTGTGTGATGATAATCAGTTCCTTTTCTTATTAACATTCATTGATAAGTAGATTTATTGTCATTAAGAAGTGCAAGTACGGCAGGGTGATCAGAGTACTTAAAGCTGTAGTGCGTAACCTTTTGATATTAATGAACATCCGTTACATTCAAGCCGTTGCCAAATGAGTTGCTACAAAGCTAATTAAGACTATCAGCTCTAAAACTCTCTCTGGATTTCTCAGCATGGCTATGTTCAGAAGATGTTCTGACTACTTAAATAGTATGCATAATTACAAGTTTTATATATATATATATATATATATATATATATATATATATATATATATATATATATATATATATATATATATATATACACACACACACACACACACACAGTGAGGAAAATAAGTATTTGAACACCTTGCTATTTAGCAAGTTCTCCCACTTAGAAATCATGGAAGGGTCTGAAATTTTCATCGTAGATGTTCCCGTTTCTCCCATGACTCCTCTGGATCAGACAAATGGTCATTGGCAAACTTAAGACGGGCCTTGACATGTGCTGGTTTAAGCAGGGGAACCTTCCGTGCCATGCATGATTTCAAACCATGACGTCTTAGTGTATTACCAACAGTAACCTTGGAAACGGTGGTCCCAGCTCTTTTCAGGTCATTGACCAGCTCCTCCCGTGTAGTTCTGGGGTGATTTCTCACCTTTCTTAGGATCATTGAGACCCCACGAGGTGAGATCTTGCATGGAGCCCCAGTCCGAGGGAGATTGACAGTCATGTTTAGCTTCTTCCATTTTCTAATGATTGCTCCAACAGTGGACCTTTTTTCACCAAGCTGCATGGACATTTCCCCGTAGCCCTTTCCAGCATTGTGGAGGTGTACAATTTTGTCTCTAGTGTCTTTGGACAGCTCCTTGGTCTTGCCATGTTAGTACTTGGATTCTTACTGATTGTATGCGGTGGACAGGTGTCTTTATGCAGCTAACGACCTCAAGCAGGTACATCTAATTTAGGATAATAAATGGAGTGGAGGTGGACATTTTGAAGGCAGACTAACAGGTCTTTGAGGGTCAGAACTGTAGCTGATAGACAGGTGTTCAAATACTTATCTGCAGCTGTATCATACAAATAAATAGTTAAAAAAATCATACATTGTGATTTCTGGATTTTTTTTATAGATTATGTCTCTCACAGTGGGCATGCACCTACGATGGCAATTTCAGACCCCTCCATGATTTCTAAGTGGGAGAACTAGCAAAATAGCAGGGTGTTCAAATACTTATTTTCCTCACTGTATATATAAATAAGTAAAAGTAAAACCTTTGTTTGTGCAAGTTGCACTTAGTGCAGCATTGTGATGTACAGTTTATGAGTCTTATCTAACACTCAGTGATAAAGTGTTAAAAATTATGGATTGGGTCTAATTATCCTCAGGTCTATTCGGATCAGGTCCTCTTTTTAGTGAAATAATCTGGGTAGGATTTCCACCGGTCTGTTTTTGAATGGTGTGAAGGCCTCTAATCATGATATCTTGAGCATGAGATTGTTGCTTTGCCATCAGCAGTGATGCATGC
Source organism: Etheostoma perlongum (assembly GCA_026937815.1). Lineage (NCBI taxonomy): Eukaryota > Metazoa > Chordata > Actinopteri > Perciformes > Percidae > Etheostoma > Etheostoma perlongum. Next base: position 10,347,124 of record CM049373.1, read on the forward strand.
ATGTTTTTTTGGTGTGTGTGTGTGTGTGTGTGTGCACTTGCGTGTGTGTATTTGAGGGTGGCAAAGAGAGAGGAAGAGAAGGTGAAAGGTGGATTAGTGCAGGTAATGTTTGCAGATGTTCTTGGAATGCTGCTTTCTCACTTTTTAAATACATTTTAATACAAAACTGCAGTTACATTTCTATCAAATGTATTCATATTCTAAATGCTTTGAAATATTATATATTAAATATAAAACTAAATATATGCAAGAGGGGGTTGATGCTAATGAATATGTTTTCTTTATAAAGGACAGACTGTTCCACTAAAATGCAGACAGGCAAAACAAATCTACACAGACACACACACACCTGTATGAATTGTGGTGTGAGGTCAGCTGTTAGGAGCCAGTCCTCCAGTCTCGGGTATCCACACAGAGCTTCAGGTCTCTCCTTCTCTGGTACCCTCTGCTTCCACTGCAGCTGGGTCCACATGTAGTGGGTAAGCTTCACCTGTAGGGGAGGCCAACACAACACAGACTGCTTCACAAACTGAGGTGTCATGGAACCAGCAGTTCACTAGCAGAAACACCATTACATTACATTACATTACATGTCATTTAGCTCATGCTTTTATCCAAAGCGTCTTCCGATTAAGTGCTTTCAACCCTGAAGCAAACTCCACACAACAGGTAGTAAGTGCAAGTATATTAGCTTTAGATAAGCAAAACTACAAAGAGACATGTTAAAGTGCAGTTTCAAGAATATTTCTTTTTGTTTTTGTTTTTTTCCTCCTCTCTTCTTTTCCTTATTCATGTTTATCCGATGTGTAGTCGCAAGAGATGTGTTTTTAGCCTTCGGTGGAAGAGGCATAGACTTTTGGACATCCTGATGTCAGTTGGGAGCCAGGACAGCAAACAGTAGGGATTTCGTTGAGTGATTAGTTCTGCCTCGCTGTGAGGGGGCAGCAAGCAGGTTGGCTGATGCAGAGCGGAGTGGGCAAGATGGGGTATAGGGTTTGACCATGTCCTGGATGTATGCTGGGGCTGATCCGTTCATGGCCCTGTATGCAAGTACTAGTGTCTTGAAGCGGAATGCTGGCAGCAATTGGTAACCAGTAAAGAGAGCAAAGGAGCGGTATAGTGTAAGAGAACTTAAGGAGGTTGAAGACAAGACAAGCTGCTTCTGAATGAGCCGCAGGGGCTGAATGGCACATGCAGGCAGGCCAGTCAGGATGGAGTTGCAGTAGTCTACACGTCCTTCTGACGTTATGCAGCATGTGTCTACACAATTGGGTAGTTGCAGCAATGTTGGCAGTGAAAGAGAGTTGGTTGTCAAGTGTCACACCCAGGCAGAGAGGTGGAGAGTGAGAGGGCAAAAGAAGAGAGAAGATGTAAAAAAATTCAGCTGACTTCTCTGTCTGGATGTTGACATTGCCCAGAAGTACCATCGGAGGGCCAGTTTCAGGGATGTTTGAAAGAAGGACATACAGCTCTTCCAAAAACTCTCCCAGAGGACCTGGTGGGTGGTTGATAACAACAATGATTAGTTGTACCCGATGAGTTATGGTAACAGCATGAAGTTCAAAAGAGAGTGGAGTGAACTGTGGAACTTGGGGTTAATAAGTAGGCCTGTACCCCCACCCCTACCGGTAGGTCTGGGTGTGTGGGTGAAAGAGTGGGCGAAAGAGAGAGCAGCAGGGGTGGATCTGTTGGTTGGTGTAAATTAGGTCTCAGTACGAACAAGGAAATTAAGGGATTGCAGGCAAAGCCAGAGATGAACTCCTCTTGCGAGTAGCAGACTGGCAGTTCCATAGGCCCCCTGCAACAATGTGTTGAGTGTGAGTGGAACGGGTAAGATAGGTAAGAAAGGTTGGATTGTTTGAAATGTTGAACTTATGAGGGGTTTGTAGTATCTCCGAGAGGATACACAAACAGGAATAGAGAAGCAGCACATTTCCAGAATAAAACACTGAGCAGTGTATGTAAGATATCTGATATATAAGATATCTGATATCAAGTCAACTTCCCGCTTAGCCTCCCACAAAGACACCTGAGATGACTCCTTTGTCTTTGTCTTCCAAGTCTTTGTCTGACTACAATGTCCTCCTAAGTAGGAGTATAGTTACTTGACAGAAATTAGACACACTTCAGTGTTGTTACACACTAAATGTATCCCCTAACAGTTGGTATTGTTTAAGCTGGGCCATATGGAGAAAATCACAATAATATCACAATAATTGCAGCTAAAAAAATCTGGTAAGTTCAGAAAATCACATCACTTCACTATAATGTAGACTTTAATCCACGGAAAAGACAACACTTGTGTCATATCACAAATTAGAATATCCATAATTTAAGATGATATCTAGTCTACTATATCAATATAATGGCGATGTATTTTCCATTTTGTTCATTTAGTGTCTCTACATCTGGAACTAATTGCTCAGGTCTTTATTTCAAGCTCTGTGTGAGACACTAACTTAAGTTACAGGACACATCAATTCAAAACAAACCTTGCCCTGCTTGTTTTATAAACCATAAATGTCAAGTGTAGCGTGAGAAAGCAGTAGTGAGAAATGAGACTTTAGTGTGAGGAAATCCCCTGACTGTGGTGGTCCACACCAGTCTGCTGTTAAACCGTCAATCAAACTGTCAAAGTAAGTGTGACGCAGCCTCATGAGCTCGTTTATGAAGGCTGATGGATGCTATTCTGACACTGAGGCTGATCATTCCTGATACAACTTTTGAAACTGTCATTTTTAGACAACATTTAGGACTATCATGGCACTAAGAGTAATCTTTACTGACATGTAAGCTACACAAATGTAATATTTAATAAATATTGTAGCAGGTCATTTAATGCAGAGGGAGGAGACTTCACTGCAGATTTCAGATTTAGTCCAATCCTTCCACACTAAAATGCAATGATTTCTAAGAAAACTCCTGAAATAATTAACACATGTGATAGCAACGGAACTCTCAGGCTTCTCCACAGAGATGTATTATCTAAAAGAGTAGGAACATTTTTTATTCTTGGTCAATGTGAGACATTTTCATCTGTGGTCAATACAGAGTGTATTAAATATATAATATAAAATATAAAATATAAATTACTATATGAATACAGTATTATTATATATTAGCATTATTATTATATATGTGCTATAAGTAAGGATTGACCAACACTGGTTTTTCAAGACCAATACTTAGTAGTTAATGAAACCGATAACCTATATTTAGAACCAATATGCATTTACAGTGAAAATGAAAATCTTTAAATATAAATTAAGATTTTGGAATGTTACAAACTTTATCACAAAACTTTGTTTAAATACTTTAAGCAATTATTTAATAAATTAGAAACTTTCAACATCATACCCGTTAAAAGAGAGTCAAGACACCTCTCTACACCATACAATCAGTAAGAATCCAACTACTAACATGGCCAAGACCAAAGAGCTGTCCAAAGACACTAGAGACAAAATTGTACACCTCCACAAGGCTGGAAAGGACTACGGGGAAATTGCCAAGCAGCTTGGTGAAAAAAGGTCCACTGTTGGAGCAATCATTAGAAAATGGAAGAAGCTAAACATGACTGTCAATCTCCCTCGGACTGGGGCTCCATGCAAGATCTCACCTCGTGGGGTCTCAGTGATCATAAGAAAGGTGAGAAATCAGCCCAGAATTACACGGGAGGAGCTGGTCAATGACCTGAAAAGAGCTGGGACCACCGTTTCCAAGGTTACTGTTGGTAATACTAAGACGTCATATGTCAAGGCTCGTCTTAAGTTTGCCAATGATCATTTGGATGATCCTGGGAGCGAAAAGATGAGGCTGGGTCTTCCAACATGACAATGACCCAAAGCACACAGCCAGGATAACCAAGGAGTGGCTCTGTAAGAAGCATGTCAAGGTTCTGGTGTGGCCTAGCCAGTCTCCAGACGTAAACCCAATAGAGAATCTTTGGAGGGAGCTCAAACTCCATGTTTCTCAGCCCAGAAACCTGACTGATCTAGAGTGGAGGAGTGGGCCAAAACACACACTCCCTTCTGCAGTGTGTGCAAACCTGGTGAAAAACTACAGGAAACGTTTGACCTCTGTAATTGCAAACAAAAGCTACTGTACCAAATATTAACATTGATTTTCTCAGGTGTTCAAATACTTATTTGCAGCTGTATCAAACAAATAAATAGTTAAAAAATCATACATTGTGATTTCTGGATATTTTTTTTAGATTATGTCTGTCACAGTGGACATGCACCTATGATGACAATTTCAGACCCCTCCATGATTTCTAAGTTGGAGAACTTGCAAAATAGCAGGGTGTTCAAATACTTATTTTCCTTACTGTATACACACACACACACACACAAACATACATTTCAGAACTTTAAAAGGTGTACTGCTGTGCCTTTACGTCACCCTCAGCTCTGCTTACTGTGGTCTGTTGTCCAGCTGACAGTGTATTCTATAAATACTCCTCGTCTGGGGGAACACACAGATTGTTTTCTCACAGCAGCATCAGCCTGTCACTGCTATAGTGACAGACACCGTGGAAACCCTGTGGTCACATGAGGGCTTGGCCCAAAAGAAGGGCCCTTCTAAACAGACACTGGTGCTTGCTGTGCTCTCTCACAGCAGCTGTGTGGTTTTTCTGAACAGCTGTTAACGATCTTAGTGCCTTATTGTCCAGGTCTCCTTGACAATGTGTCTCAACGAGCATCATTTACAGTGTTAGCAGTTGTCTTTTAGCCGCTGGATACGATAAACATCTCGAAACCATACTACACATGAAAAGTCTAAATGCTGAACTTCAATGGATTAAACAACAGGTTGCTAGAGTTCTGGGGCTGGCTAAAAATAATTATTTTCAAGCTTGGGACCGATTCACAAACATTTTCCCAGCAAAATGCAGAAATACTAAAACATGCCAATAAAGCTAATTGAAATGAAAAATGAATTGACACAGAGAGAGAGAGAAAGAGAGAGAGAGAGAGAGAAAGAGAGAGAATATTCGTATTTTGTAGCTGCTGCACTATTTTGCCTTATGTTCTAATTATACTTAAGAGCCTGAGATCAAATAGTTTAATTGCCAACGCACTGTATGCCTTACTGTAATTGTTGTGCATATGGCAATAAACAACTTAAAACATTGTCATCCCTATACCTAACCATACAACCTGTAACCGTAACTGTAACATTAACTACAAACGGGTGTTATATTCACAATTAATTAAGGACTTCATAATTTATTTGTTTGAAATGCATCAACAGTTGTCAAGGCTAATCATCTACATGACTTTGTTTAGGCCTACAGCTATAACAAAGAGAGATAGAGAGAGAGAGAGAGAGAGAGAGAGAGAGAGAGAGAGAGAGAGAGAGAGGAAAATAAGATGAGAGAAAACAAGAGCAGGCAGTTGGGAAACCACATGGGGTTTTCCTGACTATGATCAACACTTTGCAGAGACTGCCTTCCTACGTTAACAGCCTCACATGCTGAAAAGGTTCCACCGTAATGTTGGCTTCATCTGTTGGCTTCACCCATTCACACAGCTTATTTCATTTCTGCAGAACTTGGAACCTCACAGATATTACGTTCATCTGTCATTTCATCTACATCTTCACTACACTGCCAGTTTCACTGGACCAGCTGTATATCACCAAACATGATGGTTCTGGATCCATGTCTGCATGAACAAAGAGCTACATCTGACAGAAGATGGGTGCACAGAGCAGGGTCAGCACCCAGTGCTATGAAGCCAAGCAGGGAGACATGGAGCTGCAACAACTCTGCTCAACTAATTATTAAACCCAATAATACAATACCACAAATATACACTAAGGGTGCTTTCACACCTGCCTCATTTAGATCGGTTGAATCGCTCAAGATGTAGTATATTTCCCCCTTGCGATTCGTTTGGCCAGGTGTGAATGCAGCAATTGCACTTTATGCAATTGAAAATATGTTTTTTGAATTGAATATATGTATAGGAAACACTTGTATAATGATGGCAATTACAATAAAATGAGCGTTCGTTATTTATTTATTATTTAAATTTCTATTTGTGTCTACTTGTTAATCATCTGAGTCAGTGCGTGCCAAGTGCCACAAGCAGACAATCATTCAAAGTCAAAGGGAAAGTAGTCAATGAATGAAATACAGCAATATATGTATGTACTCCTACGTTTAATGACACCATTGTTTTGTAGCAATAATAATAATAATAATAATTTTGTCATATAACACAAAGTTGCCACCACAACCTTTTGGCCTTATGACCTCCTTATGAGGAGTTATTAAAGATCCCATGGCATGTTCCTTTTATGAGTTTTTTTTTTACCATTAATATGAGTTCTCCCAGCCTGCCTATGGTCCCCCAGTGGCTAGAAAAGATGATAAGTGTAAACCGAGCCCTGGGTATCCCTGGCTGCTCTGCCTTTGAGAAAAATGAAAGCTCAGATGGGCCGCTCTGGAATCTGCTCCTTATGACGTCATAAGGAGCAAGGTTACTTCCCCTTTCTCTGCTTTGCCTGCCCAGAGAATTTGGCCCGCCCATTAGAAAGAGAGAGACATCATGGCTTTCTAAAAAGCACCATGTGGCAGTTGGTCAAGGCCACACCCCATAGACAGTTAAAGATATGGACCAACAGATGCCGTTGCTCTGGACGAACCCCCGGTGAAGGATATTAGAAGCACTTTTCTGGTGATGGCTGAGTGTTACTGTGCAGCTTCCAACTGAGCTTGACGTTGTAGATGTGACGTGAGCAATGTGTCTGAAAGTTGTAAGTCTTCTGGTAGCTGTGCCAAGAGAAATCTCAATCATTCCCTCTTGCAGAGACGGAGAGCGTAGTTATATCTAAGGAGATAACATAGGCACAGGCTAATTACTGCTAACTAAGATGCTAGTTAACATTAGTAATTAAAACCAAACAGCTAATGTTAAGCCGAAACTGTCTGCGAGCTTCTTCTGACAATACAGTGATTTGTCGACTATGCAACAGCAAGTCGGCGGAGAAAACCTGCAAATATACCGCAAACGCAGACGGAGTACTGAAGGAAAATGAAAATTGAGAGGAAGTACATACATTGCATGCAAGGGAAATAAACAAAAAGTGGTAACAGCACTGGAAACAACAACAAAAGGGAAGACATTTATATAACATCCACAATTGTGTGTCGGTAATGAGAGGAGGAAGAAATAGGAAAGAGGAGACAGTCATCACCAGTTTACTTAAATAGTACACTTTTCATCATGGGGAAACATCCAAATCTTTTAACTAAATGTAGACTGAGGGGAACTGGATTGGGAAACATACTGGAATGTGGAGGAGGTGAACAAGGCAGGAGGTGTCAGATTAGTTTTTTTAACTGTAGCTGAGTTGTTGGACAGAATCTGAGTAACTAGCTGACAACTGTTGCTGAAATGTGACACCAGTAGTTAGCGGTAGTGCAATGCAATGGATGCAAACTGACATAATTTACACAGAAGAAGAAAAAGAAGAAGAAGAAGAAGAAGAAGAAGAAGAAGAAGAAGCAGCTTCAGCTGGCTGCCACAGGCGGCAGGAAGTGATGCCTCTGAGCAAGAGGACTGTGCGTGAGTTACCCGGGCAACCAGAAGTGCATGGTCAGAGCGCGTGCGGGTTTATGTTGTAAATATGTGAGAAATCAGAAAATTAATATTTTGGTTTGTGATTCCAATGTCTGTACAAAGGGTAACCCACAGTGGCAGCAAGACTTGCTACATGCATATTTCACATTCATATATTTGTTTTTGGTGGTTTTGTGTGGTGGTGGAGGGAATATTCAGATTCTTTACTTCATTAAAAGTTCTAAAACCACACTGTAAAAATACAATATTACAAGTAAAAGTCCTGCATTAAAAATGTTACTTAAGTAAAAGTATGTAAGTATTATGAAAAATGCAGTAAAATCTTTACATTTTAGAAACTTAAAGATCAAAACTGTTCTGTCAATCAACTAAGTGATGCAGAAATAAAAAAGTAACTAAAGCTGTCAGAGGAATGTAGTGGAGTAAAAAGTACAATATTTCTCTCTGAAATGTAGCGTAGGACGTAGAAATTAGCATGAAAGTATCTCAAATTTGTACTTGAGTACAGCACTTGAGTAAACGTACTTGGTTCCACCACTGGTTTTGTGTTGTATTGATCTGCTGCATTTTATTGTAGTGTGTTGAGCAGCTTAAAGACACACTGTCGTGACTGTGAAAGTGTGGAGGAACCTATTCTTATTAGTGGTGAATGACATAACTGATGTGTGACATCTTGAACTTTTGACTGTCCCCTTTCCGAACTCTAGAACCTTTGACTGTCCCCTGTCCCTGCACCATTTTCTAGAATCTGCAACATATGACATTAACAGGGACTGGGAACAGGCCGATTAAGAGGTAAATGAAAGGACAGGAAAAGAAAAAAAGGAACTGTCAAAACTATGAACCACAGTTAGCACATCACAACGCCCTCGCTCTTCCATCTGTAAAGTGAGCCCCAGCACAGCAGCATGCATGTCTCCAAATGTCTTTCACGTCATTTGATTTTCTCGACAAACGGGACCTGCTTAGAATGCGTGGGAGAGAGCCACGGCTTAATTTAGCCTCTTACCACAGACACGTACACAACAAGGGCTAAGCCCGAGTGAGTGAGCAGCAGTCACCACACACTGCTCTGATGCTTCACATGCATCAAGCACAAAATCAGACAAGAAATTCATTTTTATAATTTTTTTTAACTTGGGGGCCATTTCACAAAGGCAGAATTTATAAATCCAGGATAACCGATAAAGCGAGGCTTGACCTAGCGTAATCTGTGCAGCCTGGCTTGGTGCGTTTCACGACGGCCAAACCAGTCTGAGGAGGAGTGACTAGGTCGAGCCAGGCTGAAGTAATTGGGATAGATGCGCATTTACGACTTTCCTTAACAGATCGCGAGGTCGATCACAGATTTACTGATGCTAAAATGGAGAAAACACATTGTTCATACTTCATACAGAGTGAGCAGCAGCTTCTTGTGGGAGTATGATAACGTTATTATTTGTAAAAAAGGAAACACGGCCGCTTTAATGAAACCGCAAGAGAAAGTGTGGCAGACATTCGCAGACCGACCGATGCGTCAGTAGCCTAAATATATACATTAACTGATAATTGCTCTGAACTGAAACCCTCATAATCATACCATTCAAAGGTTAGGCTACTAATCATTTGCAAAAATTAACAGTTGTACTCTTTGCTTTAAAAGTAAGCAGAAGATATAATGTTACTCAGGAAATTAACCATGAAGATAAATATCTCTTTCACTCTGTTTCTGTTCTCTGTCGTATCAAGACTATCTCTCCACCGTTACATATTCCATATGTACGGAGATGATCCCCTCTGAGGTCAGGTACCGGCTTGCCCGGCCACACCCTATGCTATTTCCTATAAAGCACCTGTTCTGGTGTGGAATCACTGATTGTTTGATCTCCACCTGAGGATTATGGTTACGTGTGTGCAGACAATCTCATAGAGAAAAACAGGAAGTTTGGGTTGCAACAGTGAATCTGCTTACCTGTTAAGGTAGGAGCCTGTCTGTGGGCAACCTCTGTGGATTGTTGCTCCAGTGTTGTAAACAAAGTAGCCTATGTGACAACAGTTTTGTCTCCAGGATTACATTTTCAGCGGCTCTTTGCCCTCCCGGCTCCGGCCATGCCGGAATCTCTCCAGGGTTATCAGATGTTGGAGTCCCTCGGGCGTATTGCTGGCTGTCAGTTCACTCGCCCGGGGAAAATGAGTATTTAAACAAAAGTCGGCTATCAGACGGAAAAAGACACTTTCCTGCCGAGCTGGCGTCTCTCTGCCTCGGGATAACCCCGGGGTGGTCAGATGATGGAGTCCTTCGGCTGGCTTGTCGGTTTGCACGCCCAGGAAAAAATAAGTTTGATGAAGCTGGCCATTTGCAAAACCGTACGTTACATTTCCCCGACATCATATAATGCTTTTTTTATATATTGCCCTTAGTAGGAGACTTCATTTAAAACACAAGCAACTTCATTATCCTGAAGAAATGAAAGAGTGCTGTGTCAGAGGGAGAAGCAAACCTGCTCCCAACCAGGTTAGGTTCACAGGCTTAGTTACCATAGTTACTGTCTCTGAGGTTAAGGTACCTCTCTTTCTGAAACAAGCTGGAGTTACCCCCCTCTCTCAGGTTTGATTAACTTCCCTTTCTGAAAAAGAAAACCCAGTGCGTCCCTCATCTCATGGTGGGCGCTGGATGGGAAATTGACAACTGGGTCGGTCTTAAACTAGCAAAGACACTTGCGTCGGGCTTTGCGCTGCGCCAGGTGCAAGATAGGGTGTCATCAGGGTCCTCCGTTTAGAGCAATAGGTTTGCAAATGTATTTAAGTTTGCAACTTTGGGGGAGCCTGGGTATCGCACCTGGCAGAGCGTGCACCCCCTTCCCTCTCCCCATTCATGTCTAACATGCCCTATCAATAAAGTGGCACTAAATAAATAAATAAGGTTGGTACTTTGTTCATAGGTTGTGCTGGTAGCAACCACAGTATTTTTTGGGGAGATTTTAATATTGTAAAGCGACACACAAGACCTAACATCCAGTAGTGTAGTCTATTGTATTGTAGTGGGCATACTGTAGGCTACTGTATAGCCTATGTGCTTGGTGGGTCTGGGTGCCCTTCCCCAGGGACATTTCCAGTGTCAAAGACTTCATTTGCTGAATTTTGATACACTTTTATGCAGCAATTCACGGTTAAAATACCTTTATGTTGCCAATGCAAAGAAAAAAACACAGATAATTTAAAATATGTCAAAAATATACTGCGTATTCCTGCGTATTACGTAGACTAGCCTACACCACTGCTAACATCCTGTCATTGTAGGAAAAACATTTGTTGGCATATTTATAACATGAACAAGGCTCCCACTATGCCATGCCAGTGTGACAGTGAGTGCGCCTGCAGCGTGAATAATACCAGCACCCTGAAACTGAAGCAGCGAAATGGAATTCAGCCATTATTCATTGCATTAGTCACACTTGTGCTTATTTAGTAGCTAATCACATTAGCTATATCAGACACCTCAAACCTTCCCTTTGGAACAGGCCTACATTCAGACTTGTGACTCTGTTTAAAGTTAAGTTAAGTTAGCACCATAGCAACGAATAGAACGTTAACAAAACATACAAATAATAGCCTATTAAAATGTGTGTGTGCAGCCTGATGTGTATTGAGAATAACGTTTATGTGACAGGTGACAGAATTAAATGGGTGACAGAATACGGCGAAACGCCCGTTTCCAGTCAAGCCTACTTGTAGGCTAAAGGGGTGTAACAAGCAAGAAGCTGGCAGACTTTTAACACACTGTCTGCAGTACCGTTAGCTACCATAATACCATAACATAACTCGCTGGAGACTCGAGAACCAGAGCAGGAGCGCGAGAAGCATGTTTCCTCTACCGTACGTAGCCTACCTCTAAAGTGCGGATCTCCCGCCGGGTGAAGTCGCTGGATGCGGCGCAACTGGTCCTGAGAGCCCGCAGACTGGAGAGGTAGATGTCCACCAGGTTCTGGATAAGTCGGCACTGCTGCAGAGCCTCCTGAGCCCCCTCGGTTTCTGTCCTGCCGTGGACCATGCTGTCTCCACTGGCCGTGTCTCTGTCCATTCCTCTACATCGGCGCGGGTCGTGTCACACAGCGACCTAAAGACGAGTGGCACACTGCTGCTTCCTCTAAAGCCAGCATCGTCTCAAAACCGTTTCCGCGTTTGGGTCTCCCACAGCCTCCTTCACCGAGCTAACCGAAGACACAACAAGATGGCTGTAACCTACAAATTTAACCAAAGACTAAAACATGTATTGAGACAATATTGAGGATAGAACTTACGTCAATAGATTTATGAAGCACTGAAAAAAGTTAAAGTGCTCAGAGAGATACACAAAATACAATAAAATGGATTCTCGAAAAGTAATGGAGCTAGTAGCCTATAGCCTACATTAGATTAGATTAGATTCAACTTTATTGTCATTACACAGGTAAGGCAACGAAATGCAGTTTGGGTCTAACCAGAAGTGCAATAGCAGTAAGTGCAGGATATACAATGGTTCCATGAGTGCATGACATGGATATGTACTGAATAAGTATGGAAATGAATACTATTATAAACAGAATTTTACAGATTTTACAAATTTTACAGATTTGTCCTATGAATATAAAATATAAAGAAATGAAAAACAGAGAATATCTGTAATTCTCTAACAAAATGTCAGTGGAGGGGGAATATGTATGATGAGGGGAGGGGGGGGGGCCCTATTCCATATTGGGGTAACAATGTAATGCAATTTGGATGCAAAAGGGATGATACATTAACATTTGGTTTCAATTTTTAAAAAAAAATATAAGATTAACTTATTTTAAGGACATCAATTACAACATAGCCTACAGCCACTATAATACATGGTGAAAATGTGCACCAAACAACTTGGATTTATAAAGCAGGCCTCTTCTAAACATTAATTTCACCTCTTTCGTCTCGAATTGCAATCTCCACAGCACTGGGTACACCACACAGGATAGGAGAAAAAAAACACTCTGGGTTGTTTGCATTTCTGTGACTGTAACTTTTAAACGTTTCTAAAACTGTGTAATGTCTGATGATCATAAATTACCTGTAACAGCATACGAGACTAACAGTGAAAAGAATGCTTGTTTTAATTTTTATGCCTCTGCCCAGTCCGATTTTTTTCGCACAAAGTTACAAAATGATTAACGGCAGGTAGGCAGCGCTACAGAGCTCACATTCTGATCAAGTGGGTAAGCCAGCCTCGACAAAGCGTAGCTCCTATGGCGCCATTTTGATGCTACCTAGCACTCACCAGCCTTTAGCATTCCTTTGACTGCCATTCATTTTGACATCACTTTGACAGCGAATAACTTTACATCTCAAGTGTTTAAAGACTCTATTTGTCCATCGTTTATTCCTAAAGAAATGTGAAAATTTATAAAAGGCTCCATTACCTTGTATCTCACGCTATGGCTCTATAGACGTTTTTGTAAAACTAGGCTAACGATAGAGTCATAACCATACGACTTGCTGTTGCATAGTAGAGGAATTATTGAACAGTACAGGAGAAGCTTGCAGGCTGTTTGAACTTACATAAGCTGTTTAGGTTTAATTACTAATGTTAACTAGCATTTTAGTTAGCAATAATTAGCCTGTGCCTATTTTATCTCTTAACCTATGCTCTCTGTCTCTGCAAGACTGGGCAAGAGCGGAAGGTGAGGCAATTATCCTGGAAATGTAGTTTAGTTGATCCAGACTACAAGATAACGTGTCTTTTTTTTCTTCTTTTGTGAAACAATGCACTTCTGTAGTATTTAAAAAAAATAACTGAATTCATAATTTCATTTAAAAATAGTACTTTTTAGTTAGGAAAGCTATCAATAATATATACATATTTGGCCCTATACAATTAAAAGGGGGATTATACTAATGCTAAAAGATGAACAGCAAGAACAGTTGGTTAAGATCAACACAAATACACATACACACAGCTGAACTGTCAGACCAGATAACAAAAAAGACAAAATCATAGATATATACAGTGAGGAAAATAGGTATTTGAACACCCTGCTATTTTGCAAGTTCTCCCACTTAGAAATCATGGAGGGGTCTGAAATTATCATCGTAGGTGCATGTATAATGTGAGAGACATAATCTAAAAACAAAATCCAGAAATCACAATGTATGATTTTTTAACTATTTATTTTTATGATACAGCTGCAAATAAGTATTTGAACACCTGTCTATCATCTACAATTCTGACCCTCAAAGACCTGTTAGTCTGCCTTCAAAATGTCCACCTCCACTCCATTTATTATCCTAAATTAGATGCACCTGTTTGAGGTCGTTAGCTGCATAAAGACACCTGTCCACCCCATACAATCAGTAAGAATCCAACTACTAACATGGCCAAGACCAAAGAGCTGTCCAAAGACACTAAAGACAAAATTGTACACCTCCACAAGGCTGGAAAGGGCTACGGGGGAAATTGTCAAGCAGCTTGGTGAAAAAAGGTCCACTGTTGGAGCAATCATTAGAAAATGGAAGAAGCTAAACATGACTGTCAATCTCTCTCGGACTGGGGCTCCATGCAAGATCTCACCTCGTGGGGTCTTAATGATCCTAAGAAAAGTGAGAAATTAGCCCAGAACTACACGGGAGGAGCTGGTCTATGACCTGAAAAGAGCTGGGACCACGGTTTCCAAGGTTACTGTTGGTAATACACTAAGACGTCATGGTTTGAAATGCATGGCACGGAAGGTTCCCCTGCTTAAACCAGCACATATCAAGGCCCGTCTAAGTTTGCCAATGACCATTTGGATGATCCAGAGGAATCATGGGAGAAAGTCATGTGGTCAGATGAGACCAAAATAGAACTTCTTGGTCATAATTCCAATACCATCCCAAGAACACCATCCCTACTGTGAAGCATGGGGGTGGTAGCATCATGCTGTGGGGGTGTTTTTCTGCACATGGGACAGGGCGACTGCACTGTATTAAGGTGAGGATGACCAGGGCCATGTATTGTGAGATTTTGGGGAACAACCTCCTTCCCTCAGTTAGAACATTGAAGATGGGTCGAGGCTGGGTCTTCCAACATGACAATGACCCAAAGCACACAGCCAGGATAACCAAGGAATGGCTCTGTAAGAAGCATATCAAAGTTCTGGCGTGGCCTAGCCAGTCTCCAGACCTAAAACCCAATAGAGATGTTATGGGTCCGCTGTCTTCTGTGTTGTCTTTTTCTCTGTTTGTCTGTCTGTGTTCCCTCGGCCACCAGAAGGCGCTCCTCGCAGATTCCATGAGAGGCGTGTCTACTCATCCCCTCCTCCGTCTTACTACACAGCTGTGCATCATCATCATTACCACTCCATCCGTATTTAAACCTGGGCCGACCACCTCTTCGGTGCCAGTTCGTTACCTACTTTCCCGTCGTAACTGGTCTTGTATTAAGCTTGTTGGTATTCCGTTACCTTGCCTATATACTTACCTTGTGTTTCTGCCACAGCGTCTTGGATCATCTTCATCTCCCACATCACCTCTCTTGTCTGGATTGTTTGTTTGCTCTTGTGTTGGTTTTATTCTGCTTACCTCAGAATTAAACCCATGGTGTACATCACTCCATCTTGTGGTCGTTCTGTGTCCGGGTCCTACACCTACACCTAACAGAACGAACTGGCCAACATGGACCCCACAGCACAACCGCCGGCTACAGGAGAGGAGGGCGCCCAGCGGGCTATCCAATCCCAGGGCGTTTTACTTGGGCAACACAACCAACTTATCCGTACTCTGCTGGAGAACAACCAGCAGTTGTTCACTCAGGTCTCCAACCTCACCGAGCAGGTTAGCAAACTGGCTGTCTGTCTCTCTCCCTCTCTGTCTGTCTCACCACCTGCTCCCACAGAGATGGCTGCCGCTCCACCCACTCCCACCGTGGTCGCTGACTCTACACTTCACTGCGAGCCTCCCATATGCCCACCGGAGCCTTTTGCCGGAGATCTGGATAAGTGTCGGGGATTTCTGCTTCAATGTGGATTAATTTTTTGGCAACGGCCACTGTCTTTTTCATCGGACACTGCGAAGGTACATTTTGTCATGAGGTTACTCAGAGGAAGAGCGCTTGCTTGGGCTGAAGCCATGTGCTCCAGTCTCGGCGCCTCTGAGATGTCTTTTAATGACTTTTCCGAAAGGTTAAAGACTGTTTTTGACCACCCGGATTATGTGGGTTGTGCCTTGAGACACTTACTCAGACTCAGGCAGGGAGCAGACAGCGTAGCGGATTACTCCGTGGGATTTTGGACGCTGGCTGCTGATTCTGGGTGGAACGAGCAGGCACTTCGGGGGGTTTTTATCAATGGATTATCTGAAGTTGTCAAGGATGAACTAGCTGTGCGAGATGAGCCCGACTCCCTTGATAAACTTGTTTCTTTGGCCATCAAGCTGGACAACAGATTGCGGGAGAGGAGACACAAGAGAGGCGGTCCGCCTCGTTCCACCAGACGGACGACAGCCCCTGACAGGCTTCGGAGACCGTCTTCCCCGTCGCTTCCTGCTTCATCGCCGGCCTACACATTTGGAGAGCCATCGGAGGAAGCTATGGAGCTTGGTCGAGCCCGACTGTCTCCTGCGGAGCGACGCCACTGTATACAGGCAGGTGAGTGCCTGTATTGCGGGGATCCCTCTCACACTCCAGTTGAGTGTGTTCCTTCTTCGACAGAGCCCCCTGTCAGACTTGTCCGCGGTCCCTCCCGAATACACGGACTTGGCGGAGGTGTTTAACAAGACCAAGGCATTGTCACTCCCTCCCCATAGACCATATGACTGTGCTATATAGTTGCTCCCCGACGCTCCGTACCCTTCCGGCCGCCTGTACAGCCTGTCTCGGCCTGAGCGGGAGGCTATGGAGAGGTACATCGGGGAATCTCTGTCAGCCGGGATAATCCGTCCGTCTTCATCTCCAGTAGGGGCAGGATTCTTTTTTGTTGAAAAGAAGGACAAAACTCTCCGCCCATGTATTGACTACCGGGGGCTTAATAACATAACTATAAAGAATAAATATCCCCTGCCTCTCATCAACTCGACTTTCGAATCTCTTCAACACACCTCGGTATTTACTAAACTGGACCTACGCAATGCTTATCATCTCGTGCGGATGCGCGATGGTGACGAGTGGAAAACTGCGTTCAACACTCCTTTGGGACACTATGAATATTTGGTGATGCCGTTTGGCCTTACTAATGCCCTTGCCGTTTTCCAAGCATTAGTCAATGACGTGTTGAGGGATTTTTTAAACCGGTTCGTTGTTGTGTACCTCGATGATATTCTGATTTTCTCTTCTTCTCTGTCAGAGCATGTCTCCCATGTCCAACAGGTACTGCAGCGCCTGTTGGAGAACAAGCTCTACGTTAAAGCAGAGAAGTGCTCGTTCCACCAGGAATCAGTCCCATTCTTGGGATTTATCGTCGAGGGAGGTCAGGTGGCGGCAGACCCGGAGAAAACCAAGGCCTACTTCCCGTAAGCAATTACAACGGTTTCTGACAAAGATACTAGTGTCATTCACTTTAAATTAAATTGAAATTGAATTCAGAAAGCCATTCTTAATTTGACTGCACTTGAGAGATGCTGCTGAGGCAGATAATGTAGTTAGCGGAGATTTCCTCTCCTGGTTAACTTCAGGACCTTGGTATGGATTATTGCTTAGAATTGTTACTTTCCTTGTAGCAGTACTTGTAATATTTTTCATACACTGATACAACTGACCAACTATGCACATGTCCAGTTTCATCAGCTCTCTGCTAAATCTGATAAGTAATGATAAATGTGTCCCAAGCCCACACAATGATGTATTAAAGCACACATAAACCTTTGAACTCATCTTGGCCAAAAGGGTGATCGCTCCCTAAGGGAGGGTCGAGAAGGAATTTTTCCTTTCTAACAGACGGAAAGGGTTTTTTTGCCTTCTCCCTGATGAAGAGTAAACAAGTATCCTATCCTGTGTGTGCATGCTTTGACGTAATTATTGAAAACCGCAACCCGGAGTCATAATTGCTGATGTTTGTTAAATGTACAACAGGAGGGAAATGACAGAGAAATTCGTTTTTTATATGTTCCTTATTAGACAATTCTCTGTAGTAGTGTCTTAGAATATTATACCTTGCATGCTTAAATTCATATTCATATCATAATCATAACTTTCATGCTTATCATATATTCATATCTTGCTTGACGTATATTCATGTATGCTTTATATTTTATATGCACATTTAACCAACTATGTTTTCCTTGAAACACCGCCATAAAGTACTCTGTTGTAAATCCTTTAGATAGTCTTAATTTCGAGGTCAGGCAGAGGGTCAGGTTGCCCCGGCAATCTGCACTCTGTCCTCCTTTTTCTGTGTAGGCATGAACCAAACACCAGATGCCTTAGACTCAACAACTGTAAATCTTTTGTGTGTGTGTGCTTCAATAAAAAGACTTTGCTTTTAGTTTCTAGTTGCCAGAGTTCCGTGGGAGCAGCGCTGGCAGGCAGGCTGCTGTCATGGATCTCTCCCTTTTGCAAAAGCTTTAACTCTACATTTTGCCGTCTGCGTCTCGTTTCTTTGCTTGACCATGGTTATTTAGTAAGATAAAGTGTCCTGAACCTGACATTTGCTAATTTTTATCGCAGATTCATTAGGGATTTTAGTCGGGTGGTCGCTCCCCTCACTAAGCTCACTTCCCCCAAAGTCCCTTTCCACTGGTCTCCTGCCGCAGACCTAGCCATGTCTACGTTAAAACAACTGTTCACCTCACCTCCCGTGCTTAAGCACCCAGACTCTGCCCTCCAGTTTGTGGTGGAGGTGGACGCTTCTTCCTCTGGAGTAGGGGAGGTGCTGTCCCAACGCTCTTCTTCGGACAAGAAGCTTCACCCCTGCGCTTTCATGTCCAAAAAACTGTCACCGGCTGAGCAGAACTACGACGTGGGAAACCGGGTCCAGTACCAACCAGGCCAGGAGGTCTGGTTGTCTTCCCAGCACATTCCTCTTCGGACTGAGTCGCGGAAACTCTCTCCTCGGTTCCTGGGTCCGTTTGTCGTCGAGTCCGTCATCAGCCCCACGGCCGTTAGGCTGAAGCTGCCTGCGGCTATGAGGGTTCACCCGACTTTCCATGTCTCCCAGGTGAAGCCGGTGACCCCCAGTGTCCTTTGTCCTCCGGCTGCCCCTCCTCCACCGGTCAGGTTAATTGACGACCATCCTGCTTATACTGTCCACCACCTGCTGGACGTCCGGCGGCGTGGGCGGGGCCTTCAGTACTTGGTCAACTGGGAGGGCAACGGCCCCGAGGAGAAGTCTTGGGTCCCCAGGCGGTTCATTCTGGACCCTTCCTTGGTGTCGGACTTCCACCGGACCCATCCTTGGGCGCTTGGGCCGCCAGGAGGTGTCCCTTGAGGGGGGGGCTCTGTTATGGGTCCGCTGTCTTCTGTGTTGTCTTTTTCTCTGTTTGTCTGTCTGTGTTCCCTCGGCCACCAGAAGGCGCTCCTCGCAGATTCCATGAGAGGCGTGTCTACTCATCCCCTCCTCCGTCTTACTACACAGCTGTGCATCATCATCATTACCACTCCATCCGTATTTAAACCTGGGCCGACCACCTCTTCGGCGCCAGTTTGTTACCTACTTTCCCGTGGTATTAAGCTTGTTGGTATTCCGTTACCTTGCCTATATACTTACCTTGTGTTTCTGCCACAGCGTTCGTGTTCCGTCTCGTCAACTGTCTTGGATCATCTTCATCTCCCACATCACCTCTCTCGTCTGGATTGTTTGTTTGCTCTTGTGTTGGTTTTATTCTGCTTACCTCAGAATTAAACCCATGGTGTACATCACTCCATCTTGTGGTCGTTCTGTGTCCGGGTCCTACACCTACACCTAACAAGAGAATCTTTGGAGGGAGCTCAAACTCCGTGTTTCTCAGCAACAGCCCAGAAACCTGACTGATCTAGAGAAGATCTGTGTGGAGGAGTGGGCCAAAATTTGACCTCTGTGAAAACAAAGGCTACTGTACCAAATATTAACATTGATTTTCTCAAGTGTTCAAATACTTATTTGCAGCTGTATCATACAAATAAATAGTTTAAAAAATCATACATTGTGATTTCTGGATTCTCTTTTTTAGATTATGTCTCTCACAGTGGACATGCACCTACGAAGACAATTTCAGACCCCTCCATGATTTCTAAGTGGGAGAACTTGCAAAATAGCAGGGTGTTCAAATACTTATTTTCCTCACTGTATATTGTGGTAGAAATTAACAAAAACAACATTGCTGGGACAGTAACAATCCACATACCATTTCCCTAATTATACAATACGAAAACAGACACACAGCCAGAGCACAACAAACACAGTGCACAGACCAAGTGGAGAGACAAGAACATTAACAATAAGTGTGTCTGCACAACATGTGTCTTTTACAAACACAGTTACAGTTTTTCTCACTTGCTAAATCACAGTTTGTGAAACTTGCTCCATTTTCTGAAAACATTATACTGCTCTCAAATCATAAACAAAGTTATTACAATGATATACACTATCAAGCAGTCAGTAAACAATAACAAAAAATAGAAAACACATATAGTAACAAACAAACATCGTTCTCAGGAAGAAGTACATTTTTAATCTCAAAACAAATTAGATATTTTTCCATCATTGTCTTTTAACGAAAACGGGTTCTATCATAGTAGCTCTTCATTGATCAGAAAATTACTAGTCTGCTTTGCTCATGGCATTTTTTTTCCTCCTCCTTGTACACCTGTTTTTACAGTACTGTACCCTGCATCTCACAAACTTGTCCTTTGTGATATTGTAATTCCTGTTCTTTGTTGATATGAACCTGCAACCAGTCAAACTCTATTGACTCATATTGTTTCTTCTATCCATTCTCAGACTTTCTCCTTCCCAACTTCAACAACCTGTTTCCTCTCTGAACTGGCTTATATTGGTTGTGTCACATCATTTGAAACAAGTGAAATCAGTTTTGAGTGGTTGTGTTCAATCAATGACATTTTCTATTTGTAGTTGATTTTTGCCATTGTCTTTACCAGTATGGATGACATGCATGTGCATTGGAATGCAGAATGTGTTTTGAGAATAAGAATGTGTTCAGTGTTTTGCTGAAAAGCCAATTCCAGGCCTGTCCTTGGATCAAGCCCTCCATGAGCTGTACAGTATCCTAAATCTCAACCATCTGCGCTGTTAGCTGAACCTGCTTCCTGTTTCTCTGTGGAGGGGGGAGAAGAATACAGACATGTCACCACAGTGGTTCAGTGAAACATCACATTGTCATTGTAGAGTATTATCAGGGACCGCCCCCATGATTATGTAGTTTTTCCAACTGCCAGCGTTCACATAATGTGTGTTCTTTTTCTGTTATGTTGGCGTTTGGCATAACAACTTGTTGCATGGCTGCCGCCAACTTTTGGGCGTAGCCTAGAGCATCAGGTGTGTGAAAACATGGACGCCACAATAACAAGATTTGCTGCTGTTTTCTTATGTGAGCATACAAACAGCACATCGACAGGTGTTTATGTTAATTGCAGGACAATGAACGGGAAAGGACACAGATAAGGTTTTTTTTTTTTTTTTTAAGTTTGTCCACAGTAAACAGTTTATTGTCATTGAAATATATTTCAGTGAACCAAAGTTGCTTACATCCAAACGTCAGTTGTCACCAACTGGGAAACTCTGTTAGCAAAATCTAGCCCCAGTTTCCCACACTGATTCCCACAGGAAGTGACGTGAATGATGACATTTGCATTGGGAAAATGTTTTTCTGATGTCCATGAACATTCACCCTAATTATGCACTTTGCCAAGTAAAGTGGTGCAAAGAGCACAGAGAGTGGGCCTCTGAGTCATAAGGTCAGATGAGTCATTCTGCTTTTGAGCGGATGAAGGTTGCATTATTGCACCTTCCTCGGTTATCTCCTCATTCTAAAACCACGTTACTCTGACTTCTGTGACTTGTCATGCATCCCCCAACTCCAAGTAATCTTGAAGTAATTTTTGACTTCAGTAGACAAACATGGCAAGAACACTGTGTGAGCATTTAGCTACCAATGACTCATATAATTGTGCTGTGATCACGAAAATACTTCCCATTGAAATACATTGGATTAAAATTTGGGCTCACCACCACAAAAAAAACACAGACGTGTCCTTAGATTAAATAAAGTGACTATTTCTTGAACTGCCGTGAGACGGGGTGCAAAATTAGAGCTTGTCTCCTGTCCCAAAACTGAGAGAGTAGCTTTGATTGGATCACAATGAGCCCTTGTGATTTGTAGACAGGAAAAAGAGAAAAAAACATCTTAGCTACTTTGACTTTTTGTGATTTAAATCTGCATTTTCATTGTAGTTTCATTTACTCTGACAGTTTGATGCAGCAGAGAAATATTATTATTCATTAGTTCAGTGTTTCTCAAATGGGGGTGGGCCTACGCGTACCCCTAGGGGTACTTTGGAGTTCTGCAGGGGGTAGGTGAGATTTTTGTCAATAATTCCTCATGCAATTGTAATTCATTAATTTAGTAGTTCTTAATATTTGAAATGTAGCTTTTAAGTGTTTTTCAGTTACAATATTGTTGCTTAGTATATCAAACACTGATGGCACATGGCTATGTAGTTTTTTTTTCTACATGTGTACATTCAAAAGGTTATTTTAGTCACGCAACTTAAAACTCAGATGGTCTGGCTGAATTTCTTGTGGCAACGGAGCAATCTCGGAAGTGTCTTCCTTTAATAACACTTTGAATCCCATTGCTATGATAATTAAACATAAGTAATTATAAACATAACCACCACTATGGACCCACAACATACACGTTTAATAATGTCATACAAAAACAATGCTAAACACTCAGAAACATTGACTTGATTAAAGATAATTTGGACATTAGTTGGACAACAGTTGACCTTTGAGTCTGACCCCTACTCTGGATATTCTTAACAAAAACAAACATTATATTTGTCTAAATGATATGATACAGTAACCTTTTGCTTGTTTCCATGTCCATCAGTGTAATCTTAAATTCATAAAGTATATCATTGCCGTCAGGGACATGCAAAACTCTTGTTTTTCAGAAAATGAAAAAAGGCTATATTTGCCTCAGACAAGGTCAGATGACATTTTCCTCGTCACTGTTCAAATATTTGTTAAACCCACAGACTGATGTAAAGGGTAACCAACAGCACTATATTAAAAGAAATGAAAATGACGAAATATGGACATACACGGTTACTGCCCGACAGCCACGATCCCCATTCCTGTGTAGGGTACAGGGTATTATTATTCCCTTTGCTTTGCTCTACATTGCTGTTTGGATGAAGTCCTGGAGGTGTGTGGGCGTGATGGTTCCATCCCCTACATGTCAAGTGGCCAACATGTTGAAAAGAGTCAGTGAATGGAAAACAGCGCCCTCTACTGTGACTGCTGCAGGCTAACCCCACATGACCCCTCTACCCTCCCACTTCAGCCAGATGAACCGTGCAGCCTCCAGGGGGCACAGGGAGAGCTTTAAACCCATCTGTAGCTCAGCGTGGGCTTATACCCCTGACCTGACATGGAGATCACTGAGCTACTGAGCCTGGTGGAGAGTGACACATTGTGCAGTATGATGGTCAATCGGTTCTGTGCCCAGTGGGAGAAGAATCCTCCTGCGTAGCTGCGTAGCTCTGTCTTCCACCCAGGGGCAAGTCTAGGATCAGAGCTTTAGGCGTGCCTGGAACCAGTTTCTAAGATTATTCTTTGGGCATTTTATGCCTTTAATTACAAGGACTGCATGAAAGGGGAGAGAGAAGGCGATGACATGCAGGTTGGAATTAAACCCCGGTCCTCTGCGTCAAGGACTAAACATCTACACAGGGGTGCACACTCTACCAACTTTGGTACCCGGGTGTCCACCTGGAACACCTTTAACCTAATTCTTTTTTAACCATTATTCTACTGTGCTAACTGTGCATTGTAACATCATTTTGTGCTAGGGGAAACACTGAATAAGACATTAACAATTCTAATGAACTTCCTTTAATGCGAGCAACAGGGCCATTACTACAAAAGTGAGTTGGTAATACAAATGATATAGGATATTAGATTTATGAGATTTTGACCAATGGCTGACAAGCACTATTTTCTGGAAATGGCTCTGAATGTTTTTCTGAAGGATCTAGGCGTCTAGATTCTGGGTTTAGCTTCACAATGTTATGATATTCTTAGAGAAGAACTGAAAAACGGGCTCAAATCACCATCTTATTTATGACGGAGCAATCTTGAGTGTCATGTTATCTCTCCAACAGAGCTCATGTATGTACACTGACAGAATTCCTGCAGCCTCTGCTGGGCCAACGCCCTCTCACTCAATGCAAATGTGCAGCTGCCTGTGTGTACATGCTCTGGTTAGGGTGTTCAGCCGCAGGGTGTCAGCATGAAGGATTGCCTGGGGTGTGGAGTGGAATGATACAAGCAGCTGCTCCGCAGACCCTGAAACTAGCACATTATGTAGCATTCTTTCGCAATCTGCACTCAACACATTCAGCCTCCTTTTTCTTATACTAACAGCGTGTTTGTGTACTGTTTTTATGCAGCAATCACCAAGGTACTTTACATTCCATGTATGAGTTACTACTGTGGCAATATATTCTGAGTTCTACTCACAGTGTTTTTACATTTGTACTTTAACATGACGGAAACTGAATCCAAATCTATATTAGATATGGTTAACAGTGTATTCCTGCTGAACAGCTACCAACATGTTTGTTCTAGATCCTTCCACCAGGGCATGTTTGAGGCTGTTGTTTATGTGAGGAGCTCCGCCTGCATGGCGCCACCTAGACAAACACACACACACACACACACACACACACACACACAGACACACACTTTATTGCCTTGAAAAAGTTATGTAACAGTTATCTAACATTAAGTTGTAAGCATGTCAGCTATGTCTGTATTGTCACATATTGGGTTGTGCACTGAACAGTTTTCAGCAGACAGTTGTGTGTTTTGTGACTGTGAGCTTGTGTTGATGTGAGGAGGAACTTGTTGATTTAGTTTCTGAGCTTGAACAGGATTCTGTGTGCAGTGTGACACGTTAACACATTCCTGACACACAGTCCACAGCAGCTCATCTGACCTGTGGGGGATATTAACGCTTCGCCACGTGTTGTACACGGACCGTTCTGCTTCTGGGAATATAATGTGTCATGAATAAAGACTCAGTGGGAGAAAACTGGACAAAATACCTGGAAATAACAGTAAATGAAGAATTGAAGCCTGCAACTTTTTTTTTTCTTTCTGCCTGCTCCACCCTCCTGTCCTTGAGAGCCCATAACACAGTGTTTACTCATTTCCTCTGTTTGTTTGTTGAAATCTCTCTTTCACTGGCTCTGAGATCATCGTGAAGCCACATGAGGATGATGCAGAGATCACAAAGACATATTACAAATGAAATAGGATGATTTCATAATAGCAACTTCTTTTGTTCATGTCACATGTTATGCAGGTTTATATTTCTTTTCTTTACTATATGATAATGTAGGCTTACTGTAGCTTGAATATGCACTGAGCAGTTGTTAATGTAAAATTAAATCAATACAAATACATATCTAATCACACTCTCCACTACATTTTATTTTGTTGTCTGCTAACAGCACACACTGGAAATCACATCCAGTGTTCTCCTTTGTGAGGAAAAAAACAGAAACCAAAAAGGAGAACTTATATTTCACGTTTTGGTTTCATTCCTTTTTGCATGAACAGTGTTTTCCCTAGGGTTGTGGAAGACATGGGAGCACGCTTTTTGGTGGGGGGTTAAGTTGTATTATCTCAAGAAAATGTTACGTTTTTCAATAAATAAAATGCAAATTCACATCATTTTGTATCATTATTATTACCATATACTGTATGTGTCTAATACAACGGAAATACAACAGATCACTAAAGACCAAAGTTACTTACAACAACAATCATTAGATCCGAGTAATTTTATAAACTTGTTTAGTTAGTTTTGATGGTCACATTGAGTTTTAAATTCATTCGGCTTAGGGGTGCCCATAACGACTTGGGTGCTGCACCTTATCCTTATGATGGTAGGGAAAACCTTAGGATGAACTGTATATCCACATAACCATCCACATATATATATATATGTGGATGGTTACCTTAGTAACTACCTTACCTGTAGGCCAGTAAGCAACGGGGATTTATATTTGCTAACAGTAAGTTAGATTCATGTAAAGACTTAAATTTCTTTTTTTCACTTTCAAAGATTAACAATAATTTGAAGGCATTGCCTCTAAAGACCCTCTAGGGCATTGTTTCTCAAATGGGGGTACGTGTACCCCTAGGGGTACTTTGGAGTACTGCAGGGGGTATAAGACATTTTTGCAAAAATGCTCATTTAAAAATACATCATGCATAATTCCTAAAATGTATTATAATAATGAATGAATTATTATAATATTATTATAAAGCAGTGATGGATTCTAAACATTTGAAATGTAGTATTTAAAGGTTTTTGTTCATGTAGTGAATCTATCACTGCTGGTGCTGTGTTTAACTCTTTATACAGACCTTTGTTGGTCAGGGGGTACTAGGCTTAAAAAACAATCCAAAGGGGGTACAATACTAAAAAAAGTTTGAGAAACACTGCTCAGATGGAGACCTTAGTTCCATACAGCCAATCAAATCTCTATCTTATCTAACGTAGGAACATGAACACATGTCTCGTCCTGCTCCTCCGCATGTTCAAACAGTGAACAAACAAAAACCACCCACCCAGACAAATATGAGGGTTATAACCCTCCTGTTGTCTTTGGGTCAAATTTGACCCCTTTCCAAAAAGTTTCTATATCAGAAACTTGGGTATCTTTCAAACAAATTGTCCAAAAAAGTAACATGGATGGTTCCCTACAACGCTCCTCATAAGTTAAATTAATAATCAGTTCACTACTTTCATTGAATTTGAGTTTTTTTTGTCGATTTTATAGTATTTGGAGAAACATATAATTGATAAAAGAACTTGTGTGTGACAAATGTCATAAAAAGACACGTCAATAAAAGTGCCTAAAATGTCAACAAATGTAAAACAAAAAAAAGTGACAAAAATTTTAAAAAAATGCTGAACAAAGTGAATAAAATATCAAAAAAGGTGTCAAATATTTTTAAAAAAACACTAATAATTTGGGAAACTTTTTTAAAAGAAAAAGTGACAAAAACATCGGGGGAAGACACAAATGGGACAAAAAAGACAACCACAATGTTGATAAAAGGGTTTTCATTTTGAAAGAATATAACACTTTAGACGATAGATGTGGGCACTCTGGACAAAATCACATTTGCATTTCAAATGAAAATACATAGTATGCTTTTGCAGTGCTAAATATATTGTTTACAAAACTATACTATACTAGAAAATGGAAACACCTGAACTTTCTGGAGGGCTTTATGCTGGGAAGAGACGTGTATGATGGGTTTATGGTGTTTATATGGTTTATTGTCTATTTTGTTTCTGTTTGTTGAATGGTGTGGAATATTGCATTTACTGTGTCATCTTCACTTCATATTTGTCTGGGTGGGTGGTAATGATGAAGTGTGTGTGTGTGGGGGGGATGTACACTTTGTAATTTGTTACACACTACTGGTCAAAGGTTTGGGGTCATTTAGAGATTCCCATTGCACTCCATTATAGACAGAATACCAGCTGAGATCAGTTGCATTGTTTTTTTAACCAGGGGAGAGTTCTCCAATGTTTTCTCAGTTAGTTTTTTAAAATGATATCAGATTAGTAAACAGAATGTGTCTTTGGAACATTGGATGAATTGTTTCTGATAATGAACAATGTAGATCAGAATGTGATGTGTGTTTCTCCTTGATGGAGACAACTGGGTTTGTTATGACTCCACACCATTTCCTTGAAGAATAGATGACGTGGAGCCTGACAGAAACAGTTGCCTAGAGCGGTGTTTATCATAGCAGGTCCCAGGTCGAGACCATAGCCTATCCAAGAGACAAGATGTCCTTTTTCAGCTAAGATAAAATGACTGGTCAAGAAACTTGGACACACGAGGGGCAGATTCAGAAATAGAACAAACTGTCTGCCTGAGGTCCACTAATTGAAGATTAAACTGTTTTCCAAACAAGAGTTTTTTTCCTCTGGGGGCACAGGATATAAGGAAGGGTATTACTGAACTTTGGTTACTCTGTAACTCTGTTCATTGTGAAAACTGTTCTTGTCATTTGATTGTTCTCTGCAGAAAACAATTAAACCTTTTTCACCGAATACCTTGACCTTTAATTCAGTTTGCAGCCTGTCTTTATTTTGTTTCAACAAGGTCTCTTCTCCAACACAAACTCCTCCCTCGCTGTAACAAGAAACTTCCACAACAAGGCCCAGCGATGTATAAGTGTCCAATATTTCATAGAAAAAAACAAAGTTAGAGAAAAGTCTGAAAATGGAAACAAATCTGTTTGTTCTCTTGACTTTCCTACACCATAATCATCTGACAACCACTCAGATGTAGAGAGGGTTGGGAACCACTGGAAAAAAAGTGTTCTGGTTCTAACTGGTTCTAAAGTCAATAAACCAGCTCCACCTCAGTTGTACACTTTACACACTGTTGCATCACATTTAAAACTAACTAATAGTGCCATACTTTACATAACAACTACTTTACTGCTGATACTTTAAATACATTTTACTGATAATACTTGTTACTGTATACTTGTTACTTTTACTGAAGAAGGATTTCAAATAACTATTGTTGTGTTGGTACTTTTACTTCTATGTTTACCACCCTCTCCCTCAGGTCCTCTGACAGTGTTTTAGTTGTTCCAAAGAGCAAGGCAAAAACTTGTTGGAGAAGTCTCTCCGAGTAGCAGAGTGGGAAAGCTCAGCTTTTCATTATTCAATATTTATTCCTGTTAAAAATGTCTTACTCACCTTTATATATTCTATTTGTTATGACAATTGATAGTAGAGGAGTTCCAATGCTCCAGTATTGGAGTTTATGCACTGGTCTGATACCGCAGAATTTACCCCAAAGGATAGAACTGCCAAACTGGATAATAAAATAAAGTTATTGTTTTGAGTTTGTTCATGTTTAACATAAAGTTAAACCCGAGCCAGGCCAATAACAAAGATAGTAGTCATATCACATCCATACAGGGATAGTAGTATACAGTTGTTAAAACTAAAATATATAATATAAAATAAAATATAAATTATAAAATATCTAACAAACTGGTATCGGATTGGTCCTCAGGAAGAAAAAAATGGTATTGGACCATCTCTATTTTATAGTTTTACCATTTTGGGGGGTTGTGTTACATTTTCATTATTGTTTGTATTTGCATAAGACACACATTGTTTTACTGTTAACTTTTGTGCTTATCATCACCTAAATGTGCCGGGCAGAGTTCCAGAACCGTTCTGTTCACCCGTGAGTTGCGATGAGAAACGATGTCACAATTCTAGAACACATGTTGCAAGTTAGTTTTTCACCTTTAGAGCTCGGCATACCACGACCTTCTGATAAACCGGCCCTTTTACATGTCAGTAAGCCTTTAGTTGGTGCTAGCAGCCTGTAAAACTAGTTCAAAGGGCCCAAAGACATAAAGCACCTGAAAACCTAGTTTCAAGTCTTCAATGTTCTCCATATCAAGAATTAATTAACAACCCTTATTTTGTCAAAAAGTCTTTATTGAAACAAACACACAAAAAAAATACAAGAAAAGGAACATCATACATTCATATATATTTGATGTATTCAACTGCATCTCACTGAGGCAGGACTGTATTTCCAATCCTAATGGTAACAAGTATACAAACATGTAACGCAAACCTATTCATGTTCTGTATAGAGAACTAAGCACTGCAGCCCATTCATGAGACACGCTCCATATCTCAGCAGAAAATTAGAAATTATCTGAAAAGGAAAACCTTTGGCATTAGCACTGTTCGAGAACTTATTGCCAAGAATGATTGACAGCTGTTCTGCGCCCATCTTCCTACAGAAAGACAACAGGACAACACTAAATGCTCACTTTCCCTTCTTTACATCTCCACACACGCACACGCGCGCACATGCACACACACGCGCACACACACACACACACACACGCACGCACGCACGCACGCACGCACGCACAAGATAATCTAAGAATGTAAAGGGTCATTGAGGCTCACGTGTATACATTTCTACCGGGAGGGAACTGATGGTTTTTAACGGCTGCTAGCCGAGGCCGGCAGCTGATTGGTTGGCAGCTTGTGATTACTTTCAGGGTTGCTGGAATCGCCGCCATTTCTACATGCTGCAAAAAGTAGTGACAGGACAGTAACACTTGCAGTCTGAATCTGACCTGTATAGAAATGTAACACCTTTTCTTTCAGGGCTTTAGCAGTAAAACGTGTAGTTGGCCCATTTGCAGACATTTTCACATTTAACAAAGATCAAAAAGACAAAAAACAAAAATGTTCAACAGAACTACAACAGAATTATACTGGGTATAAAAAAAGCTTGTTTGTAGACATGATACAATTTATATATACATACATATGTCATGGAAGTCTGTACTGGTTTGGTAGAGGTGCTTTAGTGTGAAACCATTAAACACTGGTCTCAAGGCTTTGTACTGGCAGGTATGGGATTGACAAACGCACACACACACACACCATTTGTGTCACCAGTTTGAGATATTTTTGGGTGGGCTCCACCAGCATCACGACAGGGCTGGACTAATTGTTGGTTTGTAATTTACCAAAACTCTGAGCTGGTGTAGTTTACTCAGTAGCACATCAGTGGCAATTTTAGGAGGGTTTAAAAAGGTACCCTGTTGAGTTTCCATTAAGTGTTTGTCACTACAACACATTGTGTGTATTCTTGTACGGATGTGTTGAATTTATACCGTCCCAAAATACTTGGCTAAGACAAATTTTAGACAATTTGCAGCCTGCATTGTTAACCTCCACTACCAATATCATTTCCTGCCACCGGGTACCTTTAAAAGAAAAAAGGGTCTCTCTTTATAATGACAAAACATTGCACCTAATTTAACCAATTTAATCAATTAAATAAATAGCAATGTGTGGTCCGTGGACTGTAACGCTGTAAAGCCATGCTGAACTTTGACATGGAACATCTGAGCTGTCAACCAACTACAACCTGTTTTTGTCATCAGTTGAGTGTTCAGAGGGCATGATCCTATAATCCTGATGAATGGAGGTCATTTTAGTCAGTGTTCTGGTGATCTCTGGTAAACCAATCAAACATCAATCCCCCCTCCACTGATACCGGATGTTTGAGGCCAATACACAGATTGGAAAAAAATCCAATGTCGATTCACTCAATTTTGAACAAGGTTTCCCAAAAAATATCCTGGCCATTTCATTTAGCCATTTACCAGCTGATAAATACAGCAACACCAATATATCTGCAATAACCTAATATGTGCCAAATTATCTGCCTTAATGATTTATCACTCAGGACAATGTCATTGTGCCGGATTCTGGTGTGACCAAACAGCAGAAATTAAATTTAACTAGCTAACATCACTGAACGCCAAATGTCTCTAGATTAGGAAATAAAAACTACTGCTTGGCACATTAAACAACTCTGGGTTTCAGTGACAAACGAGTGTGCCATGATGGCGTGAATACTGTTTCAGATAAATATTCAAACTTAAGAGAGAACAATAACTGCTTCATCTCGTTTTCAAACCACTTCCAAACAGAAACCCTGACATGAAGAGCCAGCAACGCTGCCAAAGCTTCTCACATTAAGTGCAACAGCCAATCCAACTCAGAAGAAAAGATGAAGGTTTACAGAACCTGGTAGAGAGCTGGAGCCGGCTGGAAGAGCACAGCTTCCACACTGGTGTGATGAAGTAACCTGACCTTACAGGTGTACAGCACGCTCCCTCACTAAAGTACTTACAAAAATAAATATTTACAAAAGCAACAGAACATCCTGCTGTGAGTGGAGGTGGTGGTGGTGGTGGTGGTGGGGGGGTTGAGCGCAGGTGGCTCTGTTCCTCCTTTCCCAGTTGATTTGGTTTGTTCAACAAAGTTCTATGTTAAACGGTTTTATTTTTCAGAAAGTAAAGCATGGGTTTTTCAGCCAGATGATGCTGTGACAGGAACAGTTGGTGCTGTGGGTTAGATGACTTTGTAGGTCAGGTAGTCACGGAGCGGCGTGGGAATGGCCAGGGCCTCCACCTGCTGGGTGCTCATCACCCGGCGGAGAGACATCCTGCTCATGTGCTGCAGGCTGCCAATGCTGCGAGGAGACTCCCAGAAGTGCACCGCCCCGTCACGAGTCCTGGAACAGAAAAGAACAACAGCGATAAATCATCAGGGGGGAGGTGGAAGAACTTGGAATTAATCACAGGACTGCACCGATGCAATAAAATGTGAGTTTGGTGGAAATGTTCAAACCCAAACTAAAAAACAGCTGAGAATGCTTCCAGCCTGCCATGGTGCCCATAAGCTGAGGAACATGGAGAACAGGCCCGTTCCATAAATAAGCCAGGCTTAACTCGGATAGTCGGATTCATTTACAGTTAATCTACTTCATTAAAGTTCATTCAACATAGTTAATGCTCAGTTACTATGGCAACGTATGCTGGCAGGATAACTGTCACTCTGTAGCTAAACCAGAGACCTAAACACACAGGGTTAAAACAGGATCTGCAGCAATGTGCGGTACAACAAAAAATATGGTGTTTTAAAAAAAATGAAACCATGGAAACCTATTCTGGTACAACCTCAAAATACAATTATGAAGCTGAAAATGAGCATAATATGGGCGCTTTAAATAATGATCAGGCTACTTCTTGTAGAGGTTTCTGCGCAGCCGTTTTGAGTTACAATGTTGCTTTGTGACGTTTGATTTCCATTACTATGGCAACCCGATGGAATGTTTCTCGAACGTTGTAGCTATCCCTTCAATCATTTCTGCTTAAAGTCATTAAAACAAGAGGTTTGAATTCCTCTTATGTTTCCAATAGTAAGTGCTGCCAGGTGGCTCTCTTTACAAACACCTGTTTGCAATGGTTTATCCATTTGATTTATGTTCACACTCTCGGGCTGCTTAAGAACCCATAAGAACACGAGTCTGACTGTGTGAGCTTGAATCGACATTTATTGAACCGCTTTAGCCCTGACTGAAGTTAGGTGTTGGACTTTGATCTCTGCTTTTCTCATTGTGCTTTAGGTAACAGACCTCTGGTCAGAAGGGAGAAGTCAATGAGGTGTAACTGAGGAAATATGATATAATCTGTGTGTGTGTGTCTGTACATGAGCTAAGGCCTTACCCAGCAGCAAGGACACTTCCTTCAGCAGAAAAGGCACAGCAAAGGCCATTAGGCAGAGAGGCGATGGCCTGGGGGGCTCTTTCCTCGATGCTCCAGAAACGAACCAGCCTGAGCAGACAGACAAGTCACACAAGAACACGGTTATCAGAATCCAAACTGCACGCAGGAAACGGGACTGCCGTAAAACTGCAATTAATAGCCCAGGTGTTTATTTTTTTTAATCACTGGAATTGTTGGGTCTTTGTAGAGTGTGGTCTAGACCTGTTCTATCTGTAAAGTGTCTTGAGATAACTCTTATGATTTGATACTATATAATAAAATTTAACTCAACCGACATGTTGGCATATGGGCCTTGCTCAGCAAAGATGTGAACTACTATCACATTGTTTATTTAAACCAGTATTACTTGTATAAAAAAGAGGCTATCAAATGGATCTAGCTCTAGGAGATGGCGAGCGAGCGAGCGAGAGAGAGAGAGAGAGAGAGAGAGAGAGAGAGAGAGAGTAAGAGAGTAAGAGAGAGAGAGAGAGAGAGAGAGAGAGAGAGAGAGAGAGAGAGAGAGAGAGAGAGAGAGAGAGAGAGAGAGAGAGAGAGAGAGAGAGAGAGAGAGAGAGAGAGAGAGAGAGAATGGCAGTGTTTTCCCTGAAATACTTTCAGCCTTAAGTGGGAGGGCTCAACGGGTTTGCTTTGCTTCCCCCTCCCCCCCGCCGCCATTATGTGGAGCTTCTTCCTGCCTCTCTTCTCAGCATATTTTCTGCCAACTCTTCAGCCCTCCTCCTGCCAGCGGTCGGAGTGATTAATAGCTACCTTGTGACAGTCCGGCATACAGCAGCTCTGTGCTCTAAAGTCCCACTAAGACTCATGACTCGCTGCAAGATTTAAAAACAAACTGCAGCAAACAGTGTCGCGTTTCTGCTGCGCTATGTTGCTGAAATATCAGCCCATGTAAATGAATCATCGGAAAAGTACTTCAGTGTACCAAACTCCACTCCAGAGGCAGACAGCTAAACGTGGCTTTGTCACGGCTCGTACTGAAATATGTTTTCTTGTTAATCTACTGCTGAAACATTCATGCCGATACATCTAACCTCCTTGATATTGAATATATACAGTATATATGTTGTTTATATCTTATTTCATAATGGTTTCTTAGGGTTTATACTGTAGTTAACATGTTCACTATTTATTTTTAAAAGATCCCCCATTTAATGAAGAAAAAAAAAAAAAAAAAAAAAAAAGAGTTGAAAACCCAACCCAGAGACCCAACACTAAACAACAAGGAAAAAAACAACAGTGGACAATGGGATAGAGGTTTTATAAAAAGAGGCAATTTAGAAACAGACACAACTTAAACTCCAATGTAATTCCTTGACATACCTGTCATCAGTGATGCTGGCAATGTGGCGGCCGTCAGGGCAGAAGCTCACAGAGCGAACCCAGCGGTCATTTGCCCCTCCAGCAAAAATGGGTGATGGAGGAGGGAAGAGATGGCTGGAGAAAGTTCAAAGCACGAGCTTAATATCAGCATCTTAGCAACGTTTCTTATTTAGTGAATTTAAATACACTATTTAAAAATGGTGAGGCTCCTTTACAATTAACCTGTTCAAGTTTTGACTGCGTTCACGCACCACTGCTAGATAAAAGTTACATAGGTTAAGTTCAAAGAGCAAACTGGCCAAACATATTTATACAAATAAACAATACATAAGCATGAAAATAAACTCTTGTTATTCCATGGTTCTTAACTGCATCTTGGGGTCTTCAACAGATGGAAAGATGACATGACAACTACATACACTATCTACTGAGGAAGACCCTGAGGTATGAAAGCTCTAGAAAAAGATAGGAAGTAATCTTAAGTTAGGATGATTTTTCCTAAAATACAAGACTCCACCATGGCCTGTGCGGTTAGTAATAAGACATTGCAGCACCAAAACATCCTGCGTATTGGGTGTCATTTTCATACCCCAGCTCCAGCAGAATGGTGCCCTTTTGGTGGTCCCACACGATGACCCGGGTGTCATAAGAGGCGGTGGCCAATAGCGCCCCATCTGGTGAAAACTCACATGACACCACATCATTGTGGTGCCCCTCTAGCTTCCCCATCACGGTGTACTTATCCATGTTCCATAGGAACACCTGCAATGTGAAGGAAGGACTGTTAAAGCCCATGGAATGGTTGGGACTGACTATAGATGTGCTATTTTACACTTATTACTATATGCATGTAATTATTTTTGAATTAAATTAACAAGAATTAAAAACAGAATTAAACAGTTATTCTCAAATTCTGCTCAGTGTCATTGTTATGCTTTGTAACCTTTAACCAGGCAGTAGAAACAGAAGACGACATGCTACACAAGCAGCAAGGCTATGGCAAAATGCAACACTGAACCTACATTGGCTATCATTATTAACATCTAGTAAATAGTAGTGTTAAACTACTAAATCATAATTTCAATCTTTTATTATTTTTAACAAAAGAGGTCCACACAAAAAAGAGAAAATAAAAACAAGTAGTAACTTAAGGTAACATAAAGTTACTCCACTGGTTTCCCCTGTCAGTTTTAGTTCACTGTGTTTACAATAGGCTCGCAGCTCCGGCAGAAGCCTACGAAGAGAGACAGATACTGCAAGAGAAAAGAATAGTTTATGGCCAAAGGGTTGACACCTCTGGCAACAAACAAACAACACAACACACACACACACACACACACACACACACACACACACACACACACATACACACACTAGTCTGTGGACGCCTACTGCTTTTAACAGTCAGCCATGGTCTTTGGTGTGTCTTCATGGAATTTGTACTAATAACATCCAGTTTTGCTCCAGTTTATTAACTTCTGCACCTCGTCACTCTTTGATTGTTCAAAATGTGAAATGCTTGTACGTGCTGAACAAATGCACTTAATGATCAACTCACAACAGTCACATTTAGGTTAATGGTTCAGGTTGTAGATTTCTAAGCGTTTAATATTTCAATTTTATTCATAGTGGCGTATCAAAAGTTCTCTCAGGACACTATAGCAGGTCTAGACCACACTATAATTTATAGACTAGTGCTGTCAGTTAAACGAGTTATTAACAACGTTAACACAAACCCATTTTAATGGCGCCAATTTTTTTCTTTTTAGCCTAGCATACTTTGTAGTTCTTTTTACAGGCTGCAACTAGTGACATTAGAAAAACTACAACGCCACACAGGATCCAGCTAGACTGGAACGCAGCACAGCCGGCCAAAGAGTAGTAACGCTACGTTTTGAGTGGATGGCGAGCGTGAGACGCCAAAATGGATGCCAATTAGATTCTGAATGGAAAGTTTACTTTTTAAAAGATGCCCAATGGTTCCATTGACATGACCAAAGTGATCTGTGTGCTTTGTCGTTGTGAACTGAGCTATCATCGCAGCACATCCAGTCTGAAATACCACTTGACGGCCAAAAACACAGCTGATGCTGATCTTTCCCCCTCCCCTACCATTAATCGTGATTAAATATTTTAAATTGTTTGACAGCACTAACAGAGACCCAACAATGTCCAAGAAGTCCACCCCATGTGTTTGCGGATGAAAAGCAGGATAATTTATTGTGGTTCCACTGTTGCTGCCAACAGCAGTAACTCTCACATGCTTTATTTAAAGCAAAAAAGGACAGAGGAGAACTGCAGATAAAAATGGGTTTGTTCTTTTGTAAGAGTTAAGGCAACTGCTGAAATTTGTAGGATATAAGTGCTATGCAAAGGCACAAAACAATATTTCCATTTAAAACCTAAACTAGTCTGAAACTGGTGGAAACACAATAATTCCATCATAACAGGG